>PVNU02000338.1:0-69192 GCA_003013855.2 Liriodendron chinense
GGTCAGATCCCCTATTCCGCATCTTGATTACATTTTCGATATAATGACTGATGCTAAGATTTGCTCAAGAAATAATGTGTGTTCTCAAGTGTTGGGATACCTAAAAATCATCATCGTTTATAATACATATAATGAGAATGAACACCTCTATCAGTTAAAGCGGACCCATGGAATCTTAAAGAATAATTAGTTATGTGCCACTCATGGGAAGTGTCATTTTGTTATAGTTTTTCAAGTTCTAGATCAGAGGGTTGTTTATTTTCATAGGATTGTTTATTTCGAGTCCGTTCTTTTTTAGAGCGTCCTTTAGTTTTACCCATGTCTGTCACCCAAAGGTCTTCAGAGTCAGCCGATGCATTTGCACGACACATTCGTGAATTGCATACATATATTAGACAACAGATAAATAAGAGCAATGATGGTTATAAACGTTCAGCTGACTTGCATCATAAGTTACAAGAAATTCAGGAAGGAGATTACGTAATGGTGAGGATAAGGCAAGAGCAGCTTCCTCAAGGTATCATTAAGAAATTACAAGCTCGCAGTTCTGGACCATTCAAAAGTTTGCGAAGAGTTGGGTCTAATGCGTATATAAGATAGACCTTCTACCTGAAATGGTCATTAATCTAATGTTTAATATGGAAGATCTAGTCCATTCCCCTAATCCTATCATTAATACCTCTTCTATTTCATGGAAATATTCTGAGTTTGTTCTCAACCCATTCCACCCCTTCCCCCACCGATTAATCGAAGGGAAAAAATTGAAGGGATTGTGGATGAAGAGAGTATCCATGAGAGATAGAGGCTTCCAGAGATATTTTGTAAAATGAAAGAACAAGCTACAGTCCAATTCTACATGGTTGACCGAAGAGGAATTGTAAATACTTGGTACAGATTTGTTAGAGATGCACCAGAGTTTTATCTCGCCGAAGTCGAGCTTTTTTCAGATGAGGAGAATAATGGGGACATCAGGCCCTTAAGGTTTATCAGTGTAGGAGGCGAGTGACACCTATATCTTTATGGCTCAATGATGACAGGCCTGGATCGTTCGTGACGACATGAGGAGCATCAAAGACCTTACACATGAAGACCAAATTTTTTTAGAAGACCCCACCGTGGGAAGACGTGTAAGTTGCCTGGAGGAGATGATCGGAGCGTTGGATCATGATGATGATGTGATCAGACCATTCGTCGTCGTGACCCATTTTCATCGTGTCGTTATTCAGAGGCCATCGGGCATCGTAGATTTGCGTTTACTATATGCATTTTTACTTATTTGACTTTTGGGTCAATGTGTGAAGGTTTTTAGTGCAAATGTCTTTTTTTAATTTTTTTAGTAGGGGTATTTTGGTAATTGTGTTAATTTCAAATTTTATAAGGTGTTTTCCTAAACCTTTTTCATTATGCTATTGATTTATTAAAAGAAGAAAAAGCTTTGGTGACTTATATCCCTCCTCTTCTACTTCTCTCTGTGGATCTTCATCTTCTTCCTCAATCTTCTTCTTTCTTCTTCCCTCCTTCTTCCAACTTTCTTTTAAAGTGTTTCTTTTTCTTCCCTCTTTATTCTAAACTTATTTTCTCCTATTATCCGTAACTCTAAAATTTGAGAATTGATCCCTAAACCTATTTCTCTCAGATTTTCATTCCCTAATCTAAGAAATCCCTTGATTCCCTGAACTAGTGAACATTATTGAGCGTTGGATCATAACTATCCAAGATCGGGAGGTTTCATCCCTCGTCGGATCCAATCCACGCATGATTTGAAACCCTCACTGTGAGATTGTTATGATGACCCCTTTTATTGCATGTTTCCTTTATATTTTTCTTGATTATGATGATAGTTGTTGAATGTTTAATTTAGATTGCTTAATTTATCCTGGTGTATTTTATGTTTCCTACATGCATGAAAGTTTAGGCCGTACTACATCAAATTTGCTATCAAAACATAGAGTTTGCGTGGTTACAATTAGATCGAGTTATCAAATTAGGGTTTGACTTTAGGCCAGTTTTAGAAAATTTTCAAATTTAGAAAGTTTTCAAAAATTGAAACTTTCCATTTTTAGAAAGTTTTCATATTTGGAAAATTTTCAGATTTAAGTCGTAGTGTCCAGATTTAGTGTTTTCCAGACTTAGAAAGTCTAATTTTTTAAATTTGCTATTTTTAAAGAAAAATCATTTTTGGAAACTTTCAAAATTTAGAAAATTTTCCTAATTAGAAAATTCTGGTTTGGTGAATCTAGGGTTATGAGGTTTGTTAGTTCATACATCATCATTGGATTAGATTCATATAATTTAAATTGTGAGTCATCCAGTCCATAGAATCGAGTTTAGGAAGAACTTGGACAAGTCCTTCGTTGTGTGCCCATTCGTTCTGGTTATGGTTTTGGATTACACATCACCACAATGAATCAGGATCAGATTCGGGAGGTTTTAGCCACCATATCCCGATGTCTACATAACATTGACAATCAGTCTAGAAAATCCTTTCAGAATCTCATCAACAAATTAGAGGCATTCAACCAGGCTAGGCCCGGCTATAAAAAAAAATTATCAACATCATGCCATGGTGAACGGCAAGTTGGAAGGGTCCAAACATGATGTTTATGAAGTGGAAGAGTACGTGCCTGACGTCAGTAGTGATGAAACGGAAGAAATTGAGGCATCGCTCATCATCGTTGATGATGAAGAAGTGTGTGCTAGTGCTGCAAAGGTCGAAGAAATCGTGACTCACCATTTCCAGATGTCATGTCTAACTGAAGTGATGTAGAATATCAATCTAAGTCTTGTACCATAATACATATGAATGAATTAGAAAAGGATACTAGTGAGGATATGATGGTAGACACCCACATGACTTATGATATCCCACCGGATGATTTATGGGATTAATTTTCACCCAAATGGGACATTCAGCACACAATTGATCTTGTCCCTAGGTTGGTCCTGTCAAGCTTCCCTCCAAACTAGGTGAACCTCGCAGAAATTACAGAAATGCAACATCAATTTGATAAACTTCTCGGGGAAGAATTCAATAAAGAAAGATTCATTTGAAGTTTTGTTTTGTGTTCTAAGCCTGCCTTTTTCACTTTAAAAAATAATCGCATATGGTGCACATGTGGGCATATCCAGGCCATCCACAAAGCTTCAGTCAAGTGTCACGCCACCTTGCGACTTATTCACTTCATGGTGGATATGGTGGTCGGATCCCCTATTCTGCATCTTGATGACATTTTCGACATAATGGCTGATGCTAAGATCTACTCAAGACTTGGTATTAATAGTGTGTGTTCTTAAGTGTTGAGATACCTAAAAATCATCATTGTTTATAATACATATAATGAGAATGCACACCTCTTTCAGTTAGAGCGGACCCATGGAATCTTAAAGAAGAGTAAGTTATGTGTCACCCATGGGAAGTGTCGTTTTGTTACAGTTTTGCAAGTTCTAGATCATAGGGTTGTTTATTTCCATAAGATTGTTTATTTCGAGTCCGTTGCTTTTCAGAGCGTCCTTTAGTTTTACCTATGTCTGTAACTCAAAGGTCTTCAGAGTCAGCTGATGCATTTGCACGACACATTCGTGGATTGCATACATATATTAGACAACGGATAAATAAGAGCAATGATAGTTATAAACGTTCAGCTGACTTACATCATAAGTTACAAGAAATTTAGGTAGGAGATTATGTAATGGTGAGGATAAGGCCAAACCGGTTTCCTCAAGATACCACTAAGAAATTACAAGCTCGCAGTGCTTGCCCATTCAAAAGTTTGCGAAGAGTTGGGTCCAATGCGTATAAGATAGACATTCCATCTGAAATGGTCATTAATCCAACGTTTAACGTGGAAGATCTAGTCCATTCTCCTGATCCTGCTATTGATACCTCTTCTACTTCGTGGCCATATTCTGAGTTTGCTTCTCAACCCATTCAACCCATTCCCCCACCGATTGATTGAAAGGAAGAAATTGAAGGGATTGTGGATGAAAAGAGTATCCACAAGAGATGGAGGCTTCCAGAGATATTTTGTAAAATTGAAGAACAAGCCACCGCCCGATTCTACATGGTTGACAGAAGCGGAATTGCAAATACTTGGTCCAGATTTGTTAGGGTTGCACCAGAGCTTTATCTCGTCGGAGTCGAGCTCTTTTCAGACGAGGAGAATGATGTAGACATCAGGCCCTTTAGGGTTTATCAGCGTAGGAGGCGAGTTTCACCAATATCTTTGTGGCTCAATGATGACGAGCCTGGATCGTTCGTGACAACTTGAGGAGCATGGAAGCCCTTACATATGTAGACCGAGATATTTGAGGAGACATCACCTTGGGAAGACATGTGTAAGTTGCTTCGAGGAGATCGGACCGTTGGATCGCGATGATGATGTGATCGGACCGTTGGTTCGTCGTTGCCCACTTTCATTGTGTCATCATCGGAGGCCATCAGGCATCTTAGATTTGCATTTATTATATGCATTTTTACTTATTTGAGCTTTAGATCAATGTATGCACGTTTTTTCATGCGAATGTCTTTTTTCTTGAAATTTTGTTAGTACGGGTATTTGGTAATTATGTTAATTCTGAATTTTATAAGGGTGTTGCCCTAAACTTTTTCATTATGCTATTGATTTAATAAAAGAAGAAAATGGCCTATCTCCCTCCTCCTCTCCTTCTCTCTGTGGATATTTATCTTCTTCCCCAATCTTCTTCTTTCTTCTTCCCTCCTTCTTCCAACTTTCTTCTAAGGTAGTTCTTTTTCTTCCCACTTTATTCTAAACTTATTTTCTTCAATTATCCGTAACTCTAAAATTTGAGAATTGATCCCTAAACCCATTTCTCTTAGATTTTCATCTCCTAATCCGAGAAATCCCTAAATTCCTCGAACTAGTGAACCTTATTGAGCGTTGGATCATAAACATGCAAGATCGGGAGGTTTCATACCTCGCTGGATTTGAAACCCTCACTGTAAGATTGTGATGATGAACCCTTTTTTTGCATGTTTCCTTTATATTTTTCTTGATAATGATGATAGTTGTTGAATGTTTAATTTAGATTCCTTGATTTATTCCGCTGAATTTTGATGTTTCATACATGCATGAAAGTTTAGGCCATCCAACATCAAATTGGTATTAGAACTTAAAGTTTACATAGTTACAATTAGATCGAGTTACCAAATTAGGGTTTGACTTTATGTCAGTTTTAGAAATTTTTTAGATTTATAAAGTTTCCAAAAATTGAAACTTTTCATTTTTAGAAAGTTTTCAGATTTGGAAAATTTCCAGATTTAGGTCGTAGTGTCCAGATTTAGTATTTTCCAGACTTAGAAAGACTGATTTTTAAAATTTTCTATTTTTAGAAATTTTTTCTTTTTTAAAAATTTCCAAATTTAGAAATTTTCCTAAATTAGAAAATTTTGGTTTGGTGAATCTAGGGTTAGGAAGTTTGTCGGTTCATGCATCATCATAGGATTAGATTCATATCATTCACATTGTGAGTCATCGAGTCCATAGAGTCATACAGTCCTTCATTGTGTGCCTATTCATTCTGGTTATGGTTTTGGATTACACATCACCACCATGAATTAGGATCAGATTCTGGAGGTTTTTGCTGCCATATCCTGATGTCTGGATAACATTGACAACCAGTCTAGAAAATTCTTTCAGAATCTTAACAACAAATTAGAGGCATTCAACCAGGCTAGCCTCGGCTATAAAAAAAATTATCAACATCATGCCATGGTGAACGGCAAGTTGGAAGGGTCCAAACATGATGTTTATGAAGTGAAAGAGTATGTGTCGAACGTCAGTAGTGATGAAACAGAAGTAATTGAGGCATCGTTCATCATCATTAATGATGACGAAATGTGTGCTAGTGACGAAAAGGTCGAAGAAATTGTGACCGCACCATTTCCAGATGTCACGTCTGACTTAAGTGATGTAGAATCTCAATCTAAGTCTCTGACCATAATGCATACGAATGAATTTGAAAAGGTGACTTGTGAGGAAATGATGGTAGACACCCACATGACTTATGATATCCCACCAGATGATTTATGGGATAAATTTTTACCCAAATGGGACATTCAGCACACAATCGATCTTATCCCTGGGTCGGTCCTTTCAAGCTTTCCTGCATACCAGGTGAACCTCGTAGAAAAAACAGAAATGCAGCATCAATTTGATAAACTTCTCGGGAAGAATTCAATGAGGAAAGTTTGAGTTGAAGTTTTTTTTTTTTTGTGTTCCAAGCCTAACCTTTTCACTTTAAAAAACTAATCGCATATGGCGGACATGGGGGCATGTCCTGGTCATCCACAAAGCTTCAGTTAAAGGTCACGCCACCTTGCAACATATTCACTTCATGGTGGATATGATGGTTAGATCCCCTACTCCGCATCTTGATGACATTTTAGAAATAATAGCTTGGTATTAATAGTGTGTGTTCTCAGTGTTGGGATACCTAAAAATCATCATTGTTTATAATACATATAATGAGAATGAACACCTCTATCAGTTAGAGGGGACCCATGGAATCTTAAAGAATAATAAGTTATGTGCCACCCATGGGAAGTGTCCTTTTGTTACAGTTTTTCAAGTTCTAGATCACAGGGTTGTTTATTTCCATAGGATTGTTTATTTCGAGTCCGTTGCTTTTTCAGAACGTCCTTTAGTTTTACCCATGTCTATCACCCAAAGGACTTAAGAGTCAACCGATGCATTTGCACGACACAATCGTGAATTACATACATATATTAGACAACAAATAAATAAGAGCAATGATAGTTATAAACGTTCAACTGACTTGCATCATAAGTTACGAGAAATTCAGGAAGGAGATTATGAAATGGTGAGGATAAGGCCAGATCAATTTCCTCAGGGTACTGCTAAGAAATTACAAGCTCGTAATGCTAGACAATTCAAAAGTTTACGAAGAGTTGGGTCCAATGCGTATAAGATAGACCTTCTACCTGAAATGGGTATTAATCCAACGTTTAATGTGGAAGATCTTATCCATTCCCCTAATCCTGCCATTGAAACCTCTTCTATTTCATGGCCATATTCTGAGTTTGCTTCTCAACCCATTCCACCCTTTCCCCCATCGATTGATCGAAAGGAAGAAATTGAAGGGATTGTGGATGAAGAGAGTCCACAAGAGATGGAGGCTTCCAAAGATATATTATAAAATGGAAGAACAAGCCATCGTCCGATTCTACATGGTTGACAGAAGCGAAATTGCAAATACTTAGTCCAGATTTGTTGGAGATGCTCCAGAGCCTTATCTCGCCGAAGAGGAGCTCTTTCTAGATGAGGACAATAATGCAGACATCAGGCCCTTTTGGGTTTATCAGCGTAGGAGGCGAGTGACACCTATATCTTTATGACTCGATGATAACGGGCCTGGATTGTTCGTGATGACTTGAGGAGCATCAAAGACCTTACACATAGTTGGAGACATTTGAGAAGACCTCACCTTGGGAAGACATGTGTAGGTTACTTGGAGGAGATGATCGGACCGTTGGATCGCGATGATGATGTGATAGGACCGTTGGTTTGTCGTGGCCCACTTTCATTGTGCCATCACCGGAGGCCATCGGGCATCTTAAATTAGCATTTATTATATGCATTTTTACTTATTTGAGTTTTGAGTCAATGTGTGTACGTATTTTCTTACGAATGTCCTTTTTTTAAAATTTTGTTAGTAGAGGTATTTTGGTAATTATGTTAATTTCGAATTTATAAGGGCGTTGTCTGAAACCTTTTCATTATGCTATTGATTTGATAAAAAGAAAAAAAAAAGCTTTGATGACTTATCTCCCTTCTCTCCTTCTCTCTGTGGAGCTTCATCTTCTTCCCCAATCTTCTTCTTTTTTCCTCTTCCCTCATTCCAACTTTCTTCTAAGGTAATTTTTTTCCTTCTTTCTTCTAAACTTATTTTCTCCCATTATCCGAAACCCTAAAATCTGTGAATCAATCCCTAAACTTATTTCTCTCAGATTTTCATTTCCTAATCCGAGAAATCCCTTGATTCCCTAGACTAGTGAACCTTATTTAGCATTGGATCATAACCATGCAAGATCGGGAGGTTTCACCCCTCGCCAGATCCAATCCACGCATGATTTGAAACCTTCACTGTTAGATTGTGATGATGACCCTTTTTCTTGCACATTTCTTTTATATTTCTCTTGATTATGATAATAGTTGTTGAATGTTTAATGTAGATTGCTTGAATTTTATGTCTCAAACATCCATGAAAGTTTAGGCCGTCCTACATCAAATTTGGTATTCGAGCTTAAAGTTTGCATGGTTACATTTAGACCGAGTTATCATATTAGGGTTTCACTTTAGGTCAGTTTTAGAAAATTTTCAAATTTAGAAAGTTTTCAAAAATAGAAACTTTCCATTTTTTAAAGTTTTCAGATTTGGAAAATTTTCAGACTTACGTCGTAGTGTCCAGATTTAGTGTTTTTCAAACTTAGAAAGTCTCATTTTTTAAATTTGCTATTTTTAGAAATTTTTTCATTTTTGAAAACTTTCAAAATTTTAAAAATTTCCTAAATTAGAAAATTCTAGTTCGGTGAATCTAGGGTTAGGAAGTTTGTCAGTTCATGCATCATCATATGATTAGATTCATATCATTTACATTGTGAGTCATCCAGTCCATAGAGTCGAGTTTAGGAAGAACCTTGGACAAGTCCTTTGTTGTTTGCCAATTCGTTCTGGTTATGGTTTTGGATTACACATTACCACCATGAATCAGGATCATATTCTAGAGGCTTTTGCCGCCATATCCTGATGTCTGGATAACATTGACAACAAGTCTAGAATATCCTTTCAGAATCTCATCAACAAATTAGAGGCATTCAATCAGTTAGCCCCTGCTATAAAAAAAATGATCAACATCATGCCTTGGGGAACGACAAGTTAGAAGGGTCCAAACATGATGTTTACGAAGTGGAAGAGTGCATGCCTGACGTCAGTAGTGATGAAACAAAAGAAATTCAGGCATCGCTCATCATTGTTGATGATGACAAAGTGTCTGCTAGTAGTGAAAATGTCGAAGAAATTGTGACTGCACCACTTCTAGATGTCATGTGTGACTTAAGTGATGTAAAATCTCAATCCAAGTCTCTTACCATAATGCATACGAATGAATTTGAAAAGGAGATTAGTGAGGATATGATTGTAGACACCCACATGACTTGTGATATCCCACCAGATGATTTATGAGATAAATTTTCACCCAAAAGGGATATTCAGCAAACAATCGATCTTGTCCCTAGGTCGGTCCCGTCAAGCTTTCCTACATACCAAGTGAACCCCGCAGAAAATACAGAAATGCAGCATCAATTTGATAAACTACTCAAGGAAGAATTCAATAAGGAAAGTTTGATTTGGAGTTTTGTTTTGCCTGCCAAGACTGCCCTTTTCACTTTAAAAAACTAATGGCCTATGGCTCACATGTGGGCATATCCTGGCTGTCCACAAAGCTTCAGTCAAGTGTCATGCCACCTTGCGACATATTCACTTCATGGTGGATATGATGGTCAGAGCCACTATTCCGCATCTTGATGACATTTTGGACATAATGGCTGATGGTAAGATCTGCTCAAGACTTGGTATTAATAGTGTGTGTTCTCAGGTGTTGGATACCTAAAATTCATCATTGTTTATAATACATATAATGAGAATCAACACCTCTATCATTTAGAGTGGACCCGTGGAATCTTAAAAAATAATAAGTTATGTGCCACCCATGGGAAGTGTCCTTTTGTTACAATTTTTCAAGTTCTAGATCATATATAGGGTTGTTTATTTCTATAGGATTGTTTATTTCAAGTTCGTTGCTTTTTTAGAGCGTCCTTTAGTTTTAGCCATGTCTGTCACCCAAAGGTCTTCAAAGTCAGCCAATGCATTTGGACGAAACGTTCCTAAATTGTATACATATATTAGACAACAGATAAAAAAGAGCATTGATAGTTATAAACGTTCAGCTTACTTGCATCATAAGTTACAAGAAATTCAGGAAGGAGATCATGTAGTGGTGAGGATATGGCCAGAGCGGTTTCCTCAGGGTACCGCTAAGAAATTACAAGCTCGCAGTGCTGGACCATTCAAAAGTTTGCGAAGAGTTGGGCCCAATGTGTATAAAATAGACCTTCCACCTGAAATGGGCATTAATCCAATGTTTAATGTGGAAGATCTAGTCCATTCCCCTAATCCCACCATTGATACCTCTTTTATTTCATGGTCATATTTTGAGTTTGCTTCTTAACCCATTCCACCCCTTCCCCCATCGATTGATAGAAAGGAAGAAATTGAAGAGATTGTGGATGAAGAGAGTATCCGAGAGAGATGGAGGCTTCCAGAGATATCTTGTAAAATGGAAGAACAAACCACCGCCCTATTCTACATGGTTGATGGAAGCGGAATTCCAAATACTTGGTCCAGATTTGTTGGAGATGCACCAGAGCTTTATCTCGCCAGAGTCGAGCTCTTTTCAGATGAGGAGAATGATGTGGACATCGGGCCCTTTAGGATTTATCAGCGTAGGAGGCGAGTGACACCTATATCTTTATGGCTCAATGATGACGGGCCTAGATCATTCGTGACGACTTGAGGAACATCGAAGACCTTACACATGTAGTCCGAGACATTTGAGAAGACCGTACCTGGGGAAGACATGTGGAAGTTGCTTGGAGGAGATGATCGGACCGTTGGATCGGAATGATGATGTGATCGGACCGTTAGTTCATCATGGCCCACTTTCATCGTGTCATCATTGAAGGCCATCGGGCATCTTAGATTTGCGTTTATTATATGCATTTTTACTTATTTGAGTTTTGGGTTAATGTGTGCACATTTTTTCGTGCGAATATCATTTTTTTTGAAATTTTGTTAGTAGATGTATTTTTATAATTACGTCAATTTTGAATTTTATAAGGGTGTTGCCCTAAACCTTTTTCATTATGCTATTTATTTGATAAAAGAAAAAAAAGCTTTGGTGGCTTATCTCCCTTCTCTCCTTCTCTTGTGGATCTTCATCTTCTTCCCCAATCGTCTTCTCTCCTTCTTCCAACTTTCTCCTAAGGTAATTCTTTTTCTTCCCTCTTTCTTCTAAACTTATTTTCTCACATTATCCACAACCCTAAAATATGAGAATTGATCCCTAAACCTATTTCTCTCAGATTTTCATTCCATATTCCGAGAAATCCCTTGATTCCCTGGACTAGTGAACCTTATTGAGCATTGGATCATAACCATGCAAGATCGGGAGGTTTCATCCCTCGCCAGATCCAATCCTCGCATGATTTGAAACTCTCACTATGAGATTGTGATGATGACCCCTTTTATTACATGTTTCCTTTATATTTCTCTTGATTATGATGATGGTTGTTGAATGTTTAATTTAGATTGCTTGAATTATTTCACTGAATTTTATGCCTCATACATGAATGAAAGTTTAGGCCGTCCTACATCAAATTTGGTATCAGAGCTTAAAGTTTGCATGGTTACATTTAGATCGAGTAATCAAATTAGGGTTTCACTTTAGGTCAATTTTAGAAGTTTTTCAGATTTAGAAAGTTTCCAAAAATAGAAACTTTCCATTTTTAGAAAGTTTTCAGATTTGAAATTTTTTTAGATTTAGGTCGTAATGTCCAGATTTAATGTTTTCTAGACTTAGAAAGTCTAATTTTTGAAATTTTCTATTTTTAGAAAAAATTTCATTTTTGGAAACTTTCGAAATTTAGAAAATTTCATAAATTAGAAAATTCGGGTTTGGTGAATCTAGGGTTAGGAAGTTTGTCAGTTCATGCATCATCATAGGATTAGATTCATATCATTCACATTGTGACTCATCCAGTCCATAGAGTTTAGTTTAGGAAGAACCTTGGACAAGTCCTTTGTTGTGTGCCCATTCATTTTGGTTATGGTTTTGGATTACACGTCACGACCATGAATCAGGATCAGATTCTGGAGGCTTTGGCCACCATATCCCAATGTCTGGATAACATTGGCAATCAGTCTAGAAAATCCTTTTAGAATCTCATCAACAAATTAGAGGCATTCAACCAAGCTAGCTCCTGCTATAAAAAAATGATCAACATCATACCTTGGTGAATGACAAGTTGGAAGGGTCCAAATATGATGTTTATGAAGTGAAAGAGTACGTGCCTAACGTCAGTAGTGATGAAATGGAAGAAATTGAGGCATCGCTCATCATTGTTGACGATGACGAAGTGTATGCTAGTGATGAAAAGGTCGAAGAAATTGAGACCGCACCACTTCTAGATGTCATGCATGACTTAAGTGATGTAGAATCTCAATCTAAGTCTCTTAGAATAATGCATACAAATGAATTTGAAAAGGGGACTACTGAGAATATGTTGGTAGACAACAACATGAATTATGATGTCCCAACAGATGATTTATGGGATAAATTTTCTCCCAAATGGGACATTTAGCACACAATCGATCTAGTTCATTGGTCGGTCCTCTCAAGCTTTCTTCCATACCAAGTGAATCCCACAAAAAATACAGAAATGCAGCATCAATTTGATAAACTTCTCGGGGATGAATTCAATAACGAAAGTTTGAATTGAAGTTTTATTTTGTGTGCCAAGCCTGCCCTTTTCACTTTAAAAAACAATGTCATATGGCATACATGTGGGCATATCCTGGCCATCCACAAAGCTTCAGTCAAGTTTCACGCCACCTTGTGACGTATTCACTTCAAGGTGGATATGATGGTCAAAGCCCTTATTCCGCATCTTGATGACATTTTGGACATAATGGCTAATGCTAAAATCTGCTCAAGACTTAGTATTAATAGTGTGTGTGTGTGTGTGTGTGTGTGTGTGTGTGTGTGTGTGTTCTCAAGTGTTGGGATACCTAAAAATCATCATTGTTTATAATACATATAATGAGAATCAACACCTCTATCAATTAGAGCGGACCCATGGAATCTTAAAGAATAATAAGTTATGTGCCACCCATGGGAAGTGTTCTTTTGTTACAGTTTTTCAAGTTCTAGATCATAGGGTTGTTTATTTTCATAGGATTGTTTCTTTCGAGTTCGTTGCTTTTTCAGAGCATCCTTTAGTTTTACCCATGTCTGTCACCCAAAGGTCTTCAGAGTTAGCCGATGCATTTGCACGACACATTCTTGAATTACATGCATATGTTAGACAACGGATAAATAAGAGCAATGATAGTTATAAACGTTCAGCTGACTTACATCATAAATTACAAGAATTCAGGAAGGAGATTATGCAATGGTAACGAAATGTCAGAGCGGTTTTCTCATGGTATAGCTAAGAAATTACAAGCTCGCAGTGCTGGACTATTCAAAAGTTTGCGAAGAGTTGGGTCCAATGCATATAAGATAGACCTTCCACCTGAAATAGGCATTAATCCAACGTTTAATGTTGAATATCTAGTCCATTCCCCTAATCCTGCCATTGATACATCTTTTATTTCATGGCTATATTCTGAGTTTGCCTCTCAACCCATTCTACCCCTTCCCCCACTGATTGATCGAAAGGAAGAAATTGAAGGGATTGTGGATGAAGAGAGCATCCACGAGAGATGGAGGCTTCGAGAGATATCTTGTAAAATGGAAGAACAAGCCACCATCCTATTTTACATGGTTGACAGAAGCGGAATTGCAAATACTTGGTCCAGATTTGTTGGAGATGCACGAGAGCTTTATCTCACTGAAGTCGAGCTCTTTTCAGATGAGGAGAATGATGCGGAGATCGGGCCCTTTGGGGTTTATCAGCGTAGGAGGCGAGTGACACCTATATCTTTATGGCTCGATAATGACGGGCCTAGATTGTTCGTGACGACTTGAGGAGCATTAAAGACCTTACACATGTAGTCCGAGACATTTGAGAAGACCGCATCTTGGGAGGACATGTGTAAGTCACTTGGAGGAGATGATCGGACCGTTGGATCGCGATGATGATGTGATCGGACCATTGGTTCATCGTGGCCCACTATCATTGTGCCATCATCGGAGGCCATCAGGCATCTTAGATTTGCGTTGATTATATGCATTTTTACTTAATTGAGTTTTGGGTCAATGTATGCACGTTTTTTCATGCGAATGTCTTTTTTTAAATTTTGTTCATATGGGCATTTTGGTAATTATGTTATTTTTGAATTTTATAAAGGTGTTGCCCGAAACCTTTTTCATTATGCTATTGATTCGATAAAAGAAGAAAAAGCTTTGGTGGCTTATCCCCCTCCTCCTCTCCTTCTCTTTGTGGATCTTCATCTTCTTCCCAAATCTTCTTCTTCTTTCTTCTTCACTCCTTCCAACTTTCTTCTAAGGTAATTCTTTTTCTTCCATCTTTCTTCTAAACTTATTTTCTCCCATTATCCATAACCCTAAAATCTGAGAATTGATTCATAAACCTATTTCTCTCATATTTTCGTTCCCTAATCCGAGAAATCCCTTAATTCCCCGGACTAGTGAACCTTATTGAGCGTTAGATCATAACCATGCAAGATCGGGAGGTTTCATCCCTCGCCGGATTCAATCGACGCATGATTTGAAACCCTCACTGTGAGATTGTGATGATGACCCCTTTTATTTCCTGTTTCCTTTATATTTTTCTTGATTATGATGATAGTTGTTGAATGTTTAATTTAGATTGCTAGATTTATTTCGTTGAATTTTGTGTCTTACATGTATGAAAGTTTAAGACATCCTACATCAGAAACCTTCCCTGGCTTAGGTATGTGAACTTATGGACCTTAAATTGATGTCCTACGATGTTGGATATCATGGAATTATGTAGATCAACGCGTTAATCGACTGAGATGAGCTAACCTACCAAGTCTACATGGGTGTGCCCACTAGGTTAGCCCATAGGGAGCCTACATGTTGTAGTTTGGTTTAGCCAAATTGTTGTGGTGATTGTGAATGATTTAATGATGAATAATATAAAATGTTTATGATGATATGTTTCTAGACTTTTTATTAAACATGAGAATATTGCACATGTGGACGTTTGAATATGGATTTATGGATGGAATCATATATATGTTGAAACTATGAATGTTCCATGATGAATTTGCTATGATTGGGAACATGGCACGCTCAGGTGATATGGTGATGATGGATACATGTATTTGAATGCCACAATCAAAGGAAAACCCCTCATCCCATGTGGTTCATATTGTGGAACTATGAAAACCCATGTGGGTTATGTGTTGGAATTGGTATAGAATATCCATTATGTATGGATTATGGTGAACTATGGAGGATCCAATGGTTGGATTATTTACGTATGGAGGATCCATGTGTGGATGATGTGGAATTAGAGCCATGTGTAGCATCACGACTAGGTTATGTTGCCCCTCCATGAATGAAAAACATGTGAAGCGGTTATCTTAGGGTGTGATGACTGTAGAATGGGGTGAGGTGGTAACTTTTGAAGGACATTTATGGAACCGGCTTGATGTAAATCAGAATAATTAAAGGATGGAACTAATCATGCATTCACTTACCCTCTGTGCGTTACAATGGAGAAAGTATTGGAAGATCTCATTTCTCTTTTTGTGTGCTATCTAATGAAAGTACTGGAAGATTCCATTTCACTAATTGGGTTTTTTAGTATGTGGGAGTGTTGGAAGATCCCATCTCACGTCGGCTCGGAACCTCTGGTGACTAGTGGCTGATGAGAGTGTTGGAAGATCCCATCTCAATTAGTCCAGGATCCCTTCATCAGAGCATACATATCATACATTGCATTAATCAAGATTTTCTTATAAATAATTTGCTTTAATACTATATGTGAATGGAATGTACGTGCTATTATTGTGATAATCTTAGGGGATGCCCTCACTAAGTTGAACCTAAGAAACTCATACCTCTCAATGGAAAAACAACCATAGACCATATAGGTGATAATCCAAAGAATGAGTCAGAGCTTTAAGATTAGAATTATAATAGTTCGTGGCGACGGATGGAGAATGATGAATCCAAGACAGCTTGGACAAGATTCTTCTTCCTCTATTTATTATGGTTTTTTTAAAAGTAGTTGCTTAAATTTTAAAAGTTTAATAAGTCCCATGGAAGAACCGAGCATGTAATGTATTGATCTAATGATGATAAATGAAATTTAGAGTAGTTATGTAATAGGATGATATTAAATTTTTTTGTCATTTATGCCGCGATTGCCATGAAAACATGAATTTATACGATTGCATGAAATACGTGGAGCATTTATACTCCAACATACTTAAATTATCACCAGGGAACTCGGCCCATCGTGTTATCCACAAGAGCTGAAATCTAGAGTTGTTACAATGGGATTGAGCTTTTGTTGTGATAAACCGGGCTCGGCTTTGAAATAACTTTTTTATAATCTCTAAACCCAACAAACCTGGATCAACCCTAGCCCCTTGAGAAAATCCCTTCCCAAGCCCTACAAATGTAGGAAAAAAAAACCCCCTCACCTTGCAAAACCCTATGTTATGATAAATTGGGCTCGGCTCTTATACAACTCTGTTGTAATCCCTAAACTCAAAAAATCTGGATCAACCTTAGCCCCTTGAGAAAATCGTTTCCCAAGCCTTACAAGTGTAGAAAAAAAACCCTGTCACCTTGCAAAACCCTTGACCTTAGAGAGAAAACACTTGTATCGATTAAGCCCTAATCGCAATTGGACTTAAATACCCTTACGCAAATATGCGCACGCCGTCAGTCAGACCGACTCAAACTGATAGCACAGTATCAATCAGACCGATAGTAACCTGCTCTGCTCCTGTCTTCCGTCCGAGACCGTTCTGTCGGCATTCCACATAACAATCTCCACCTTGACATATATTTTGCCAAGTCACCCTGAAGAACTCACGTGCTAGCCTCCACCTTGAGCATAGACTGCTCCATACATCCTCCACCTGGAATGCAACTCCATCCGCACCCCTATATAAAGTTCCCTAATCTCATTAATGACTGGGAAGATCGATCAAGCCTAAGAAGTGCTTAAACTTACCTATGGTCACTGGCTTTGTCAACATGTCCACGACATTCTCGTTGATATGAATCTTCTAAAATTGAATCTCTCTTAAAGTAATGAGCTCCCGTATCTTGTGGAACCTCACAGCGATGTGCTTGGTTCTCGCACGATATATACTTAATAATGGGTGTGTGTGTGTGTGTGTGTGTGTGTGTGTGTGTGTGTGTGTGTTTATAGGTGGAGTTGTTAATTTCATAAAAATAAGAATTTTTATTGCTAATTTCATTTTGTTCATGCAGCCTTTAAACTATATCTTGTTAGTAATTCTTTTCTTTCTTGCTTAAATCAGGAGGTAGTGGTACACAGTCCTAAGGCAAGTGGGAAGAAGCCCTAAGTCTTAGATACCTTAATGGAGACAAAGACTGAAGAGGTGGCAAGAAAGTTACAAGTGCAGCCCCTAAAAGAAGAAGGATTATATCGAGAGATTGACTCCGTATGATAAGTCAAAGAGTAAAAAGAATGCTTTCCCTGTCTCCTAAAAAAGAAGAAGAAGAAGAAGTAATGCTTTCTTTTTTAGACGAGGGGCGTTAGCGAACATTTAATAAAATTTAGTTCTTTTTTCTTTCGATTTAATGCATGAGAAGGTGTTCCCAATCAATTCATGCGGTTTTCCATGTTTAGCACTTTCCTTCCATTATAAATTTGTGAACACCTCCTGTGTGGGAGAGTGTAGACACCCCACCTTCGGCTACACTATTGGTAGAGATAGCTGGATGAATGGAGGACCATACCCCCAAATCCAAGTCCAAACTCAGCCAAACTCACCCTTGTAAGCCCCAATCCATAGCCCAACTCAAGCCTGAACCCAGTCAACCCACCCCTAAACATCAGCCTGAAAAACCCCCCATAAGAAAGACCAGTCAAAAAATCCTTAAAAAGTCAAACTCACTGAGTCAACCCGCTGAGTCAACCCGTCGAGTCATAACACCGAGTCAACTCGCCAAGTCAAATCATCGAGTTGACCCGCTGAGTCAACTCACCGAGTCAACCCACCGAGTTAAAACAGCAGCCCCGAGAAATGACCGTACCACGCGCTAGAAACGGAGGAGCGTGGGGGCCGCCCAAAATTATTTACGCAATCTGCCACTGCCCACTGCTATAAATACCCCTAGCCTCTTCCCATTTCAGCATCCATCCCTCCGAAGCCATCTAGCCCGAGTGCGATATGTCCCTCTACCCCTTAACCCATTCCTCCACCAAGGAGAGCCCGAGTGAAGAGATCCTAGCCCTGGTCCAGCTCAGCCTGACCACTGGTCCAAGTCTCCCAAGCCATCCAAGTCTTGATCCAGCCACTCGAAGCCAATCCTTGCGACACCTCCGTCCATCTAGCTGTTCCTTACTAGCATCATCTCATTCGCATCTAGCATAAGTGCAACATTTACTTTTCTTCCAACCCTCTTGCTTCACTGCAAGCACTTTGATCATTCAAACACACAGCATGCATTCCGCATAAAGCACCTGTCAGTTCGAGCGTATGCTCTGGGCTTGCCTGTTAGTGGAACCTGGCCATCAGAAACTCTTACTGTTCAGACCTGCATTCATGTACATATCACTACAAGCACTTTGATCATTCAAACACACAGCATGCATTCCGCATAAAGCACCTGTCAGTTCGAGCGTATGCTCTAGGCTTGCCTGTTAGTGGAACCTGCCCATCAGAAACTCTTACTGTTCAGACCTGCATTCATGCATCATGTCATCTATGAGAATGTACGAGGATTAAAACAGACTTTTAAGTGTTAGTTCGATTCTGTGAAGTAGAGACCGTACTTCGGTACGGGTATTGTGTGGGGTGCTTAACCTCTTCACACCCTGTAAGCGTGATCCCTTACCTCGAATCTCTGGCAGCAGATCAAAAGGAGTCATTTTAGAGGAAGGAATCTTCGGATCCCCTTCTCTAACGTTTCTACGGGGTCTAGCCGACTGTAGATTCGAAGTACTGGCTAGTGGCGACTCTGGTCTTATATAAACTTATTTAAACACATCCAGCTTAACACGACAACTAAACAAAGCCCTCGAGAACGAGGCAAGCCAGTGGCACAAACGGCGATTCGCACTCACGCATCCTCTCCTTCTTTTCCCGAAAGGAAAGGGACGAGAACGTCGTGTGGGAGCGCGGAACGGCGAGGGTCCACAGAATGGCGACTCCGCTGGGGATAAGCTAGTCCCACTAGTCATGATCCAACTTGAAAAACAGAATCATTCCTATACTTGAAAGTCATTACTCCTCATACAATCTCATCTGCATAGCATTCTACCCAAAACAAACAAAAAAATAGAAAATCCCAAAACCAGAAAAAAAATAGAAAATCCCAAAACCCAAAAAGAATAGAGTATAGTCCTCACCATTGCGTCTCCTCGGGCTCAACGTGTTCGGAAACAACTTCCCTTCCGCAGCATAATCCGCACTCGGGCACAGCAAGTCATGTCCGACCATGAAGAAGAAACTCATCTCTTTCCTGCTCTTGAGATGACCGAAGCGCAACCTCAAGCACAATTGCCCATTGATAATACGCCAATCATACAAGAATTGGCACAAGGAATGAGAGCAATGCAAGAAATGCTCTTGCAATTCATGCAAGCACAAGCCACCGCAGCAGCCAACAATCAGGTTGGCCCAGTTCAGCAATCTCAGCAGCCATGCCGGGACCCTCCGGCCTCCAGTTCAAATCAAGTACAACCATCGGAGTCAGCCCAAGACTACCGACAGCCGCCGTCTCAGCCCTTCGCTATGGGGCATCCTCCTCAATACCTTCCCGCGACGACAAGGCCGTCTCAGAGTACTCCTGTCGCAGGAACTTCCAGTCAGCATCCAGTCAATCTTACAAACAACAGTCTCAATAGATCTCAGCATGTCCTTGTCGATGGGACTCCTTTCCTTTCTCAGCATGTCCCCGCCGATGGGACCCCTTTTCAATTTCAGCACATCCCCGCCGATGGGATTTCAATTCAATTTTCAATAACAGGGACAGCACTGGCGAATGCCCACGATGGGGGTTAGTGTCAAGCCCACATCAATCAGCGGACAGTGGCGAATACCCAACAAGGGGGTCACTTCCCAGCATCTCAGCCTCCTGCAAACAGCACTTTTCAATTCCAGCATATCCCCGTCGATGGGATTCCAGTTAATTTTCAGCAATCTTCAATTCAGTAAACTCCAGTTAATTTCCAGCAATCTTCAATTCAGCAATCTCCAGTCAATTTCCAGCAAGTTGCAGTTCAACCTTCAGTACAATCTCCAGTTCAGTTACCATCATTTCAAGCACAAGTTCATCAGAATCCAGTTCAATCATCAAATCAACTTCAGTAACCCGCGGTTGCTTTTCAGCAAACCCATAGGGTCGAAGACATCGACCACTATGCCGAAGAAGAATGTGCCTTACTCCAAGAGGCACCAGTCGCTCGAATGGATCACTCAGGACTTGACGAGTTACGGGCGCAGTTCCAGATCTTGCAAAATCAGCTTCAGCGACAACAAGGAATCGATTTACCTTCGACCAAGTTCAGAGACTCGTGTCCTTTCCCAGATGCTCAAGTACCTCACAACTTTGAGGTACCAAAATTCAAAAGATACGATGGCAGCGGTTGTCCCACAGCACACCTCAAGGCCTTCTGTGGGGAGCTGAGTGCAATCTCAGGAAATGAAGGGGCCCTCATTCGCTTGTTCCAAAAATCTCTGAAGGGTGATGCCCTAGATTGGTACACTTCATTGGACTGCCACCGCATCAGGACGTGGGAACAGCTTTCCCAGGCTTTCGTCGACAGATTCGCATACAATCTCAACATGGCACCCAGAAGAGCCAACCTCGCAGCTCTCAGGCAAAGGAGTGATGAAACACTATCTGCCTACGTGAGACGTAGGTGAGCTATGGCAGCCAGAATACGAACACCTATCGACGACGAAGAACAAATCTCCTTGATTGTTCATTCAACATATCCTGGCATATCTGGATATCTCATCTCGCATCCATATGCGAATTTCTCACAGTTGATCCGTGCTGGAGAGCAAGTTGAAGCAGGAATCCGTGCCGGGACAATCTCCACATGTCCTCATCAAGCCACTCCAGTCAAGAGGAACAGAGTGGAGGGAAGATCCATCGGATATGGGAACGAAAACTGCAGCGGTTCTCCTCCCCGCCCGACAGAGGTAAACAATATCAGCACCACTGCTCAGGGTAATCAACATGCTCCCCCACAGGGACATCAACAATATCAGCAAAATCAAGCTCAGCATCAACCTCAGCGGTATCAAACACGACCAAATCCGCAACCACAGCCACAACCACCTCGACAGCAGCAACAATTCAGAGGGAACAGTCAATACTCATACCAGAATAGGCAGAATTATAGGGAGTTCAGGAAGTTCACTCCACTTACTCAGCCACTTAGTCAAGTCATGACTATGCTGGTACAGAAGCAGTTACTCACTCTAATGGCACCCAGGCCTCCTCCTCATCCTCTGCCTCCAAACTACCGAGAAAATGAGTACTGTGCCTACCATCAAGGGTGTGGCCACACCACTGATCAATGCTTTACTTTGAAGAATGCCATACAAGACCTGATCGACGATCGAAAGATTGTCATTTCGGTCCCTAGAACTCCTGTAGCAGCTTCCACCAACATTCTTCAGAATCCTCTGCCTCAACATCCGACGAACCCCAATTCATCTCGAGGCCCCACCGTCAACAACATAGAAGAAGGAGAACGCCTCGATCGCTTCTTCTCCCCCATCCAATCCATTCATGCCTACACTTATGGGCCGACAAATCCTCCTCCGATCTTGCAAGGGGCAAATCCCTTTCTTCCTTCAGTCTCTGAGCCAGTAGTACTTGAAGGAACACTTCCATATGATGTGTCAGTTGTTCAAGGGGCATCTTACGGCCCCTCATGTTGGGAACCAGTTGTCCTGGAAGGAGCACAATCATACATCGAGCCCACATACGAACCTGTCATCTTGCAAGGGGCAATTTCAGCACAGGAACAATACAATTCGCCATGGAGAAACCATACTCATCAGCAGCAAGAACCCATTGTATTGAAAGGAGCTCCTCTAGTTGAGCCAGTCATATTGCAAGGGGCAAATCCCGGAGGCGTGTCAATCACACTACGGTAGCTGGGACGAACAGAGAAACCTCCTGCCATATCAAGAGGACCAGTATTCATTCCATGGGAGCCTCCTGCTCCAGGAACGGTCAAGCCAGGACCGCGACCTTATGTGATCTATGAAGACAAGCCTCGATATTACTCCTTCAGCACAGGCAACAATGTAGTTCTCAAGGCAAAAGCTCCGTACGAGGAAGATCTGGTACCCACACTAGTACCATCACAAGAACCTGTGGTCCTAGAGGGCAAAGGTGAGGAAAATTATAAAGAGGTCCCATGGCACTATCCAGAATTTGCGAAAGTGGGAAACATGAATCCCAATGGGTGTTACATCCGAAGAGATAATCAAAACAGAGGAGATCCTAAAGGCGCTCTCTCAGGCCTCGGCAACAAAAATGAAGCCGCATACGATGTGGCGACTCAGCTCAAGTCAATCCCTGCTCAAATCTTAGTATGGGAGCTACTCTGCACATCTCGCATACACCGAGAAATGTTTGTCAAAACCTTGAGCGATGCTCACGTCTCCTCCGATACGGCACCAGAGATGATAGCATTGATGATTGGACAACTCCTGGCTCCACGCGCCATCACCTTCACCGATAATGAGTTGCCACCGGAAGGACGCGATCATGGGCGACCCCTCAACATAGCCTTACGATACAAAGACCTCTACGTCCCACTGGTCCTTATCGATAATGGCTCAAGCTTAAACGTCTGCCCACTTAAGACTGCGGAACATCTGGGAATCAGTCCTTCTTCATTCCAACCCAGCACCATATGCGTCAGAGCATTCGACAACACCCGCCGATCAGTGGAAGGGGAGGTCGACATAGAGGTACAGATAGGTCCGGAAATCTCTACTATCACGTTCTAAATTCTGGATGTATCAGCCTCTTTCAACATGTTGCTCGGACGACCTTGGCTGCACAAGGTTGGAGCTGTGCCATCAACCCTGCATCAACGAGTGAAATACATCTGTGGAAATCAAGTAATCTCTATCCACGCAGAGAAAGAGCTCATCATTCCTTCCAATGCTGTTGCCACTGAACCAGACATCCCGGTCATCGATATCCAGCACACTGAAGAAGACATCCCGTTTCACAGTTTCAAATTCGAGACTGTGAACTCTATCGCCAATCCAGAACCAATAAGGGTGGACCGTGTCTTTTCACTGGCAGAACGTCTGAGCCTTAAATACCGAATGAAGAATCATTTCAAGTCTAGAAAGGTACCGCTGATATATAACCAACGCAAATGGGGACTCGGATACAGGGCAATCTTCATGGACAAAAGAAGGAAGAAATTTTGGTGCTCCCCCATCCAATTCGTCAAGCCAGGAGAACCTTGCAAAGACCCAGGAGGGAATCAACCGACTGCACTACACAAAGGCCTCCCGATGAGCCTAGTTTGGCCCACGTGGCCCCCCATTCGATGGGATCAGATTCTCGAACCGTCTAAGCCTTCAGAAGAAGAAGGAAATGATAAAGATGAAGAAGGAAGTCAAATACAGCAGCTTTAGGACCAGGTTACTCTGACACCTGCTCCCAACCAGGGGCACAACCTGCCCGCTTCAATTCCAGCCAGTCAGGGGCACAATTTGCCCATCTCAGCATCAATCAGCAAGGGGCACGACTCGCCCATATCAACATCAATAATCACCAGCCAAGGGCAGAAGCCGCCCATCCATTGGACCAAGAAAGGGAAATGGCTAGCCCTGGATTGGTCCGATGTCCAGATTCCAAACTTGTGTCTCCCTACGGAACCAGATGAACTGCAATGCGAGGTAAGTGATCCGGAAGGGACTGAGTACAACTCAGATCTCGAACCCGACCAGCGAGAAGTCATGGTCATTGGGCCAGACTGTGATTCTTCGCCCGAATCATCAACCCCCACCTCTTCAAGGGAGGAAGTGTGAGGTCTTGAATGGTCATCCATTCCCCTAACTCTTGAATCAGCCAAAGAGCCATTCGAGGGCTCTGGTTTTCAAAAAAAAATGCTTGTTTAAGCAGCGACCGAAACTTTGGAACAAGTTGGGCTCAATCATGGTTTGTAATGCCCACTTGTTCAAAGTCCCGTGAATTTTGAAAATCCAAAAAAATCAAAAACTTTCAAAAGCCAAAAACATCTAGCATTTCCATTTCAGAAAAATCTCAAAAACTAAAAAACATTTCTTTTCCTGCATTCAATAGTGTGCCAAGTTCGTCTAAAGAGTCGCATGAGTTTGAAGTCGAAACATATGACTTCGACATCGAATTAGACTTCGAGCTCATGGGTCTGGACGAAGCTCGGGATGAGGAAGATGATGACCTGGCTCCCGAACTAGAGGATCTCCTCAAAAGGTTCGAATCCAAAGCCAATATTGTAGCCGATGATTTCGAGATAGTAAACTTGGGAACACCTGAGATCCCTAGGGAAGTACGCATCGAAAAATCGTTGCCACCTGAGATGAAACAGAAAATGATAGAGTTCCTAGCTCCAAGATTTTCCAACTTCACGTTCTCATATGAAGACATGCCGGGGCTCAATGAAGAGCTCGTTGTACACCATCTGCCAACCAAGGCAGATATGAAGCCAATGAAACAGAAACTTCGAAGAATGAAGCCAGAATGGGCTCTGAAAGTCCGAGATGAAGTCATCAAGCAGTACAATGCGGGATTCTTGGTAGTCTCCAACTACCCTGAATGGCTCGCCAACATCGTACCAGTACCAAAGAAGGATGGCAAGGTTCGAATGTGCATCGACTTCAGAGATCTCAACAAAGCCAGTCCTAAAGACGACTTCCCTTTGCCACATATCGACACTCTGGTCGACAACATTGCTGGATATAAGATCTTCTCATTCATGAACGGGTTCTCAGGTTACAATCAGATCAAGATGGCAATCGAAGATCGTGAGAAGACATCGTTTATCACTCCCTAGGGAACCTTCTATTATAAGGTAATGCCGTTCGGTCTGAAGAACGCAGGAGCAACATATCAGCGAGCTTCAGACCGAACCAAGAGCTTGAAGTATATGTGGACGATATGATCGTCAAATCTCGCACAATTGAAGGACACTTTGAAGATCTGAAGAAGTTATTCCATAGATTAGAAAAGTACAAGCTCCGCCTCAACCCTCAGAAATGTGTCTTCGGTGCAATGGGAGGTAAGCTCCTCGGCTTTATGGTGAGCGAGGATGGCATCAGGGTCGACGAGACCAAAACCAGAGCAATCATCGAGATGCCCCCTCCTAGAACAGAAAAAGAAATTCGTGGCTTCCTCGGCAGAATTCAATACATCAGTCGCTTCATCGCACAGCCCACACCTATTTGTGAGCCCATTTTCAAGCTCCTTCGGAAGAACGTTCCAAAAGAATGAAATGATGATTGCCAAGTCGCCTTCGACCGTATCAAGAAATATCTCATGAATCCTCCAGTTTTAGTGCCACCCACTCCCGGACGACCACTATTGTTATACATCTCGGTAGCAGCAGAAGCCATTGGCTATGTTCTCGGCCAGCACGACGAGACTGGGAAGAAGGAACAAGCAATATATTATTTGAGCCGAAAGTTCACCGACTACGAGACCAGGTATTCCCCGATCGAGAAGACTTGCCTCGCCCTAGTCTGGGCAACTCAGCGACTCCGTCAATACATGATTGCATTTCCTATTCTTCTACTCGCTCACATGGATCCGCTCAAGTACCTGTTCGAGAAACCGGCACTCACTGGAAGGATAGCTAAATGGCAGCTACTACTATCTGAGTTCGACATCACCTATGTCACTCAGAAGGCAATCAAGGGACAGGCCCTCGCCGATCATCTTGCCGCTCACTCTCTCCTGGATTATCAACCGCTCAAGACATTCTTCCCTGATGAAGATCTCTTGCTTATCAAAGGGGAAGAAAAGAAAAAGAAAGATGAGTGGACATTATTTTTCGATGGCGCAGCAAATTCTAAAGGGAGTGGTATTGGAGCGATCCTCTACTCTCCAGAAGATGTCCCTATTCCTATCTCAAGGCGCATAGCATTCGAATGCACCAACAACATGGCAAAGTACGAAGCATGCATCGCTGGCTTAAGGGAAGCCATGATCTTAGGCGTCAAGAAGCTACGAGTATTTGGAGACTCACAGCTTATCATCAATCAGACCAATGGCGAATTGAAAACCAAGGACGAAAAGTTGATACCATATCATGTGTATCTTGAAAATTTGATCGAAGAATTCAAAGAAATCACATTCTCATACATACCCAGAGCCAAAAACTGGTTTACCGATGCTCTCGCCACACTCGCGTCAATGCTCGAGATCCCGAAAGGAGCTTCAGAATGGGAACTCAAGTCGAAATTCAAGAAGAACCTGCTTTTTGCCTGCAAATAGAAGAAGCCAAAGCTGTCCCTGACAAATCCTGGTATGCCGACATCAAGCAATATCTCGAAACCCAGGAGTATCCAGAGTCAGTAACGACAACAGATCGCCGAACCATCCAGGGTTTGGCCGGCCAGTTCACCATCAGTGGCGAAGTTCTTTACAAGTGTGGACCCTCACCGATTTTTCGCGCTCCCACACGACGTTCTTCTCCATTCCCCTTTCCTTTCGGAAAAGAAGGAGATGAGGATGCGTGAGTGCGAAATCGCCGTTTGTGCCACTGGCTTGCCTCGTTCTCGAGGGCTTCGTTTGGTTGTCGTGTTAAGCTGGATATGTTTAAGTGAGTTTATATAAGACCAGAGTCGCCACTAGCCAATTACTTCGAATCTACAGTCGGCTAGACCCTGTAGAAACGTTAGAGAAGAGAATCCGAAGATTCCTTCCTCTAAAATGACTCCTGTTGATCTGCGGCCAGAGATTCAAGGTAAGGGATCACGGTTACAGGGTGGGAAGAGGTTAAGCACCCCACACACTGCCCGTACCGAAATACGGTCTCTACTTCACAGAATCGATCGGATACTTGAAAGTCTAGTTTAATCCTCGTATATTCTCATGGATGACATGATGCATGAATGCGGGTCTGAACAGTAAGAGTTTCTGATGGGCAGGTTTCAACAACGGGCAAGCCTAGAGCATACGCTCGAACTGACAGGTGCTTTATGTGAGATGATGCATGCTGTGTGCTTGAATATTCAAAGTGCTTATAGTGATATGTACGTGAATGCAGGTCTGAACAGTAAGAGTTTCTGATGGGCAGGTTCCAACAACGGGCAAGCCCAGAGCATACGCTCGAACTGACAGGTGCTTAATATAAAGACATATGCAGTGTGCTTGAATAATCAAGGTGCTTGTAGTGAAGCAGGGGGTTGGAAGAAAAGTAAATGTTGCACTTATGCTAGATGCGAATGAGATGATGCTGGAAAAGAGTAGCTGGGTGGACGGAGGTGTCGCAAGGATTGGCTTCGAGTGGCTGGATCAAGATTTGGATGGCTTGGGAGGCTTGGACCAGTGGTCAGGCTGGGCTGGACCAGGGCTAGACTCTCCTCACTCGGGCTCTCCTTGGTGGAAAAATGGGCTAAGGGGTGGATGAGGACTCGGACCGCACCCGGACTGGCTGGACTTGAAGGGATGTTGAAATGAGAAGGGGAGGGGGGTATTTATAGCAGCGAGGAGTGGCAGTTTACGTAATTTATTTCGGGCGGCCTGCTATGGGCCGCCCGTACGGCCGCTCCTCGGTTTCCAGCGAGTACGGTCGCTCCCTTGGGGCTGCTGTTTGACTCGCTGGGTCGACTCAGTGAGTTGACTCAGCGGGTCAACTCGGTGGTTTGACTCAGCGGGTTGACTCGGCGGTTTGACTCGGTGTTTTGACTCGACGAGTTGACTCAGCGGGTTGACTCAGCGGGTTAACTCAGCGGGTTGACTCGGTGGGTTGACTCAGTGAGTTTGACTTTTTTGGGATTTTTTGACTAGCTTTTTTCTGGTGGGTTTTTCAAGGTGATGTTTAGGACTGGGTTGACTGGGTTCAGGCTTGAACTGGGCTATGTAATGGGGCTTACAAGGGTGAGTTTGGCTGAGTTTGAACTTGGGGTTTGGGGGTATGGTCCTCCATTCAACCAGCTATCTCTACCAACAGTGTAGCCGAAGGTGGGGTGTCTACAGATGCCCCTCTTTGGCAGAGGTTGCGTGCAACCGAATGCCAAAGCGAGTGGACACCCCACTTCTGACCCGGTCATTCATGGATCATGGTCTGAAATCATTGCTTGCCTTTGCATCTGTGCCAGTTGATCGTTCGGAAATCAATCACTCGCACATACCGCGGGAGTTTGGAGAAAACGTTGCGATTGTCCCTGCATGCGCTGCAACCTGGGTACCCAATTGCAACCCTTCCATTCCCGACCGGTACTAACATCGGAAGGGTACAGCAGAGCCTCTGCGTCGACAGTCTTACGAGGTTACTGACCCTGTGATTGATTGTGTGATGTTTGATGTTTTCCCAGATCACTCCAGGAGTACTTGTTTCGCTTGACTGTCAAAGTGGTTAGACGCCCTGCATTAGATAGTCTTAAGGGATTCTACTACGTCGACTTGGACTCAGTCAAGGTACTTCAGGCATCCACGCCTGGGTATGTGCGGGTGGGCTTTTTCCACCCGATCTGCTGGTTTCGATGCTTGGTTTGCAATTCATTCTTTCCTTGATTGTGGTCCGGAATCTTTGTTATCCTTTGTATCTGAGTCAGTTGATTGTCTGGAAGTTGATAACTCGCACATACCGCGAGAGTTTGGAGAAAACGTTGTGAGTGTCCCTGCAGTTTGCTGCAACCTGGGTACCCAATCGCAACCCTTCCATTCCCGATCGGTACTAACATCGGAAAGGTACAGCAGAGCCTCTGCGTCCGTAGTCTTACGAGGTTGCTGACCCTGAGACTGTTTGTGTGATGTTTGATGTTTTCCCAGATCACTCCAGGACTACTTGTTTCACTTGACTGTCAAAGTGGTTAGACGCCCTGCGTCAGATAGTCTTACGGGATTCTACTACGCCGACTTGGACTCAGTCAAGGTACTTCAGGCATCCACGCCTAGGTATGTGCGGGTGAACTCTTTCCACCCAATCTGTTGATTTTGATACTTGGGTTACAATTCTTCGTTTCCACCTGTTCAAATGGTTTCTGTGACCGAGCCTTTTGGCTTTTCATCTTTTCGTATCTTGGCATGTAGTACGACCGCACTGACACTGGAGTTCAGTTCGACCGCACTTTGAGTGCATTGGATCCGATGGTCTCCGGGGAAACTGCGAGACATTGGATCTTATTTGATTTTTGCGTCGGCTCCTACCCAGAGATATGGAAGATCTCCTGGTGTTTTGGAGGCAGAACGCTCTACTGGGAAAATATTTTTGGATTTTTGAAAAGATACCCACTCTGGGGAGTGATACTCCGTGGGGTTTTTATTTGCAAATAGAAATATTTTTTTTGTCTTTTGAAATGGAAATCGGGTCTGCGCGTGCCTCCACTAGGGATGCCTGTGGGGTCTTTGGCTAACCGACTTTATTTTGAAAGCAGGTAAACATGATGATTGATGCGATGGATGTGATGCATGGAGATGCATGATGAATGCATGGCTTGGCTCATTTTCTTTTCAGTTCGATGATTTTGCTTTTGCTATGGATGCAGAGAACTTTGAGCTTATTGCTTGCAGGGTTGTGCTCCCTGGGGTTTTTCTTTTTTACACGGGTGTTTGGTCAGCGGGTTGGTCAAGATCCCGACCCGTGGTCGATCAGGTCCATCGTCCCAAGATGCTGTTTCTTTGCGAATGAGAATGTACGAGGATGTTATCCGACTTCAAGATGTTCTTTTGGGCATACATGTGATTGAGATGGTGTTTGGTTGCCCCTTTTTTGTCAAGATTCCAATTTGCGGGCGATCGGATCTGTCATCCCAAACTGTGAAGTGAGCGGAGTTCAAGACTCCTAAAGTGTAGTGTTGGGGATACTGACAATTTTTGTGATTTTTGTAGATATTTGGGTCCGAATCTTTAACTGAGTGGTCAGGATAGAGATCGGTTTATTGAAAACACAGGAAATATTTTTTGTGATTTTTAAAATATTTTTGATGAAAGCAAGAGAAATATTTTTTGTGATTTTTGAGAATATTTTTATTGAAAGCAAGGGAAATATTTTTTGTGATTTTTTAGAATATTTTGATTTGAAAGCAAAGGAAATATTTTTGTGATTTTTGAAAATATTTTGTTGAAAGCAAGGGAAATATTTTTTGTGATTTTTGAAAAGGTGATTTTGCAATGTTTTTGTATTTTTGTGATTTTTATGAAATGCAGGGAAAAGTATGGAATTTTCATCCACTTTCAGCTTCTACTGCTGGTAAGGTACCCGATCCATTTTACGTCAGCGAGCAAGACGAGTCTCACACAGTTAAGTGCCGTAGTTTTACATCTTCGGATGAGGAGATTTTGAGGGTTTTCAGTCAACACACCCACAAAGTTGCCTGTTCCTCATGTGCAATGCACATAGACCACGTATCGTCCGACGGACTCCTTCGGCCACAAGATGAGCCACATCCTCACATTTCCCTTAGTCAATCCAGTTTGGGGTCTTACGTTGCTCACAATTCCGTGAGGGTGAGCTTCACCTCCCAACAGCCTTAATCCCCTTCATGAGTTCTAGGAACAGGGAACATCCGTCAGCTTCAACAGCGACTTCCAAATCAAGGTTGTCTATCACGGTGCGTTCAACACGAACAGGATTGCGGAGTTCTGCCCGCCTCAGCCCTTACCTGTTTAAAAGATTCCGGACACCCGTACGATCAAGTGTCAGTCGTGTCCGGAACAGGTTAGGAAAGAAAGCCCCCGAGAAGTTAATCCCAGTGTAGTTTTAGGTCTTCGGACTGCTGGGGATGAATTTGTGCAGTTGAAATTGATGGCAAAATTTTTTTATTTTTTATTATTTTATTTTTTTGTATTTTGAAAAGGTTCCAGAGTTCAACTCAAGTAATCGAAGATGACACTGGTTTTATGGAAAGCTTGAAATCTTTTTGGTATTTTTGAAAATGATCCGGGTTATCAAACCTTGATCCCAACGGTAGAGGCCGATGCCGGTTTTTTAGTTGAAAGCGAGAAAAGGTCCCCCGAGAAATTAATCCCAGTGTAGTTTAAGGTCTTCGGACCAAAATCTGTACATGCTGAAAATACGTTCCTTTTTTGTGATTTTTCGAAAACTATTCCAGGTCATAAAATCTCAATTTTGAACGGTCAGGATTGACACTGGTTTTTATTGGAAATCTCTCGGGATTTTGTTCCCGACGTAGTTTAAGGTCTTCGGACCAAAAACTGTACAAAAGGGGGCAAACACATTTTTTTTTGTTTTTGAAAAATGTCCGGTGTCAGCAAATCTTGATCAAGACCGATACCGGCTTTTATTGAAAATCCCTCGGGATATTGATCCCGACGTAGTTTAAGGTCTTCGGACCCAAAAACTTTAAAGAGGGGCTGGTGATATATTTTTTTATTTTTCGAAATGATCCAGATCATCCGATGTTGGTCTTAAAGACTGGGATCGATGCTGGTTTTTATTAAAATCCCTCGGGATGTTGATCCCGACGTAGTTTAAGGTCTTCGGACCAAAATATGTACATGCAAGTGCTGGAAATGCATAAATATATTTTTTTATTTTTTTAGAAAATGTCCGGAGCCACCAGATCTTGAAGAAGACCGATGCCGGTTTTATTGACAATCCCTCGGGATCTTGATCCCGACGTAGTTTAAGGTCTTCGGACCAAAATATGTACAGGTGATGTATATATTTTTCTGGTTTTCTGAAAATATCCGAGATCGTCGGGTCTTGATTCGATCCAAACTGATGTCGGTTTTTATTGAAAATCCCTCGGGATCTTGATCCCGACGTAGTTTAAGGTCTTCAGACCAGTACTGCACAAAACAGGAAAGACATTTTTTTTTTTGAAAGTACTTGGTGTCGTCAGATCTTAATTCGAGCGATCAATACCGATACCGGCTTTTATTGAAAATCTCTCGGGATGTCGATCCCGACGTAGTTTAAGGTCTTCGGACCAAATTTTGTACATGTGAACAGTAATCAAGGGTGGAGATTCTTGGGATTCTTCTTGGAAATGGTTTGGATCATCTGGTCATGCCTTTGGATGGTTGAAATCATTGTTTGACCAAGTCAAATTTTCCTTTCTTTTCTTTGAGAATTCCATGGAACTTTTCCACATCATCAACCCAATTTCTCACCCATTTCTCATGAGGTGAGATTTTGGTGAGATTTCTTCCTTTTTCTCACCATTCTCTTCCATCACTTCATTCTTACATGGAGGTACAAGATTCACTTGCAACCACCCTTCCCAAGGAGAGGGGGAGGGAGGTCGTTTCATGTAGGTAGGGGCTAGGATGGCCTCCCATGGGCCGCCCGGACGGTCTCTGCCTCCTGGTCTCTTCAGTGGGTTGGGTAAAAGGGTGCCCTCCCCTTTTCTATATAACATGGGGTACCCTTGCCCCCTCAAACTTGCAATCTCTCTCTTCTCTCTCTCATACTCTCTCTTTCTTCAAGTTTTCTCTCTCTTCTTTGGTGGTCCTTTGCTCTTTTCAAGTGGTGGCCCTTAGAGACATTTTGGGACAGCAAGGTGGTCCTTCTTTGGTGAGTGGTAAAGGTATGGACCACTTCCTTTCTCTTTTCTTATCCTTTTCCTTCTTCATTGTCTCTTTTCATGACTCTTTTCTTTTTCCATGTAGCTATTCCAAGAGGTGTGAAGGTGGGCCCAAGCATTCTTGGCCTTTTTCTAGATCTCAAGTCTTTTTCAAAGGTGGTGCATGGAGAGGGACATTGCAAGCTCTCCACTTCATTTTTCTTTCTTCTTTTCACACTCCCTTCATGTGCATGTAAAGGGTGATTTTGCCATGTCATCAAGTGTGCATGGCAAAATACTCTATCTTTTTCATGGGAGTTGGGCCTCTCTTCATATGTATCAAATGGGCTCAAAGTGAAGTCATGGCCCTTGGTGTATTTGGTGGGCCCAATGCTTCATTTTGGGCTCCTTCTTACTTTCTTTCTCTTGTCATTTCCCTTGAAATTCTCTTTTCTTTTCATCTTTTTTCCAAGACTTGGGCCCATGGGCATGGTAGGGCCCATCTCAAGTTTTGAGCTCATGGGGCTCACTTTGAGTGACCCCATCTTTCTTCACATGTGTATGGACCAAGATGACTAGCCCATTCTTCATTTGGATCTCAAGTGGGCTAGATTTCCTAGTTGGGCCTATATGGACAAGTAGCCCAACTCTTCCATCATTTCTTGATTATGATGTACATCCTTGTACAAGGTGTAGTGGGCTCCTTGGAGTCTCTATATGTGGATGGGCTTTTGGGTCCTCATTGAAATTTGGATTCCTTTGGACCAATGTGTGCACCACTACACTTTGTCCATGTGGGTTTTTTCTTTTCATGCTCTTTTCTTTAATGGATGGAGGACTTGAGTTACTTGACCATCTACAAGTCCCATGAGTGAGTTGTTCCCACAATCTCACTAAGTTCAAATGGTTTTCCTTGTGGTAGGAATGTGGTTCTCAAGAGTTTCCCTCTAATGCTATCAACCTCAAATGGATGATCCTCAAGTGAGCTATCCATACAATCATAGCTCCTTTTCCTTTGGGGCTTGGTGGGTCATCCACCATCATTCTCATGTATGGGTGATTTTCCTTTAAATTTGTGGGAAAGAATGGTACTCATAAGTCGCCCATTTTTGTCCCATGCTTTGGGACATTTTGGGATTTTGATCTTCAAGTGGGCTATGTGTAACATTCTTACCCATCCAAGATGGTTGGGTGACTCATCAAGCCATGCTCTTTTGTGCTCAAATGGTCTCCCTTTTGGTGAAAAAGTTGGTGCACATAAGTTGCCCAAACTTGCCTTTTCATGGGCATTTTCAACTTTGATTCTTCATATGGGCTATGTGCATCAACTTTCTACCCCTAGCTTCTTTGATTCATATGTTTGTGGGTAAACCTCCTTGTTGCATTTTCATGGTCAAAATTTTCATCAAGATGAGGCACATAAAGTTGCCCATGGTTAACCCATGAATGGGTCCTCATATTCTTCAAAGTGGGCTATGTGCTCTCTTCAATCCATTGGGATGAGGCATTTGGGTTGCTCTTGGGGCCCGTTTCCTTTCTACCCCCCACTTGTCCATGCATGTGTGTAAAAAGACGGGAACATCTTAAATGAGAAACATGGCCTTGGCATGAAAGTGGATCAATCCTTGGCCACATATGGACTTTGAAGAGGGACTTCTCATGTGAAGTGGGATTCTTATCCTTTGTTGATCTCATGGCACTTGAGTGCATTTGTTGTCCAAAATGTGTCTTTAGATGATGGACTTTCTTGCCTAAGGCATGCCATGCCACCTTCTTTAAGGTGGGCCTTACTTTTTCCAATGGGCTCAACACATATCCTAAGTGACACATGGAGTTGGACTTTAGATTTTGCATTTGAATGTGAGTCCAATCCCATGGGTTTCCTAGATGATAATTTGGATTTTAACGGGTAAGGGATAGGGACTTACCTTGCCAAGCTTGTAGGATTCAATGGCGGATGGTGCCAGAGGTCACCGAGTGATTGACGAAGATGATCCCGCCTTTATCGTCCGCCGAGGGGACCACATGTGTTCCTTAGCTATGGAGCATCAACCTCTTCCCGCTATCAAGGGTCGAGGTACCAGGGATCGCTGGGATGACTGGATGAAGGATCCACAGCCCTTGCTTGAACGAGTACTGGATGGTACTCCTTTTGCTGGCCTCCTCACCCTACGTTTCCACAATAACGATGCTAACCGCATGATGCTCGCGGCCCTTTGCGAGAGGTGGCGGGATGAGACCCACACCTTTCAGCTCCCTTGTGGAGAATGGAGAATAACCCCCTTGGACATTTACATGCAGATAGGCTTCCCGTTTCATGGGACAATTGTTCCTCAAGTCAGCTCTCTAGCTCCTCTCACTTCCACCGACTGGCTACGGCTTGTCGGTGACGTCCCACCCGAGGGTGAATTCCAAGGCCATCAAGTGAAGATGCGATGGTTCTACAACAGTTTTGCATCCGTCATCCCCACTACCGAGCGAGAGGCCCTCCACAAAGCGCGGGCCATGATTACTTATGCTTTTGGATCCTTTCTTTTCTGCCATGCGAATGAGAGAGTTGACCCCAAATTTCTTCGTTTAGTCGAGGATCTTCATCACCCCTATAACTGGAATGGGGCTATCTTGACCCGTATCTTTCAGGGTCTGGACAAGACCTGTCGGCATAGCCGGTCCTTCACAGGTTTTTGGCCTGTTGTTGAGGTATTTCTTCTTTCACCTTCCTTGGAGTCATTTACCTTCTTTCCCTCTCTGATCATTAGATGTGCTTTCGTCCAGACCTGCTTTTATGACCATTTTCCCCATCTCGCGCCGAGGATGCGGGATGATGTTGAGCCCTCTCAGTATCGCCACATGTACTGGCATCAGCAAAACCGTCAGCGGAACTCCCGAGTTCCTGGGGACAATTGGCGTGTTGACATAGACGGGCTGACCGTTGAGGACGTAAGTATCTTGCTTGTCTTTGCCCTCGTGCTGTGCTGTAATTGATTGTGGTGACTTCATTTGCTGCAGCTTGCTCGGATGCCGTATGCCAGTTTCCCTCTTTATTATACCCCTCAGCGCGTGGAGGCATATGATGCTTCATGTCTCCGTATCATGCTTTCCGACGCTGAATCTTTTCAGTGGTACCTGGGGGAGAGGTTGCTTCGGCAAGTCACTGGGGTGGCTCGGGTCCCTTGTTCTGCACCTCCTCCAGCTGCTCGGATGCCAGTTGATGAGAGAGTTGGAGCTCTTGTGGGCCAGCCTGGATTTCGTTTCACGATCCCGGATCGTGATTATGATGAGTGGTATTTGCTGTTCGGCCAGGGGCCTTTGCTTCCTTCGCTTTATGTTCCAGATGGCCGTCGCAGGTATGCTGGAGGTTTGGTGACTGCTCCTTTGATGGATCTTTATCGTCGGGAGCGGGACGCGAGGAGGGACGATGATGACTATGTTGGCGACTTGTAGTCTGCTTGGGTGCCCTGCTTTGTATGGCCTTGTATCTTTGCTTTTATCTTCTTTTGTATCAAGCTCTTTTGAATGAATATATAATCTTTGATTTGTCTCAAAATTCTTTGATGATGTCTGGACGCTTTGACCTTTGACTTGTTCCTTAATGATTTGTGGAAGATGAGGCTTCTTAACTGCATGGATGATGACTTGAACGGTTCAGATTGCTTGATTAGGCCTTGTGAGCCCACTTGATGATTAGATCTTGGATTCTGGCCCTTCTTTTGATGATCGAACCTTTGATCTTGCTGCTCCATGACTTGTGTAAGCTTTCCAATGGTTTGGATCCTGATGATTTAGCCCTTGAATGGTTCAAATTGATAGATTCGGCCCTGTGGGCCCACTTGAGACCTTAACTTTACTTTGGGGCACCTCTTTTGATGATTTGTGAGGCTAAGAAGGCTTCTCATGGTGTGGATGATGGCTTGAACGTCTCAAATCGCTTGACTCGGCTTTGTGGGCCCACTTGATGATTAGATCTTGGATTCTGGCCCTTCTTTTGATGATCGAACCTTTGATCTTGTTGTTTGATGGCTCATGTAGGTCCTTCAATGGTTTGGATCATGATGATCTAGTCTTTGAACGGCTTGGATTGCTTGTGGCCCCCACTTGATCACCTTTTCTTCTCTTTGGCCTGATCAGCCATGTTTTGGCCGCATTGCTCCGTGATTGGATCGGTGGGACACCTTTTATATGATCTTGATCAATCTCCATTGAAATCAGGAGTGGACCGGGGCCTTGGGCGACCCATGGAGCGCCATCTGCTGACGTGGACTGTCAGCCTCACCTACCAAGAACCCTGGAGCCAATCCCGCGGAGAGAGGAAATCTGCGTCCGTACGGGCGGCCCAGGGCAGGCCGCCCAAGGCTCGCCTCTTGAGCGGCCTGGGCTGGCTCTGGTTCGGACATCCTCTGCTGTCCCCTTCTCCTGTCCCCCATATTCTCTGTTCTGGGTTATTCAATTCAGCCATGAATCTTCTTTTCCCCTTGTCTTTTCTCTTCATTTTGTCCTCTTCCCATTTTGTCCTTTCTTGGGCAGCTTTAGATGATGATTTATGGGCCATAGTGGGAGAGGTTGGTGGGTCCCACACTCCAGCATTCGGTGAGAGCTTTAATGGTGGAGGGATTCCTTTAATGGAGGGTGTAGATGGTGCATTGAATGGAGGCATTGATGAGGGGTTAGGGATGGTGGTTGATGGTGTTTTGAATGGCCCCATTAATGGCAGCCATGCTGAAATTCCAGATTTGAATGGGACCTCCATTATGAGAGGAATGAATGGTATGGATAGGATGATGGGGTGGGACATAGGTGAGGCCATGCTTCCCTTGAATGTAGGCCACATGGATGATGTGATGGATGGTGGTGATGGGACCACGAAGGACATAGATGGGCTGATCTCATGCTTGGATGGGATGGATGGTTCAGATGGTACCTTTGACGGTTTGGATGCTCTGGATGAGGGCCAGGATGTACGGTATACTTGTTTGGGTGGACTTGATGTGATCATTGATGATGTCCCCCTGATGATGGACGGTGTGGATGCCTCGATGATCCCTTTGATCGGCCAGGATGATGATTGGATTCATGATTTCCTGTTGGAGGGGGCCGCAGGTCCAGATCTGACCATTGATTCTTCGATCGGGGCTGCCGGGACCCTTTTTGATGGTTCAGATGTATTCTTTGATGGTCAGATTAGCCAGGATGTCACGATATGCGGTGTGATCTTCACTGATAGTCCTTTTGATGGAGAGCATTGTCCTTCCCCTGTTCGTCGGTCTTTTGCGCACTCTGTTCATGAGGTGGGCGAGTCTTCTCATGCGGCTGAGATTATGACAGTTTCAGACAGCGATGCGACTATATCAGACATAGCCATCACTGAGTGCAGGTCAGGGGCTGTCGAGTCTGCAGAGGTTCCAGCTTTTCCTTCTTCTTCGCCCGTTGACCTTCCGATCCTTGATGAGTCATTATTGATTTCTGGGCCTTTTGTGCTGGAGGGGGTACCAGTGAGGACTTGTCAGCTGCTTCCTCGTTCTTCCTGCTCACCACGACTGCTTGCTTGGCTTGACAGCTTGTCATTTTATGAGATTCGAGATTTGGAGTCTTATGGCTTCGGCGGTCTGATCCATATGGCCAGAGTTGATATTGATTGGAGGATGCTTGGAGTTGCCTTGATTGACTGGGTACCTTCGTTGAACTTGTTTGTGTTCAACGATATGGAGATGGGGCCTTCTTTGGAGGAGCTTGCACGCTTGACAGGCCTTCCTTGGGATTATACTCAGTATTTCTCGCCGAAGACATCGCCGAAGACTGCCACACCGCAGAACTGGTTCGGGATCCCCTATCTTGTTCGGCCTGCAGCCGGTGGCCAGGATGCTGTAGTGTTCTCCTTGGACTTGCTGTATGATCTTTTTTCGGGTCCTCGGGGTGTGGCTGGTTCTACCTTTGCTCGGAACGCACTGATGTTTTGCTTAATAGCTGAGGTGCTGTTCTCAGGATGGCGCAGGTCCCAGACTCCTCTGCTTTTTGAGGTGATGAGCCGAGCTATCCGACGGCAGGTGATCATTTCTCTTATCTTGACCGAGCTGTTTAATGGGCTGACCGACTGCGCCTTGGGCCGCACTCGTGTCCTTCGCGGTTGTTGTGCCTTTCTGCAGGTATCCTTTCTACACCTTTTTTCCTTCTTGCTTTGTTGGGAATTGCTTTGCTTCAGCTGAACTTCTTTTCCTTTCTGTGATCAGGTCTGGCTGTGGGAGCGTCTTTCTTTGACCGTTCCTGTACCCCTTTTTGGCATTCTTAGCTCTGACATTATGCGTTATATCATGGAGTTCCTCCCTCATACAGCTATGATGAGTGAGCCCTTGTATCGCAGGATGTTCGCTGATCTTCGTGACTGGAACGTTCGTTGGGAGTCATCTTGGCTTTCACTTCCTCCAGTGCTTTATGATGCACACCGCCTTCCTCTGATGTTGGTAGGCTTTCGATCCTACTTTTCTTATCATCCCATCCGGTTCCTGCGGCAGTTTGGATATGAGCAGGATGTTCCTCTTTTTGCTTTCACGGGTATCGGGCGTCAAGCACTTCCATCCAGATCCTCTGACTTTAGGACCCGGATTGATTGTTCTTGGGCGAGTTATTTGACTGCTGATTTGCTGGGTTTTGAGCTGCGGACTTTTCCCATGGCGACCGCCCCATATCAGTACTGGGTTGCTGAGCAGTCTTTGTACCGACGTATCCCTTGCTGGCACCAGACTGTTGATGAGGATGAGCAGGATATCCTTGGAGATGCTGGCTCTTCATCCGGTTCATAAGAACCCTTTGAGGAGCGCCCGTTTATCGATCCTGGCTTCCTTTTGGCCACTCATGGCCATCTGCTGTCTGAGATCTCTGCACTTCGGTATCATTGTGAGATGATGTCGAGGAGATTGGCTGCCGATCAGAGGTTGTCTGACGAGGAGACAGCGATCCGTACCCTTGAGCGCGATGAGGCGCATTACCTACGTATGGAGGTGAGCAGGTTGAGAGCGAGGCTATCCTTTTATGAGTCAGAGGACTTACTTGATGTGGCCGAGGAGGAGGGTAGAGACTGATTGTGTTGGCCACCTACACATTCCTTTTTTACATACATGATTGATGATGATGCATTTTTGTATTCTTTTTTTTTTTTTTTTGAAAAAGATGATATGATATGTGTAAAAGAAATATGATGCATTTAATTGAAAAGAAAACTGTTTGAAAATCTACTGTGCCATGAGTTGTCTTGTGAGTGTGTCTGGATTTTGTGTCAAGATATAGGAATCAGAACTGGGGCTCGGCCAATGCTTTGACCGATGTCTCGAGATTAACTTGCGTGATCCTTTGTTTCCCTAGAGGTGTAAGCAATGGAAACTGTTGCTTCTTGAGATTGTCAGAATTTGTAGAGTTCTTTGCTCCTGACTGTACTTCCTCTCGTTCTTGCACTTTCACTGCTTGAACCGATCTGGATCGTCTGACTTCTTCGTACCTGCACTTTTAATTTTTTTTTCTTTTTCTTTTTGAGCCATTTTTGCCTGCAGTGCTCTTTCGAGTTTTTACCACAGCCGGCTTTTCCCGTCATTTTTGCCAGTGGCGCCCTTTCAGGTTTTCACCACGTCCCGGGTGTTTGATCTTGCCTGCCCCTTGGCAGCTATGCTGTTTTTACCCTCGGCGCCCTTTCGGGTTTTCACCCAGTCCGCTGTATGCCCACTGTTTTTACTCGGAGCGCCCTTTCGGGTTTTCACTCCGCCCTCTTTATTTAGGCACACATTTTCTTTTTCTTTTTTATTGTTTCTTTTTCTTTCTGGATCTCTGGATAACTACGGCGGCTAGAGGTCGGGAATCCGTCGTTGCCGGCCGATGGCAGTCTTTCAACCCTTATCCTGAGTTACGATAATAGAGTTGTCGGTCTTTGCTAAAGACCCTTCTGAGGTGGATAGATGGATGGATGTGTTTCTTCTTGGACTGATTTTTTTTCTCTTGGGTGCCTTGCTTTGGCTTCCCTTTTTCTTTCTCTTTTCTTCCTTTTTTTTTCTTTTGTATTCTTTTTCTCTCTTTTTTTTTTGTCTTTTCCTTTTGAATCCCCCCCTTTTTTTTGTATTTTCCTCTTTTTGAATCCCCTTATTTGAAACACTTGTTGGTGGACGGAATTGATTTCTCAGAGGTCTTAGCTTTGACCTCTTGACTTTAGCTCTATTAAAGTAACTCTTGATAAGGTCAGAATAACTTACCCGTGAAAGATCTTCACATTGTCGGCGTTGGTTGGCTCAGGAAGATCCACCCCTCTCATGCTGGTGAGTCTGAGGGCGCCTCCGGGAAGTACTTCTCTGATGATCAGTGGCCCGTCCCACGAGGGTTTGAACTTTCCTCTGGGATCCGGAAGGTGCGACGGTAGAATCTTCTTCATGACCATGTCGCCTACCTTGAAACTTCTTTTTCAGACTCTCTTGTTGTAAGCCCGAGCGATCCTTTTCTGGTAGCATTGTGAATGACTTAGTGCACGCATGCGCTTTTCATCTGCTAGCTGCAACTGATCGAACCTGGCCCGTTGCCATTCTCCTTCTTCAATTCCGCTTTCTAATAACACCCGTAGTGATGGTATTTCCACCTTGACTGGCAAAACTGCCTCCATTCCATAGGTAAGCTCGAAAGGAGTAACGCCCGTAGCAGACCGTACAGACGTTCGATAGGCCCAAAGTGCATATGGGAGCATATCTGACCAATCTCGATAGGTCACGACCATTTTCTCGAGTATCCTGATGATTGTCTTGTTTGCGGCTTCTACCCCACCATTCATCTGGGGACGGTAGGGGCTTGATCGATGACGTTGGATCTTGAATTTGCTGAGGAAGTCATCCATCTTCTTGTTGACGAACGGGGTCCCATTATCTGTGATGATGGCATTAGGGATTCCATACCAGCATATGATGTTGTTCTTCATGAATTTGATCACCTGAGATGCTGCAATCGTGGTGTAGGAGGCTGCCTCTACCCACTTGGTGAAGTAGTCGACTGCCACAAGTATGTACTCGTGACCATTTGATGCTTTGGGACTGATCTTGCCGATGATGTCGAGTCCCCACATGGAGAAGGGCCAGGGTGTGGTCAGGTTGTATAACTCTGATGACGGGGCATGGATTTGATTCGCATGCTCCTGACACTTGAAACATTTTTTGACGTGCTGGCAGCAGTCTGTCTCCATGGTGAGCCAATAGTAGCCGAGTCGTAGAATCTTCTTTGCCATCATGTGCCCATTCATGTGTGGGCCACAGATTCCTTCGTGTATTTCTTTCATGATCTTTGCAGCTTCTGTTTCATCGACGCATCGAAGGAGGATGTGATTATAGGATCGCTTGTAAAGAACTTCGCCACTGATGGTGAACTGACCGGCCAAACGCTGAATGGTTCGGCGATCTGTTGCTGTTGCTGACTCTGGATACTCCTGGGTTTCAAGATATTGCTTGATGTCGGCATACCAGGGTTTGTCAGGGACAGCTTCGGCTTCTTCTATTTGCAGGCAAAAGGCAGGTTCTTCTTGAACTTCAACTGTGAGCTCCCATTCTGAAGCTCCTTTTAGTATCTCGAGCATTGATGCAAGTGTGGCGAGAGCATCTGCAAACTGGTTCTTGGCTCTGGGCATGTATGAGAAGGTGACTTCTTTGAATTCTTCGATCAGATTGTCAAGATGCACATGATATGGTATCAACTTCTCGTCCTTGGTTTTCCATTCGCCATTGGCCTGATTGATGATAAGCTGTGAGTCTCCAAATACTCGTAGCTTCTTGACGCCCAAGATTATGGCTTCTCTTAAGCCAGCGATGCATGCTTCATACTCTGCCATGTTGTTGGTGCACTCGAACGCTATGCGCCTTGAGATAGGAATAGGGACGTCATCTGGAGAGTAGAGGATTGCTCCAATACCACTCCCTTTAGAGTTTGCTGCGCCGTCGAAGAATAACGTCCACTCACCTTTCTTCTCTTCTTCTTCTTCAATGAGGAAGAGATCTTCATCAGGGAAGAATGTCTTGAGCGGTTGATAATCCAGGAGGGAATGGGCCACCAGATGATCGGCGAGGGCCTGTCCCTTGATTGCCTTCTGAGTGACATAGGTGATGTCGAACTCAGACAAGAGTAGCTGCCATTTAGCTATCCTTCCAGTGAGTGCCGGTTTTTCGAACAGGTACTTGAGCGGATCCATGTGAGGGAGGAGGAGAATAGGGAATGCAATCATGTATTGACGGAGTCGCTGAGTTGCCCAGACTAGGGCGAGGCAAGTCTTCTCGATCGGGGAATACCTGGTCTCGTAGTCGGTGAACTTTCGGCTCAAATAATATATTGCTTGTTCCTTCTTCCCGGTCTCGTCGTGCTGGCCGAGGACACAGCCTATGGCTTCTGCTGCTACCGAGATGTATAACAATAATGGTCGTCCAGGAGTGGGTGGCACTAGGACTGGAGGATTCATGAGATATTTCTTGATGCGGTCGAAGGCGACTTGGCAATCACCATTCCATTCTTTTGGGACTTCTTCCGAAGGAGCTTGAATATGGGCTCACAGATAGGTGTGAGTTGTGCGATGAAGCGGCTGATGTATTGAATTCTGCCGAAGAAGCCACGAATTTCCTTCTCTGTTCTAGGAGGGGGCATCTCAATGATTGCTCTGGTTTTGGTCTCGTCGACCCTGATGCCATCCTCGCTCACCATAAAGCCGAGGAGCTTACCTCCCATTGCACCGAAGACACATTTCTGAGGGTTGAGACGGAGCTTGTACTTTTCTAATCTGTTGAATAACTTCTTCAGATCTTCAAAGTGTCCTTTAATTGTGCGAGATTTGACGATCATGTCGTCCACATATACTTCGAGCTCCTTGTTCATCATGTCGTGGAATAGTGCTGTCATTGCTCGCTGATATGTTGCTCCTGCGTTCTTCAGACCGAACGGCATTACCCTGTAACAGAAGGTTCCCCAGGGAGTGATGAACGATGTCTTCTCGCGATCTTCGACGGCCATCTTGATCTAATTGTAACCTGAGAACCCGTCCATGAATGAGAAGATTTTGTATCCAGCGGTGTTGTCTACCAGAGTGTCGATATGTGGCAAAGGGAAGTCATCTTTAGGACTGGCTTTGTTGAGATATCGGAAGTCAATGCACATTCGAACCTTGCCGTCCTTCTTTGGTACTGGTACGATGTTGGCGAGCCATTCAGGGTAGTTGGAGACTACGAAGAATCCCACGTTGTACTGCTTGATGACTTCATCTCAGACTTTCAGAGCCCATTCTGGCTTCATTCTTCGAAGTTTCTGCTTTATTGGCTTCATATCTGCCTTGGTTGGCAGATGGTGTACAACGAGCTCTTCATCGAGCCCCGGCATGTCTTCGTATGAGAACGCGAAGTTGGGCAATCTTGGAGCTAGGAACTCTATCATTTTCTGTTTCATCTCAGGTGGCAACGATTTTCCAATGCGTACTTCCCTAGGGATCTCATGTGTCCCCCAGTTTACTATCTTGAAATCATCGGCTACAACATTGGCTTTAGATTCAAACTTTTTGAGGAGATCCTCAAGTTCAGGAGCCGGATCATCATCTTCCTCATCCCGGGCTTCTCCAGATCCATGAGCTCGAAGTCTAATTCGATGTCGAAATCATATGATTCGACTTCAAACTCATGCGACTCTTTAGACGAACTTGGCACACTATTGAATGCAGGAAAAGAAATATTTTTTGGTTTTTGAGATTTTTCTGAATGCTAGATGTTTTTGGCTTTTGAAAGTTTTTTATTTTTTTGGATTTTTGAAATTCGTGGGACTTTGAACAAGCAGGCATTGCAGACCATGATTGGGCCCAACTTGTTCCAAAGTTCCGGTCGCTGCTTAAACAGGCATTTTTTTTGGAAGCCAGAGCCCTCAGATGGCTCTTTGGCTGATTCAAAAGTTAGGGGAACAGATGACCATTCAGGACCCCACACTTCCTCCCCTGGAGAGGTGGGGGTTGATGCTTTGGGCGAAGAATCATGGTCTGGCCCAATGACCATGACTTCTCGCTGGTCGGGTTCGAGATCTGAGTCGCACTCAGTCCCTCCCGGATCACTTTCTTCGCATTGCAGTTCGTCTGGTTCCACAGCTAGACACAAGTTTGGAATCTGGACATCAGACCAATCTAGGGCTGGCCACTTCCCTTTCTTGGTCCAATGGATGGGCTGCTTCTGCCCCTGGCTGATGATTGATGAAGTTGACTTTGCAGAGATGGGCAAGTCGTGCCCCTTGCTAATTGGTGCTGAGATGGGCAAGTTGTGCCCCTTGCTGATTGAAGTGGGCAGGTTGTGCCCCTGGCTGATTGAAGTGGGCAGGTTGTGCCCCTGGTTGATTGATGCTGACGTGGGCAGGTTGTGCCCCTAGTTGGGAGCAGGTGTCAGGGTAACCTGGTCCTGAAGTTGCTGTATTTGACTTTCTTCTTCATCTTCATTATTTCCTTCTTCCTCTGGAGGCTTAGATGGTTCGAGAATCTGATCCCATCGAATGGGGGGCCACGTGGCCCAAACTAGGCTCATCGGGAGGCCTTTGTGTAATGCAGTCGGTTGATTCCCTCCTGGATCTTTGTAAGGTTCTCCTGGCTTGACGAATTGGATGGGTGAGCACCGAAATTTCTTCCTTCTTTTGTCCATGAAGGTTGTCTTGTATCCGAGTCCCCATTTGCGTTGGTTATATATCAGCGGTACCTTTCTAGACTTGAAATGATTCTTCATTCGGTATTTGAGACTCAGACGTTCTGCCGGTGAAAAGACACGGTCCACCCTTATCGGTTCTGGATTGGCGATAGAGTTCACAGTCTCGAATTTGAAACTATGAAACGGGATGTCTTCTTCAGAGTGCTGGATATCAATGACCGGGATGTCTGGTTCAGTGGAAGCAGTATTGGAAGGAATGATGAGCTCTTTCTCTGCATGGATAGAGATCACTTGATTTCCACAGATGTATTTCACTCGTTGATGTAGGGTTGACGACACAGCTCCAACTTTGTGCAGCCAAGGCCGTCCGAGCAGCATGTTGAAAGAGGCTGATATATCCAGAATTTGGAATGTGATGGTGGAGACTTCCGGACCTATCTGTACCTCTATGTCGACCTCCCCTTCCACTGATCGGCGGGTGTTGTCGAATGCTCTGACACATATAGTGCTGGGACGGAATGAAGAAGGACTGATTCCCAGACGTTCCGCGGTCTTGAGTGGGCAGACATTTAAGCTTGAGCCATTATCGACAAGGACCAGCGGGACGCAAAGGTCTTTGTATCGTAAGGCTATGTTGAGGGATCGCCCATGATCGCGCCCTTCTGGTGGCAACTCATTATCTCTGAAGGTGATGGCGCGCGGAGCCAGGAGTTGTCCAATCATCAAAGCTATCATTTCTAGTGTCGTATCAGAGGAGATGTGAGCATCGTTCAAGGTCTTGGAAAACATTTCTCGGTGTATGCGAGATGTACAGAGTAACTCCCATACTGAGATTTGTGCAGGGATTGACTTGAGTTGATTCGCCACATCATATGTGGCTTCATTTTTGTTGCCGAGGCCTGAAAGGGCGCCTTTGGGATCTCCTCTGTTATGATTATCTCTTCGGATGCAACGCCCATTGGGATTCATGTTCCCCACTTCCGCACATTCTGGATAGTGCCATGGAACCTCTTTGTAGTTTTCCTCCCTTTTGCCTTCTAGGACCACCGGTTCTTGCAACGGTGTTGGTGTGGGTACCAGATCTTCCTCGTATGGAGCTTTTGCCTTGAGAACTACATTGTTGCCTGTGCTGAAGGGGTAATATCAAGGCTTGTCTTCATAGATCACATAAGGTCGTGGTCCTGGCTTGACTATTCCTGGGGCAGGAGGCTCCCATGGAATGAATACTGGTCCTCTTGATATGGCAGGAGGTTTCTCTGTTCGTCCCAGCTGTCGTAGTGTGATTGACACGCCTCCGGGATTTGCCCCTTGCAATATGACTGGCTCAATTGGAGGAGCTCCTTCCAAGACAACGGGCTCTTGCTGTTGATGAGTATAATCCTTCCATTGTGGATTGGATTGTTCTGGAGTTGTCCCTTGCAAGATGACAGGTTCGTATGTGGGTTCAATGTATGATTGTGCTCCTTTCAAGACGACTGGTTCCCAACATGAGGGGCCGTAAGATGCCCCTTGCACAACTGGCACATCATATGGAAATGCTCCTTCGAGTACTACTGGCTCGAGGACTGGAGGAGGAAAGGGACTTGCCCCTTGCATGATCGGAGGAGGACTTGTCGGCCCATAAGTGTAAGCATGAATTGATTGGATGGGGGAGAAGAAACGATCGAGGCGTTCTTCTTCTTCTATACTGTTGACGGTGGGACCTCGAGATGAACTGGGGTCCGTCTGATGTTGAGGCAGAGGATTCTGAAGAATGTTGGTGGAAGCTGCTGCAGGAGTTCCAGGGACTGAGATGACGATCTTGCGTCATCAATTAGGTCTTGTATAGCATTCTTCAAAGTATAGCATCGATCAGTGGCGTGGCCACGCCCTTGATGGTAGGCACAATACTCATTTTCTCGGTAATTCGGTGGCAGAGGATGAGGAGGAGGCCTAGGTGCCATTAGAGTAAGTAATTGCTTCTGCACCAGAGTAGCTATGACTTGACTGAGTGGTTGAGAGAGGGGAGTAAATTTCCTGGACTCCCTGTAGTTTTGCCTATTTTGATATGAGTATTGACCGTTTCCTCTGAACTGCTGCTGTTGTCGAGGTGGTTGTGGCTGAGGATTCGGTTGTGGCTGATACCGCTGAGGCTGATGCTGAACTTGATTCTGCTGATACTGTTGACGTCCCTGTGGGGGAGCACGTTGATTTCCTTGAGCAGTGGTGTTGATGTTGTTTACCTCTGTTGGGCGGGGAGGAGAACCACTGCGGTTTTCATTCCCGTGCCCGATAGGTCTTCCTTCCACTCTGTTCCTTTTGATTGGAGTGGCTTGATGAGGCCATGGGGAGATTGCCCCGGCACGGATTCCTGCTTCACTTGCTCTCCAGCACGGATCAATTGTGAGAAATTCGCATATGGATGCGAGATGAGATATCCAGATATGCCTGGATATGTTGAATGAACAATCATGGAGATTTGTTCTTCGTCGTCGATGGGTGTCCGCATTCTGGCTGCCATAGCTCGCCAACGTCCCACATAAGCTGATAGCGTTTCATCATTCCTTTGCCTGAGAGCCGCGAGGTCGGCTCTTCTGGGTGCCATATTGAGATTGTAAGCGAATCTGTCGACGAAAGCTTGGGAAAGTTGTTCCCATGTCCTGATGCGGTGGCAGTCCAATGAAGTGTACCAATCTAGGGCATCGCCCTTCAGAGATTTTTGGAACAAGCGAATAAGGGCCCCTTCATTTCCTGAGATTGCACTCAGTTCTCCACAGAAGGCCTTGAGATGTGCTGTGGGACAACCGCTGCCATCGTATCTTTTGAATTTTGGAACCTCAAAGTTTTGAGGTACCTGAGCATTTGGAAAAGGACACAAGTCTCTGAACTTGGTCGAAGGTAGATCAATTCCTTGTTGTCGCTGAAGCTGATTTTGCAAGATCTGGAACTGCTCCCGCAACTCGTCCAGTCCTGAGTGATCTGTTCGAACGACTGGTGCCTCTTGGAGTAAGGCACGTTCTTCTTCGGCATAGTGGTCGATGTCTTCGACCCTGTGGGCTTGCTGAAAAGCTACCGCGGGTTGCTGAAATTGATTTGATGACTGAACTGGATTCTGATGAACTTGTGCTTGAAATGATGGTAACTGAACTGGAGACTGTACTGAAGGTTGAACTGGAACTTGCTGGAAATTGACTAGATTTTGCTGAATTGAAGATTGCTGAAAATTAACTGGATTTTGCTGAATTGAAGATTGCTGGAAATTAACTGGAATCCCATCGGCGGGGATGTGCTGGAATTGAAAAGTGCTCCTGTTTGCAGGAGGCTGAGATGCTGGGAAGTGACCTCCTTGTTGGGTATTCGCCACTGTCCGCTGATTGATGTGGGCTTGACACTGACCCCCGTTGTGGGCATTCGCCAGTGCTGTCCCTGTTGCTGGAAATTGAATTGAAATCCCATCGACGGGGATGTGCTGGAATTGAAAAGGTGTCCCATCGGCGGGGACATGCTGAGATCTACTGAGATTGTTGTTTGCAAGATTGACTGGAAGCTGACTGGATATTCCTGCAATGGAAGTGCTCTGAGATGGCCTTGTCGTCGCAGGAAGATATTGAGAAGGATGCCCCATAGCGAAGGGCTGAGATGGCTGTTGTCGGTAGTCTTGGGCAGACTCCGATGGTTGCGCTTGATTTGAACTGGAGGCCGGAAGGACCCGGCATGGTTGCTGAGACTGCTGAACTGGGCCAACTTGATTGTTGGCTGCTGTGGTGGCTTGTGCTTGCATGAATTGCAAGAGCATTTCTTGCATTACTCTCACTCCTTGTGCCAATTCCTGTATGATTGGCGTATTATCAATGGGCTGTTGCGCTGGAGGTTGCGCTTCGGTCATCTCAAGAGCAGGGAAGAGACGAGTTTCCTCTTCGTGGTCGGACATGGCTTGTTGAGCCCGAGTGCGGATTATGCTGCGGAAGGGAAGTTGTCTCCACGTACGTTGAGCCCGAGGAGGCGCAATGGTGAGGACTATACTCTACTCTTTTTGGGTTTTGGGATTTTCTTTTTGTTTTTGGTTTTGGGATCTTCTATTATTTTTTTTGTTTTGTTTTAGGTAGAATGCTATGCAGATGAGATTGTATGAGGATTAGTGACTTTCAAATATATGAAGGATTCTGTTTTTCAAGTCGGATCACGACTAGTGGGACTAGCTTATCCCCAGTGGAGTCGCCATTCTGTGGACCCTCGCCGATTTTCCGCTCTCCCACACGACGTTCTTCTCCCTTCCCCTTTCCTTTCGGAAAAGAAGGAGATGAGGATGCGTGAGTGCGAAATCGCTGTTTGTGCCACTGGCTTGCCTCGTTCTCGAGGGCTTCGTTTGGTTGTCGTGTTAAGCTGGATATGTTTAAGTGAGTTTATATAAGACCAGAGTCGCCACTAGCCAATTACTTCGAATCTACAGTCGGCTAGACCCTGTAGAAACGTTAGAGAAGAGAATCCGAAGATTCCTTCCTCTAAAATGACTCCTGTTGATCTGCGGCCAGAGATTCAAGGTAAGGGATCACGGTTACAGGGTGGGAAGAGGTTAAGCACCCCACACACTGCCCGTACCGAAGTACGGTCTCTACTTCACAGAATCGATCGGATACTTGAAAGTCTAGTTTAATCCTCGTATATTCTCATGGATGACATGATGCATGAATGCGGGTCTGAACAGTAAGAGTTTCTGATGGGCAGGTTCCAACAACGGGCAAGCCCAGAGCATACGCTCGAACTGACAGGTGCTTTATGCGAGATGATGCATGCTGTGTGCTTGAATATTCAAAGTGCTTATAGTGATATGTACGTGAATGCAGGTCTGAACAGTAAGAGTTTCTGATGGGCAGGTTCCAACAACGGGCAAGCCCAGAGCATACGCTCGAACTGACAGGTGCTTAATATAAAGACATATGCAGTGTGCTTGAATAATCAAGGTGCTTGTAGTGAAGCAGGGGGGTTGGAAGAAAAGTAAATGTTGCACTTATGCTAGATGCGAATGAGATGATGCTGGAAAAGAGTAGCTGGGTGGACGGAGGTGTCGCAAGGATTGGCTTCGAGTGGCTGGATCAAGATTTGGATGGCTTGGGAGGCTTGGACCAGTGGTCAGGCTGGGCTGGACCAGGGCTAGACTCTCCTCACTCGGGCTCTCCTTGGTGGAAAAATGGGCTAAGGGGTGGATGAGGACTCGGACCGCACCCAGACTGGCTGGACTTGAAGGGATGTTGAAATGAGAAGGGGAGGGGGGTATTTATAGCAGCGAGGAGTGGCAGTTTACGTAATTTATTTCGGGCGGCCTGCTATGGGCCGCACGTACGGCCGCTCCTCGGTTTCCAGCGAGTACGGTCGCTCCCTTGGGGCTGCTGTTTGACTCGCTGGGTCGACTCAGTGAGTTGACTCAGCGGGTCGACTCGGTGGTTTGACTCAGCGGGTTGACTCGGCGGTTTGACTCGGTGTTTTGACTCGACGAGTTGACTCAGCGGGTTGACTCAGCGGGTTAACTCAGCGGGTTGACTCGGTGGGTTGACTCAGTGAGTTTGGCTTTTTTGGAATTTTTTGACTGGCTTTTTTCTGGTGGGTTTTTCAGGGTGATGTTTAGGACTGGGTTGACTGAGTTCAGGCTTGAACTGGGCTATGTAATGGGGCTTACAAGGGTGAGTTTGGCTGAGTTTGAACTTGGGGTTTGGGGGTATGGTCCTCCATTCAACCAGCTATCTCTACCAACAGTGTAGCCGAAGGTGGGGTGTCTACAACAAGCAATCCTATAATCATATCCTCCTTCGATGCGTCGATGAAACAGAAGCTGCAAAGATCATGGAAGAAATATACGAAGGAATCTGTGGCCCACACGTGAACGGGCACATGATGGCAAAGAAGATTCTACGACTCGGCTACTATTGGCTCACCATGAAGACAGACTGTTGCCAGCACGTCAGAAAATGCTTCAAGTGTCAGGAGCATGCGAATCAAATCCATGCCCCCTCATCAGAATTATACAACTTGACCACTCGCTGGCCCTTCTCCATGTGGGGACTCGACATCATCGGCAAGATTAGTCCCAAAGCATCAAACGGTCATGAGTACATACTTGTGGCAGTCGACTACTTCACCAAGTGGGTAGAGGCAGCCTCTTAATTACACCACGATTGCAGGATCTCAGGTGATCAAATTCATAAAGAACAACATCATATGCCGGTCTGGAATCCCCCATGCTATCATCACAGATAATGGGACCCCGTTTGTCAACAAGAAGATGGATGAATTCCTCAGTAAATTCAAGATCCAACGTCATCGATCAAGCCCCTACCGTCCTCAGATGAATGGTGGGGTAGAAGCCGCAAACAAGACAATCGTCAGGATACTCGAGAAAATGGTCGTGACCTATCGAGATTGGTCAGATATGCTCCCATATGCACTTTGGGCCTATCGAACGTCTGTACGGTCTGCTACGGGCGTTACTCCTTTCGAGCTTACTTATGGAATGGAAGCAGTTCTACCAGTTGAGGTGGAAATACCATCACTACGAGTACTACTGGAAAGCGGAATTGAAGAAGGAGAATGGCAATGGGCCAGATTCGACCAGTTACAGCTAGCAGATGAAAAGCGCATGGGTGCGCTTAGTCATTCCCAGTGTTATCAGAAAAGGATCGCTCGGGCTTACAACAAGAGAGTCTGAAAAAGAAGTTTCAAGGTAGGCGACATGGTCATGAAGAAGATTCTACCGTTGCACCTTCCAGATCCCAGAGGAAAGTTCAAACCCTAGTGGGACGGGCCACTGATCATCAGAGAAGTACTTTCCGGAGGCGCCCTCAGACTCACCAGCATGAGAGGGGTGGATCTTCCTGAGCCAATCAACGCCGACAAAGTGAAGATCTTTCACAGGTAAGTCATTCTGACCTTATCAAGAGTTACTTTAATAGAGCTGAAGTCAAGAGATCAAAGCTAAAACCTCTGAGAAATCATTTCCGTCCACCAACAAGTGTTTCAAATAAGGGGATTCAAAAGAAAAAAAAGAAAGAAGAAAAATATACAAAAAAAAGAGAAAAAAGAATACAAAAAAGAAAAAAAGAAAAAAAGGAAAAGGGAAGCCAAAGCAAGGCACCCGAGAAAAAATCAACCCAAGAAGAAACACAGTCATCCATCCATTCATCTCAGAAAGGTCGATAGCAACGACCGACAGTTCTATCATCGTAACCTAGGATAAGGGCTGGAAGACTACCATCGGCCGGCAACGACGGATTCCCGACCTCTAGCTGCTGCAGTCATCCAAAGATCCAGAAAAAAAGAAAAAATAAATAAAAAAAAAGGAATGTGTGCCTAAATAAAGAGGGCGGAGTGAAAACCCGAAAGGGCGCTCCGAGTAAAAACAGTGGGCATACAGTGGACTTGGTGAAAACCCGAAAGGGCGCCGAGGGTGAAAATAGCATAGCTGCCAAGGGGCAGGCAAGATCAAACACCCGGGATGTAGTGAAAACCCGAAAGGGCGCCACGGGCAAAAATGACGGGAAAAGGCCGGCTGTGGTGAAAACTCGAAAGAGCGCTGCAGGCAAAAATGGCTCAGATGGAAAAAGAAAAAAAATAAAAGTGCAGGTACCAGGAAATCAGACGGTCCAGATCGGTTCAAGCCGTCACAGTTCAAGAACAAGAAGAAGTGCAGTCAGAAACGAAGAGCTCTACAAATTCTAACAATCTCAGGAGGCAACAGTTTTCGTTGCCTACACCTCTAGGGAACCAAAGGATCACACAAGTCAAATCTCAAGACATCGGTCAAAGCATTGGCCGAGCCCCAGTTCTGATTCCTATATCCCGACACAAAATCCAGACACACACTCACAAGACAACTAATGGCACAAGAGATTTTCAAACAGTTTTCTCTTTTCATTAAATGCATCATGTTTCTTTTACACATATCATATCATCTTTTTCCAAAAATACAAAAAAATGCATCATCATCAATCATATACCATGCAAAAAGGAATGTACAGGTGGCCAACACAATCAATCTCTACCCTTCTCCTCGGCCACATCAAGTAAGTCCTCTGACTCATAATGAAGTAGTCTCGCTCTCAACCTGCTCACCTCCATACGCAGGTAATGCACCTCATTGCGCCCAAGGGTATGGATCATGGCCTCCTCATCAGATAACTTCTGATCGGTAGCCAATCTCCTTGACATCATCTCACAATGATACCGAAGCGCAGAGATCTTAGACAGCAAATGGCCGTGAGTGGCCAAAAGGAAACCAGGATCAATGAACGGGCGCTCCTCAAAGGGTTCATATGAACCAGATGAAGAGCCGGCATCTCCAAGGATATCCTGCTCATCCTCATCAGCAGTCTGATGCCAACAAGGGATACATCGATACAAAGACTACTCAGCAACCCAGTACTGATATGGGGCGGGCGCCATCGGAAAAGCCCGCAGCTCAAAACCAAGCAAATCAGCAGTCAAGTAACTCGCCCAGGATCCATCGACCCGAGTCCTAAAGTCAGAAGCTCTAGATGGAAGCACTCGACGCCCGATACCCGCGAAAGCAAAAAGAGGAACATCCTACTCGTACCCAAACTGCCGCAGGAACCGGATAGGATGATAAGAAAAATAAGATCGAAAGCCTACCAACATCAGAGGAAGGCGGTGCGCATCACAAAGCACTGGAGGGAGTGAAAGCCAAGATGACTCCCAACGAACATTCCAGTCACGAAGTTCAGTGAACATCCTGCGATATAAAGGCTCACTCATCCTAACTGTATGCGGAAGAAACTCCATGATGTGCCGCATAAAATCTGGGCAACGGGTGTCAGGAAAAGGTATAGGAACGGTCAATGAAAGACGCTCCCCTAACCAAACCTGATCATAAGAAGGAAAAGAAGTTTAGCTAGAGCAAAGCAAGAAAGAAAAGGTACAGAAAAGATACCTGAAGAAATGCACAGCAGCTGCGAAGGACACGAGTGCGGCCAGGGCACAGTCAGTCAGCCCATCAAACAGCTCGGCCAAGATGAGAGAAATGATCCCCTGCCGTCGGATATCTCGGCTCATCACCTCAAAAAGCAAAGGAGTCTGGGACCTGCACCATCCCGAGAACAGCACCTTAACTATCAAGCAGAACATCAGTGCGTTTCGAACAAAGATAGAATCGGCCACACTCCGAGGACCCGAAAAAAGATCATACAGTAAGTCCAAGGAGAACACTACAGCATCCTGGCCGGCAGCTGCAGGCTGAACAAGATAGGGGATCCCAAACCAGTTCTGCGGTGTGGCAGTCTTCGGCGATGTCTTCGGCGAGAAATACTGAGTATAATCCCAAGGTAGGCCTGTCAAGCGTGCAAGCTCCTCCAAAGAGGGTCCCATCTCCATATCGTTGAACGCAAACAAGTTCAACGAAGGGACCCAGTCAATCAACACAGCTCCAAGCATCCTCTAATCAATGTCAGATCTAGCCATATGGATCAGACTGCCGAAGCCATAGGACTCCAAATCCTGAATCTCATAAGCTGACAAACTATCAAGCCAAGCAAGCAGCCGTGGCGAGCAAGAAGGACGAGGAAGCAGTTGACAAGTCCTCACTGGTACCCCCTCTAGAACAAAAGGTCCAGAAATCAATGACAGCTCATCGAGGATCGGAAGATCAACGGGCGAAGGAGAAGGAAAAGCTGGAACCTCTACAGACTCGACAGCCCCTAACCTGCCCTCAGTAACGACTATGTCTGAAATAGTCGCATCACTGTCTGAAACCGCCACGACCTCAGCCGCATGAGAAGACTCGCCCACCTCATGAACAGAGTGAGCAAAAGACCGACAATCAGGAGAAGGACGACACCCTCCATCAAAAGGGCTACCAGCGAAGATCACACCACACATCATAGCATCCTGGCCAATCTGACCATCGAAAAATGCATCTGAACCATCCAGAAGGGTCCCGGCAACCCCGATCGAAGAATCAACGGTCAGATCTAGACCTGTGGCCCTCTCCAACAGGAAATCATGAATCCAATCATCATTCTGTCCAATCAAGGGGATCATCGAGGCATCCACACCGTCCATCATCAGGGGGACATCATCAATGATCACATCAAGTCCACCCAAACAAGTATGCCGCACATCTCGGCCCTCATCAAGAGCATCCAAACCATCAAAGGTATCATCTGAACAGTCCATACCATCCAGACATGAGATCAGCCCATCTATGTCCATCATACCCCCATCACCACCATCAATCGCATCATCTAGGTGGCTCACATTCAAGGGATGCAAAGCCTCACCTATGTCCCATCTCCTCATCTCATCCATACCATCCAGTTCTCCCACAATCAAAGACCCATTCCAATCTGAAATTTTAGCATGGCTGCCATTAATGGGACCATTCAAAGCTCCACCAACCACCATCCCTAACCCCTCATCAATGCCCCCATTCAATGCACCATCTCCACCATCCATTAAAGAAATCCCTCCATCATTAAAGCCTTCAACACTTTCTGAAGTGTGGGACCCACCATGGACAGCCCCCACAGCCCCTAAATCTCATTATCCATTGCCCAAGAAAGGACAAACCAAGAAGAGGACAAAAGGAGGAGGAAAGATGAGACAAAAGGAAGATTCATGGTTGAAATCAAACCTGGATGTACAAAGCAGGTGGGGACAAGGGCAGCGGACAACAAAGAATGTCCGAGCACGATCCAGCCCAGGCCGCACAAGAGGCGAGCCTTGGGTGGCTCCCTCAGGAGAGGGGGCCGCCCGTACGGATGAGCTCCCTCTCTCTCCGTGGGATTGGCTCCATGATTCTTGGTAGGTGAGGCTGACAGTCCACATCAGCAGATGGCATCCTGAGGACCGCCCAAGGCCCCAATCCACTCCAGATTTCGATTGAGGTTGATCAGAATCATTTGGAAGGTACCCCACCTATCCAATCACGAAGCACTGCGACCAGAATGGGTCTGATCAAGTTAAAGAGAGGGAAAGATGATCAAGAAGGGGCCACAAGCAATCCGAGTCATTCAAACACTAGATCGTCATGATCTAAACTATGGAAGAACCTACATGAGCCATCAAATAGCAGGATCAAAGGCCCGATCATCAAGAAAGATGGCCGGAACCCAAGATCTGATCATCAAGTGGGCCCATAAGGCCAAATCAAGCGATCTGAGCCGTTCAAGTCATCATCCACAGCATGAGAAGCCTTCTTAGCCTCACAAAACATCAAGAAAAAGTGCTCCAAAGTAAAGGTGAGGTCTCAAGTGGGCCCACAAGGCCGAATCCAGCCATCTGAACCATTCAAATCATCATCCATGCAATTAAGAAATCTCCAGTCAAAGCATCCAGACATCATCAAGGAATTTGAGACAAGTCAAAATCGTATATTCATTCAGAAGATTTTTATACAGAAGAAGGTAAAAGCCAAAAGAAGAAGGTCATACATCAAGTAAGCTGAATACGAAAGCAAGCTACAAATCGCCAACATAGTCGTCATTGTCCCTCCTCTCGTCCCGCTCTCGACGATGAAAATCCATCAAAGGAGCTATCACCAAGCCTCCAGCATATCTGCGACGGCCCCCAGGAACATAGAGTGGAGGAAGCAGAGGCCCCTGGCCATATAGCAAGTACCACTCATCATAATCGTTATCCGGGATCGTGAAACGAAACCCGGGCTGGCCCACAAGAGCGTCAGCTATCTCATCAGTTGGGATCTGAGCAGCTGGAGGAGGTGCAGAACAAGGGACTCTGGCCACTCCGGTAATCTGTCGAAGCAGCCTCTCACCCAGATACCACTTAAATGATTCAGCGTCAGAAAGCATGATCCGGAGGCATGAAGCATCATAGGTCTCCACACGCTGAGGGGTGTAGTAGAGTGGAAAGTTGGCGTATGGCATCCGAGCAAGCTACAACAAGGGAGATCATCACGATCAATTATAGTACAGCACGAGGGATAAGGAAAGCAAGATACTTACATCTTCAATGGTCAATCCATCTATGTCAGCACGCCAGTTGTCCCCAGAAACTCGAGAGTTCCGCTGATGGTTTTGTTGATGCCAATACATGTGGCGATACAAAGATGGCTCAATGTCGTCCCGCATCCTCGGCGCGAGATGGGGAAAATGGTCATAAAAGCAAGTCTGGGCAAGGGCACACCTAACAATTAGAGAGAGGAAGAGGGTAAATGTCTCCAAGAAAGGAGAAAGAAGAAGTACCTTAACGACAGGACAGAAACCTGTGTAGGACCGACTATTCCGACTGGTTTTATCCAGACCTTGGAAAATATGAGTCAGGATAGCCCCGTTCCAATTGTAGGGGTGGTGAAGATCCTCAACCAAGTGAAGAAATTTAGGATCGACCCTCTCGTTGGTGTGGCAGAGAAGAAAGGACCCGAAGGCGTAAGTGATCATGGCCCGTGCTTTGTGGAGGGCCTCTAGTTCAGTAGTGGGAGTGACAGAGGCAAAAGTGTTGTAGAACCATCGCATCTTTACTTGATGGCCTTGGAATTCATCCTCGGGTGGGACATCACCGACAAGCTGTCGCCAGTCAGTAGAAGTGATGGGAGCCAGAGAGCCAACCTGGGGAACAACTGCCCCATGAAATGGAAAGCCAATTTGCATATAAATATCCAGGGGAGTTATGCCCCATTCGCCACAAGGGAATTGAAAAGTGTGGGTCTCATCCCGCCACCTCTCGCAAAGGGCCGCGAGCATCATGCGATTGGCACTGTTGTTATAGAAGCGTAAGGTGAGGAGGCTAGCAAAAGGAGTACCAGCCAATACTCGTTCAAGCAAAGGCTGTGGATGCTTCACCCAGTTATCCCAGTGATCCTTGGTACCTCGATCGATGATGGCAGGAAGAGGTTGGTGCTCCATAGCCAAGGAACACATATGGTCCCCTCAGCGGATGATGAAGGCAGGATCATCCTCATCAATCACTCGACGTCCTCTGGTACCGTCTGCCATTGAATCCTACAAGCTTGGCAAGGTAAGTCCCTATCCCTTACCCGTTAAAATCCAAACTATCATCCAGGAAACCCATGGGATTGGACTCACATTCAAATGCAAGATCTAAAATCCAACTCCATGTGTTACCTAGGGTGTGTTGGGCCCATTGAAGAAAGCAAGGCCCACCTTAAAGAAGGTTGCATGGCATGCCTTAGGCAAGAAAAGTCCATCATCCAAGGACACATTTTAGACAACAAATGCACTCAAGTGCCATGAGATCAACAAAGGATAAGAATCCTACTCCACATGAGAATCTCCTCTTCAAAGTCCATATGTGGCCAAGGATTGATCTACTTTTTATATACCAAGGCCATGATTCTCATCTTTTTACACATGTACATGGACAAGTGGGGAATAGGGAAGTGGGCCCCCAAGAGCAACCTAAATGCCTCACCTCAATGGATTGAAGGGAGCACATAACCCACTTGAAGAACATAAGGACCCATTCATGGGTTAACCATAGGCACCCCTATGTGCACCATCTTGATGAAAGTTTTGACCATGAGAGAACAACATGGCGGTCTACCCATAAACATATGAATCAAAGAAGCTAATGGTAAAAAGTTGATGCACATAGCCCACATGAAGAATCAAAGTCGGAAATGCCCATGTAAGGGCAAGTTTTGGCAACCTATGGGCACCAATTTCTTTACAAAACAAGGGGACCATTTGAGCACAAGAGGGCATGGCTTGATGAGTCACCCAACCATCACGAAAATGGCTAAGAATGGTATACATAGCCCACTTGAAGATCAAAATCCAAAATGCCCCAAAGCATGGGACAAAATTGGGCAACTTATGGGTATCATTCTTTCTCACAAATTGAAAGAAAAATCACTCATCTTTGAGAATGATGGTGGATGACCCATTAAGCACCCCAAGAGAAGTTCAAGGAGCTATGGTTGCATAGATAGCTCACTTGAAGGAGGATCATCCATTTGAGGTTGATAACATTAAAGGGAAACTCTTGAGAACCACTTTCTTACCACATGGAAAAACCATTTGAACCTAGTGAAATTGTTGAGACAACTCACTCATGGGACTTGTAGATGATCAAGTAACTCAAGTCCTCCATCCATCAAAAGAAAAAGCATGAAAGGAAAAAAGCCTACATGGACAAAGTGTAGTGGTGCACAGGGTCCAAAGAAATCCAAGCTTCAATGAAGGCCCAAAAGCCCATCCATATGGAAAAACTCTAAGGAACCCATCAGACTTTGTACAAGGATGTACATCATAATCAAGAGATGGTGGAAGATTTGGGCTACTTGTCCATAAAGGCCCAACTAAGAAATCTAGCCCACTTGAGATCCAAGTGAAGAATGGGCTAGTCACCTTGGTCCATACACATGTGAAGAAAGATGGGGTCACCTAAAGTGAGACCCATGAGCCCAAAACTTGAGATGGGCCCTACCATGCCCATGGACCCAAACCTTGGAAAGAAGATGGAAAAGAAAAAGAAAGCTGCAAAGGAAATGACAAGAAAGAGAAAGCAAGAAGGAGCCCAAAATGAAGCATTGGGCCCATCAAATACACCAAGGGCCATAACTTCACTTTAAGCCCATTTGATACATATGAAAAGAGGCCCAACTCCCATGAAGAAAGAGAGGGTATTTTGCCATGCACACTTGATGGACATAGCAAAATTACCCTTTACATACACATGAAGGGAGTGTGAAAGAAGAAAAAAATGAAATGGAAAGCTTGCAATGTCCTTCTCCATGCACCACCTTTGAAAGAGATTGGGGTTCTAGAAAAAGGTCAAGAACACTTGGGCCCACCTTTACTTCTTTTGAAATAGCTACATGAAGAAAAGAAAGGAACCATGAGAAACAATGAAGAAGGAAAAAGACAAAAGAGAAAGGGAGTGGTCCATACCTTTACCACTCACTAAAGAAGGACCACCTTGCTGTCCCAAAACTTCTCTAAGGCCCACCACTTGAGAGAAGCAAAGAACCATGAAAAAGAGAGAGAAAACTTGAAGAAAGAGAGAGTATGAAAGAGAAAAGAGAGAGATTGCACGTTGGAGGGGGCAAGGGTACCCCATGTTATATAGAAAAGGGGGGTGCACCCCTTTACCCAACCCACTGAAGAAACCAGAGGGCAGGGATGGCTTGGGCGGCGCCCAGGGGGCCGTCCTACCTCCCACCTAGGTGAAACGACTTCTCACCTCCTCTCCTTGGGAAGGGTGGTTGCAAGTGAATCTTGTACATCCTTGAAAGAATGAAGTGATGGAAGAGAATGGTGAGAAAAAGTAAGAAATCTCACCAAAATCTCATCTTGTGAGAAATTGGTGAGAAATTGGCTTGATGATGTGGAAAAGTTTCATGGAATTTTCAAGTAAAAGAAAGAAAAAATTAACTTGGTCAAACAGTGATCTCAACCATCCAAGGTCATGACCTGATGATCTAAACCATTCCAAGAAGAATCCCAAGAATCTCCGCCCTTAATTACTGTTTACTTGTATATTTTGGGTTCGAAGACCTTAAACTACGTCGGGATCAAGATCCCGAGGGACTTTTTAAATAAAAACCAGTAACAGTCTTGACCGCTTGGATCAAGATCCGCTAGCACCGGATATTTTTCGAAAACAAAAAAATGTGTTTGCCCTGCTTGTACATATTTTTGGTCTGAAGACCTTAAACTATGTCGGGATCAAGATCCCGAGGGATTTTTAATAAAAATGGGCATCGATCTCGACCATCAAAATCAAAATCGATGACTCAAAACATTTTTCAAAAAATCACAGAAAAAATAGATTACCAGTCTCGCTGTTAAGTTTTGGTCTGAAGACCTTAAACTACGTCGGGATCAATATCCCGAGGGATTTTAATAAAAAACCAGCATTGATCCCAGCCGTTCGGGCCAAGATCTGATGACCTGGATCACATTTCAAAAAAAATCACAAAAAGAATGTATTTTCAGCATGTACATATTTTGGTCCGAAGACCTTAAACTACACTGAGATTAATTTCTCGGGGGACCTTTCTCGCTTTCAACCAAAAACCGGCATCGGCCTCGACCATTGGGATCAAGGTTTGATAACCCGGATCATTTCCAAAAATATCAAAAATATTTCAAGCTTTCCATAAAACCAGCATCAACTTCTATTACTTGAGTTGAAGTCTGGAACTTTTTCAAAAAAAATAATTAAAAAAGAAATTCACCATCAATTTCACAAATTCATCCCCAATGGTCCGAAGACCTAAAACTACACTGGGATTAACTTCTCGGGGGCTTTCTTTCCTAACCTGTTCCAGAGATGGCTGACACTTGATCGTACGGGTGTCCGGAATCTTTTAAACAGGTAAAGGCTGAGGCGGGCAGAACTCCGCAACCCTGTTCGTGTTGAACGCACCGTGCTAGACAACCTTGATTTGGAAGTCGCTGTTGAACCTGACGGATGTTCCCTGTTCCTAAAACTCTTGAAGGGGATTAAGGCTGTTGGGAGGTGGAGCGCACCCTCACGGAATTGTGAGCAACGTAAGGCCCCAAACTGGATTGACTAAGGGAAATGTGAGGATGTGGCTCATTTTGTGGCCGAAGGAGTCCGTCAGACGAGACGTGGTCTATGTGCATTGCAAATGAGGAACAGGCAACTTTGTGAGTGTGTTGACTGAAAACCCTCAAAATCTCCCCATCCGAAGATGTAAAACTACGGCACTTAACTGTGTGAGACTCGTCTTGCTCGCTGACGTAAAATGGATCGGGTGCCTTACCAGCAGTAGAAGCTGGAAGTGGATGAAAATTCCATGCATTTCCTTGCATTTCAGAAAAATCAGAAAATACCAAAACATTGCAAAATCACCTCTCAAAATCACAAAATATTTCCCTTACTTTCGAACAAAATGTTATCAAAAATCACAAAAATATTTCTCTTGCTTTTAAAGAAAATACTTTGAAAAACACAAAAAATATTTCCTTTGCTTTCAAGCCAAATATCCTCAAAATCACAAAAAATATTTCCTTTGTTTTAATAACCGATCTCTATCCTGACCACTCAGGTAAAGATTCGGACAAAAAAATTTACAAAAATCACAAAAATTGTCACTATCCCCAGCACTACACTTCAGGAGTCTCGAACTCCGCTCTCTTCATAGTTTGGGATGACGGATCCGATTGCACGCAAATTGGAATCTTGACCAAAACTGGCGACCAAGCACCGTCTCAATCGCATTTATACCTAGAAGAACATCCTGAAATCGGCTAACATCTTCGTACATTCTCATTAGCAAAGAAACAGCATCTTGGGACGATGGACCTGATCGATCACGGGTCGGGATCTTGACCAACCTTGTCACGCCCTGAAATTCGGAACCCGAGTACAACAACCCGAAGCCCGAGTTCCAGAGTGTGAATTGAAAATTCGAGCATAGATTCCTTGAAATTCCATTCCACACATCGTATAACTAAAATAAATCCCAAGTATAACGCTTCTTTTCCATTAATATCTTATTACATTGAATTTTACAAGATAAATTAAATACAATTGGCGTTTGAGTAACACATGCCCATCTGAATACTCTGCTCTGTCTACGTCTTTTCCTTCTTGAAAACCTGTAAGAACTGTAGTGATTTTGGTGAGCTAAAAGCCCAGTGAGATCATTTCCATCACAGGTAATATTCCAGTTAATAAGAGATAGGAGATGAATCATCAACGGATAGAATTGTATGAAATGTACAAAGATAAGGTTATAATTGATACACTCTATGTTTTATTATAAATGGAACATGATTATCATGATGTCATGTATGACATGATACGTGTGAGAGCCATAAACGTCTAGGAACTCGTTGCCACTGAACATTAGGAACTGTCGCAAATCAACCATACTCACCTAACCGATACAACGAGGCGGCAAATCAACCATGCACGCCAGTGGGCAAATCAACCATGCACCACTGATCCAACCGAGCAAATCAACCATGCTCAATAAGTGAAACGACCAGAACTCGCTGCCACTGAACATTAGGAACCTGTCGCAAATCAACCATGCTCACCTAACCGGTACAGCAAGGCGGCAAATCAACCATGCACGCCAGGAGTCAAATCAACCATGCTCCTGTTCTGTCGCAGTGTATAATGAATGCGTATGTCATGAGTTATGGAAGCACTTCTTCAAGCATACAATGCATATCAAATTCAAGTCCAATCACACCATGCATGTGTTTACTTTATTCAAGTAATTCTTTGTCTAAACACTTAGTTTGTAGTAAATTAAGGAAGCTGAGAATAATTTGGGAAATTATTAAAATGTATGTAAGATAATATATGTCAAGTTTATTTAACATCTTGATTTGTACAACTAGATAGGATAATTTGGGGAAGAACATCAAGAATGAATGATACCTAAGAACAGAGATCGAAGTGGGTCCCACACCTAAGACTCCCTTACAATTGACAAGGAAAAATAAAGACCATATCAAAGACTTGATTAAAGAAGCGAGTTGGAAAACGGATTCCTTACCCAAAATCCAATTATTAAACAACATAGAAGGAAATAAGACTCAAAATATAGCAACCAGAGAATCAAGGAAAACCAACCAGGAAATCATGAGATGAATCACTCACCTGTAATGAACTATACACCCTAATCGAGTCGGAGTCGGCTCCCCGAGTCGACTAAGTTGGCCCTCTTCTTTCTTTTCTTCTTTCTTTCTCCCTTCTTTCTCTTTTCTTCTTCCTTCCTTTCTTCTCCTTCTTTTCTTCTTCTTTTCTTTCTCTTTCTTCTTTTCTTCTTCTTTCCTTGCTGCCCAGCAGTACTGATGCAACAGCAGCAATGCGTTGCACTCCACTCTTCTCTCTCTACCGGCTTCTCTCTCTCTCTCTCTCTCTCTCTCTCTCTCTCTCTCTCTCTCTCTCTCTCTCTCTCTCTCTATCTATCTATCTATCTATCTATTGCGAATAACTGACCCTCTCCCCGCAAGGGAGAGAGGTTTTTATAATGCTGGATGACCGACCCAGCGTCGGGTTCTGATTCACGCGGTGCGCGCGGTGCGCACAAGACTCCCCCACACCGACTTGCTTCCTTCGCTGTGAATTGATACCTGGTCAGATCCAATCCAAATTTCGGACGTTTACTAAACAGCGGGTGGTCCATCGAATGGACGGTTTGGATCAAGCAGTAGGGCCCACCCCGGTGCACGTACAACGATTGTTTGTCGACAGCGACCGGACGCTGTTTCATCCGATTTTGCAAATCCGCTGTGGCTTGCGCTCCAAGAAATCTGAATTTCTACCCATGATTACGGTCGGTTTTGTAAGAGGATTCTTGTCCAAGAATCCCAGATCGAACAGGATCAAGCGGCGATCGCGGATGCATCTATTTCGGAAATCACCTCCGCGCAAGACTTCTTTCGCACGAGTATACAGTCGCCTAACCACACTTCCGACGATAGAGATTCCTCCCGTACGGTCGGAACTCCCTTCCTCATCAAATGGACGGTCCGGATCGAACCATGGAGCCCATCTCGATGATCGCACGGGGTCGCACAGTGAACAGTGTGCTGACGCTGTAACAGCGTCCGCTGTTTCAGCGAGTGATGAAACGGGTGGAGGGAGGACTCTTTCGACCGCCTGATACGTGCGGTGCACGTAAGGCATGCAGGCTGAACCGAGGTGGGGGCCACCCGCTGGCCCACCAATGAAAGGTGTGGATGGAGCAGGCGGACAGCGCCGTTCGCTGCCGCTGCGGACGAAAAGAAAAGAAGAAGAAGCAGACGCGAGGGTGGGATTCTTCTCCACTCTAGTTACGTGCGGTGCACGTACGCCCACCTGGGTTCCACTTTCATGTGGGGCCCACCCGCAGCGGTCATCATCAGACGGCATGGATGCCACCAGCGGACAGCGTCCGCTCGCAGCAGCGGCTGCAACGAAGAAGAAGAAGAAATTTCTTCTTCCGATCGCGGTCAACGCTGGTTGACCGGACCAGCCGACGTGCACGATAAGCACGTGGGTCCCACCCTGATGTATATGCAAAATCCACTCCAATCATCAGGTGGGCCACATGATTTTAGGGTATGACACCAAAAATGAGACAGTTCCGAGGTTAGATGGCCCGCTTATGGCCCGATTTCTGATTAGGGCGTTTGTAGGATGATCGGAGGGTTAAAATTTGACATGTATGGTTGGATCGTACCCTAGAACTAGTATACTGAGTTTTGCACGAGAATGATCGCCAGGAATCATGATACTTGAAGACATCATGTAACTTAAGTTTAATTAATGACACATTTTTTTTAATTATTGTAAATCTGTGTAAAATCTGACATTCCCATGCTGTTCTAGTGTTCATGTTGGGCAATTCCAATAAAGGGACCCTACTATAATTCCTTACGGATTGGTTAATATTAATTTATCAATATTAAAGTTATTTAATTTATTAAATATTTAACTAACCTATAATTTAAGTTATTCTAAAATCTTAGGGTGTTACCAACACACCCGAGCAGATTCGTAGGGTCGAGAACTCGTTGATTTAAACATATGTCCTGTGACGGACACGATGTACGAATCAGATTTATAGACAAACATGTATACAGGGCAATGTACGGTGGTTCACATTGATCGCGAGATTTGAAATCATAATGGAAGGTTAGATCTTTCGGTCTAGTAATGATAGATCCCTCTAACGGTCAATTTGTTGACTTAGTTAAGTATACTGAGTTTTCAAAGGCCTTAAAAGTGTTGGAACGCGTATCAAAGTTCATACGTGTGTGTATGCGAGTGAACAACACGGCCTAGAATTTAAGTTCTAACGTCGGAACATGCACTCGTGTACTTACTCGTGCGTTCAAATTTTCGGGTTATTACAAACCTGCTGACCAAACACCCGTATAAAAAAGAAAAATCCCCAGGAAGCACAACCCTAGAAATAATAAACTCAAAATTCTCTGCATCCCCAGCAAAAGCAAAATCATCGAGCTAAAAGAGAATGAGCCAAGCCATGCATCCATCGTCAAATATGCATCTCCATGCATCAGCATCCATCGCATCAATCATCATGTTTACCTGCTTTCAAAATAAAAGTTGGTTAGCCAAAGACCCCACAAGCATCCCTAGTGGAGGCGCGTGCAAACCAGATTTTCATTTCAAAAAGATAAAAAAAACATTCCTATCTGCAAATAAAAACCCCACGGAGTATCACTCCCCAAAGTGGGTATCTTTTCAAAAATCTAAAAAAAATATTTTCCCAGTAGAGCGTTCTGCCTCCAAAACACCAGGAGATCTTCCATATCTCTGGGTAGGAGCCGACGCAAAAATCAAATAAGATCCAATGTCTCCCGGTTTCCCCGGAGACCATCGGATCCAATGCACTCAAAGTACGGTCGAACTGAACTCCAGTGTCAGTGCGGTCGTACCACATGCCAAGATACGAAAAGATGAAAGCCAAAAGGCTCGGTCAAAGAAACCATTTGAACAGGCGGAAACGATGAATTGTAACCCATGTATCAAAATCAGCAGATCGGGTGGAAAGAGTTCACCCGCACATACCTAGGCGTGGATGCCTGAAGCACCTTGACTGAGTCTAAGTCGGCATAGTAGAATCCCGTAAGACTATCTGACGCAGGGCATCTAACCACTTTGACAGTCAAGCGAAATAAGTACTCCTGGAATGATCTGGTAAAACATCAAACATCACAATCAGTCTCAGGGTCAGTATCCTCGTAAGACTAGCAACGCAGAGGCTCTGCTGTACCTTTCCGATGTTAGTACCGATCGGGAATGGAAGGGTTGCAATTGGGTACCCAGGTTGCAGTGCATGCAGGGACAATCGCAACGTTTTCTCCAAACTCCCGCGGTATGTGTGAGTTATCAACTTCCAAACAATCAACTGACTCAGATACAAAGGACAACAAAGATTCCAGACCTCAATCTAGGAAAGAATGAATTGCAAACCAAGCATCAAAACCAGCAGATCGGGTGGAAAGAGTCCACCCACACATACCTAGGCGTGGATGCCTGAAGTACCTTGACTGATTCCAAGTCGGCGTAGTAGAATCTCGTAAGACTATCTGACGCAGGGCATCTAACCACTTTGACAGTCAAGTGAAACAAGTACTCCTGGAGTGATCCGGGAAAACATCGAACATACAATCAATCACAGGGTCAGTAACCTTGTAAGACTAACGACGCAGAGGCTCTGCTGTACCTTTCCGATGTTAGTACCGATCGGGAATGGAAGGGTTGCGATTGGGTACCCAGGTTGAAGCAAACTGCAGGGACAATCGCAACGTTTTCTCCAAACTTCCGCGGTATGTGCGAGTGATCGATTTCCAGACGATCAACTGGCACAGATGCAAAGGCAAGCAAAGATTTCAGACCATCATCCATGAATGACCGGGTCAGAAGTGGGGTGTCCACTCGCTTTGCCATTCAGTTGCACGCAACCTCTGCCAAAGAGGGGCATCTGTAGACACCCCACCTTCGGCTACACTATTGGTAGAGATAGCTGGATGAATGGAGGACCATACCCCCAAATCCTAAGTCCAAACTCAACCAAACTCACCCTTGTAAGCCCCAATCCATAGCCCAACTCAAGCCTGAACCCAGTCAACCCACCCCTAAACATCAGCCTGAAAAACCTCCCATAAGAAAAACCAGTCAAAAAATCCTAAAAAAGTCAAACTCACTGAGTCAACCCGCTGAGTCAACCCGTCGAGTCAAAACACTGACTCAACCCACCGAGTCAACCTGCCGAGTCAAATCACCGAGTTGACCCGCTGAGTCAACTCACCGAGTCAACCCACCGAGTCAAAACAGCAGCCCCGAGAAATGACCGTACCACGCGCTGGAAACCGAGGAGCGTCCGTACGGGCGGCCCCCAAAATTATTTACGCAATTTGCCACTGCCCACTGCTATAAATACCCCTAGCCTCTTCCCATTTCAGTATCCATCCCTTCGAAGCCATCCGGCCCGAGTGCGATCTATCCCTCTACCCCTTAGCCCATTCCTCCACCAAGGAGAGCCCGAGTGAGGAGATCCTAGCCCTGGTCCAGCTCAGCCTGACCACTGGTCCAAGTCTCCCAAGCCATCCAAGTCTTGATCCAGCCACTCGAAGCCAATCCTTGCGACACCTCCGTCCATCTAGCTGTTCCTTACTAGCATCATCTCATTCGCATCTAGCATAAGTGCAACATTTACTTTTCTTCCAACCCCCCTGCTTCACTGCAAGCATGCATTCCGTATAAAGCACCTGTCAGTTCGAGCGTATGCTCTGGACTTGCCTGTTAGTGGAACCTAGCCATCAGAAACTCTTACTGTTCAGACCTGCATTCATGTACATATCACTACAAGCACTTTGATCATTCAAACACATAGCATGCATTTCGCATAAAGCACCTATCAGTTCGAGCGTATGCTCTGGGCTTACCTGTTAGTGGAACTTGCCCATCAGAAACTCTTACTGTTCAGACCTGCATTCATGCATCATGTCATCTATGAGAATGTACGAGGATTAAAACAGACTTTCAAGTGTTAGTTCGATTCTGTGAAGTAGAGACCGTACTTCGGTACAGGCAGTGTGTGGGGTGCTTAACCTCTTCCCACCCTGTAACCGTGATCCCTTACCTCGAATCTCTGGCCGCAGATCAAAAGGAGTCATTTTAGAGGAAGGAATCTTCGGATCCCCTTCTCTAACGTTTCTCCGGGGTCTAGCCGACTGTAGATTCAAGTAAGTACTGGCTAGTGGCGACTCTGGTCCTTATATAAACTCATTTAAACACATCTAGCTTAACACGACAACCAAGCAAAGCCCTCGAGAATGAGGCAAGCCAGTGGCACAAACGGCAATTCGCACTCACGCATCCTCTCCTTCTTTTCCCGAAAGGAAAGGGACGAGGAACGTCGTGTGAGAGCACGGAACGGCGAGGGT
>PVNU02000339.1:0-25119 GCA_003013855.2 Liriodendron chinense
GGCCGGGCATGACTGTATCTTCTTAGGGAGGATGTATTTGTTAAGAGGGTCACCACTTCGGCCAACCATATGATGATCCAGACCGTTCATCTAAATTTTGCGGCCGTAGATTGCCCCATTTATTAAAAAAAAAAAAAAATCACGTCCAGGAGAGATCTCACCATCCATTTTCCAGCAATTGGAGTTTCTAGCTCACCTTCGCATTGATAGCCACAATTCCATGTCGATTTGATTCTAACCGTCTTGATCATACGCTGGATGAGCGTCTAGATGAATGGTCTATATCATCACTTTGTGAAAGAAGAGAGGAGCAGAAGACACGAGATTAGGTATGTCAATGGGCAGGGGTGGCCGTCGGGCTCGGTTTTGGCCTGCTATATGTGGTCTGATGATCGAGTCCTGGCCCAAAAGTGAAGCCCGGGCCAGACTTGGTGTGTATAAAGGCCCATCAACTCGGCCAAAGTCCAACCTGGCTTGGCCCATTTCTGATTTCAAGGGCATTATTTAAAAGCTCTACCTTTTTTTTTTATTAAATTCATTTTTCAAATATTTAGGGCCCTTTTAGATACCACCAAATAAATACTTTTTTTTCTACTTATTACAATAGTAGATAAGTAAGTTTGGTTTAAGATTCATTATAAGTAGTTTTTACTTAATTTCGGCCACACGTGTGAAATGTGTGCGGCGTGTTATAACCGATTGTGCGGCTCGATTCCAATCGAATAACGATGACCCCAAGCACCAGAATAGGCAGATACGTGGTGGTCGGTTGTATATAACCTATGAAAATTAGTCACCTATTTAGCCACTCGCTTAGTTGTTTTAATGAGATCAGAAGATATTTGGAGGGTGGGGTTCAACTTCTAAAGATGGGTTACACTTTTGCCTTGTTTGAAAAATGACTTTTATAAATTAAGGAATAAAAGGGAATACTTATAATCGGTCACGTGGAACAGACTATAGTTCACCTTTCGAGAAGAAATGTGATATTGTAATCTATTGAAACTAAAAAATGATTATACTAAAAGAAATAAGATAAGCTATGCTAAGAATCACTAATGATAAGATGGAAAATGATAAATTAAGAGATTTGATTTGGTTTTTTGCTAGATTTTGTTGGGGGTCCTTGACTTGGCTGCCTTTCTTGTTATTTATATCTTCCCTTTACGTAGTTGCTTCCTTTTCTCGGGCGATTGATCTCCCACACCTTTCTTCCTTCATTACTCCTTTTCGTTACTACTGCATTGATCTTGTCACATTTTCCCATTTTCTTTGGTGCCGTGACATCATCTCATAGTGTCAACTGGATCACCACAAAACTAGCTATAACTCCAACTTTTCTTCTTAATTTCCCACTTAGCGGAACTATACAATCACACGTGGAGCCTCCTGATTGGTTCTTTTTATACATCCCAAGAATAGGGTACAACAAAAGTTACTTAAGGCTTGTTTAGTTGCAAAACCTTGATTCTAGAGAAAATTTAGATTCTACTGTTGGAATCCAAAATTGCAGAAACTAGAGTGGAACCCAGGTTTCATCCGTCACTTGCTGTTTAGTTGAAAACGGTGCAATCCATATTGTGTTCCAACCGTTGCTTGTGGCATGGCCCACTTGGGCTTTAGATCCGCCTGAGAACTTTACCCTAGCCTATTACAGTCCTGCAAGATAGATGGCCAGGTTGGATGGGAAATAAACATTATAGTGGGCCCTAGGAAGTTTTTAATGGTGTATGGTCAATCAACATTGTTTTCCTGTGGTGTGGCCCACTTGAGATTTAAATATGCCTCATTTTTTGTCCAATGCCCTTAATTGAGATTTCAAAACTAATAGACCGTGGAGATATAAAACACATACAACATAGATGTACAACACATACACGGAGGTGGTGACGCTCATTTCCGCCTCTTTCCCCATCTTGTAGAAACAGTCGCCCACACCCTTTCCACTAATCCCGGTTCCACTCAATTTAGGTTTCCAAATAGAATCATGTTTGGCTGAAACTTGCCACCAAACGCATCAGTTAAAATCAAATTCTGTTGGAATTTAGATTTTAAGTTGGAAACGGGTTTCAGATGCCAACCAAACGGGCCCTTGATCACTTCAGCTTAATAAGTAGAAACCAAGATAAGCTACTTATAGCATGAGTAGTTTATCTTAAGTAATTTAAGATCCAAATGCCCCCTTAATGACCGATACGAATTAGATAACTTCTTAAGAACAATTAACATTCATATATATATTCTAATTTCAATTAAATAAAAATTAATATTCTCTTTCTTGGCTATTAATAATATTTTTAAATATAGTAGTAGGGTTAGGCTTGGGCTAGGACTGGACTAAAGCTAGGTCAATTATTAACTTACAAAGCTGGTGTTAGGCTTGTCCATTTTAGCCCGTCACAAGTTCAATTTGGGCTTGGGCTAAGGCCTTACCATGTGGGCTAGGCTAGGACTAAACATGTGCCTGCCCGTTGACCACCCACTTTGGAGCTAGGTGGTTGAATCCTATTAAGGGTGTCAATGGGCAGGGCTCAAGCCTGAAAAATTAAAATTTTGAATAAGGCCGACCTGACAACCCGACCCAAAATAGATCAAAATATGGGGGCAAGACCTACCCAAGCCCGACCCGTTGACAACCATAACTCCTATGCTAGCCACGCACCATGTAAATATCTTTCATTAAACTCTCTTCTGATTTTTATTTATTCATATGGGCCATCATTAATATCCATGATAATATTATGAGGGGCCAACACTTGATGTGGATCATTTATTATGTTGCGCAGCTTGATGTGAGTTTTGTATATATATATTAGATTGCCATTCACTACTTGTGTTTCCTTCTATAAAAGGTGATTTTCATGAATCATTAGTTAGGGATGATTTGCAATTCCATTAGCCGACGTGTCTATTTGCTCAATTTTTCAAAAATTAGTGATGGGGCCCACCATGATGTCGTTGTCAAATCTATCATATCCCACGATTGGACCAGCCTAATTTAGATTGTGAGAAAAAGTAGAAACAGATAGATTGTGACCTCCAGAGGTTCAAAGCTAGGTGGGGTTTACCATGATGTTCGTGAGAAAGAGATTTTTACCAAAATGGATCTAATGTATAACTATTGCAAGAGAATAACCTCCATTTTCATTTATTTGTTTAACCCAATCAATAGCTTTTTAATTTTTATTGGACCAAAATGCCCTTACCTTTTGGAGATGCTCATGTGACTGCTTTTGCTTGCGTGCAAAGCTTCATAACTCCAATCCTAATTCATGACGTAGCCATCTCGTGGTGATTGGATTCACTTAAAGGCATATCTAATCTATTGGCTTACCGTATCATCATACCGTTGTCACGTCTTAGTTTTGTACATGTACGTACAATTACAGCTTTGATCACTTCTGATCTTTCGAGAGGCATATTGGGCACTGTTTCTGGTGAAGTTTTTTTTATTTTTTATTTTTTATGCATGGCTACTAGTGTCATGTTCTTCGGAATACAATATTCTTATTAAACTTCCAAACAAACTAGGCCCGGAATATCCCTTTATTCAGGCCCTTCTAAACAAATCAACCAAGATCTCCCTATGGGCTACCCCACATCTCATAGGTTCCACGGTGGGACCCATCTCATGGTCATTCTACATCTCATAGACCTCATCTTGTGGGCCATCCCACCCTAGTGTGAAGATGCACCTGCATAGGGCTGTAAATGGTCGGGTTCGGGGCGGGTTTAGCCAAAACCAGACCCGCCCATTTACTAAACGGGTCTGGGTCCAAATTTTAGACCCAGACCCTTTTACTAAATGGGCGAGTTGGGGTCGGGTCCGAGTCAGCCTATCAGACCCATTTATAAATGGGTCCGGTTCTGGTAGAGGGAGATCCACCCAGACCCATTTATAAATGGGCCAGGTCTAATGGGTCCAGGTCTGGATCAAGTATGCAAGCATTTTACGAGGCTTAAAACCGGGTCTGGACAGGTCTGGGCTGGACGGGTCCCTTGTAACATAGACCAAACCCGCCCACTTACTAAATGGGTTTGGTCGGGTCGGTCGGGTTTAATATAAAGGAAACCAGACCCAAACCCGTTTTTAACAAATAGGTCTATTCTTGGACCCAAACCCATACATTTAACAATGGGTCGGGTCTGGGTTGGGTCTAAATGAGTTGGGTACGGGTACCCCATCGGGTCCATTGACCCATTTACAGCCCTACACCTGCATCATCTACCCACACCACTCGAACACTGGTCCTCCTTCTCTGATATCACTTGATGCAAGGAGTACCGACCAATGCACTAAGAGTCTAGAGTTGTTAGGGAAGCACCAGAATATCCTTTATCCGGGCCCTCTCAGGCAAATGGACCAAGATCTCCCTGTGGGCTACCTTGCATCTCACAGGTCCCATATTGGGACCCACCGCGTGGGCTACTCCGCAACTCACAAGTCTCATAATAAGACCCACCCCGTGGCCATTCTACATCCCACAAACCCCACCTCGTGGGCCACGCTACCTCAATTTGGAGAAAATCAATATACCAAAGTGTGAGGTTCCTTTACATAGATTAATTTCAATAAGCCATTTCCTGTTTCAATTGAAGTAGTATCAACATTGTTCGGTATGTGGCATCCACGCAATTGATTTTGGCACGCTCACATTTAACACAAGTGACCAAGTTTGAAACCGAGAGGCAACAACCCTACATAGCTTCCACTTCAGAAACTTTATGAGGTCACTGGTCGCAGGCAATTTGCACCCTATGAAAATAAGAATATAGGAAGCTCATGCAGGCTAAACTCGTTGCCACCACCGTCTGGGCTATGGAAGTCTTGGATTGGGATCATATTTATTTATTTATTTTTTTTCCCATCCTCGTTGGATTTATCTCAAAAAGGCTTCAATTGAGCTTAATGCTCCCACGGACTCCCTTGATGTGGCCCACTGAGTTCAATATCTACATGATTTTAGGGCATCATGTGGCCCACCTTTCAAGATCATCTATCAAAATAGTGAAATCATTTAGGAGGAATTCGATAAGTGACACGTCTACCATCCCTCTGCACGTGTTTCAGTTCTGAAAATGGGAGCAGATGGTTACCATAACTTGGCCGGTTTAATTTTTGGTCCCAGATAAATCTCTACTGGTAACCATAATTTGGACGGTTAATTAATTGGACGAATTGTATGTCATATATACAATTTCCAATATCGAATTATAATAAATATAGGGAAACAACCGGACTCAAGTCAAAACGATCCTATGCCTGTAACAGAGTCTTTTTATTCATCTTTTTCATCTAATAGACACTGTATTTCTGTATGCATCACGATGGAAGCAATAAGATAAAAAACTGTCTTAGGAGCTGCGTAAAACACGTGGCTTGGAGGATTTATGACCAAACAAAGGACTACACTAGAGTCTTGACCCTAAAATTAATCAATCCCAAGACTTAGGTGGGCCACACCATAGGGAACCATGTAAAAACATTCCAAAACTATAAATTCTCATTATGAGGGCCATTGTTAAGGGATCCAAACATCAAGTTACGGTTCACGCTAGATATATTCCATCAGCTAAAATCTCATAGATAAGAAAAATCCTAAATCCTCAAGAAGCAGTAATAACTTAGCAAGGGAACCTTGTTGAATTACATTTTCAACCATGTGCCATTCAAAGATGGATCCAAAGATGGATATAGTGCTGTACATGAGTCAAACCAAGTCAAGCTTGGCACAACTCAGCTTGGTTCGGCTAGCAGCCAACCCTAGCTTGAATTCAGCTCAGCTTAGTCATTGAGCCTGATTGGCTAGCCCAGTTTAGTTCGATTAACAACTCAGGTCAACTCAATTCAAGTTCAAGCCGTGACATAATGGATTTTCTAAGGAAAAAAAAAAGAATGTAATATTTTAGTTTTCAAATAACAATTAATGCATGCATGAAATTAAAAAAAAGAAGAAAGTATTCTTTTGATTTTCAAAGAGCAATTAAAAACATGCATGAAATTAAAAAAAAAAATTAATGTAATTTTTTAGTTTTCAAAGGGCAATTAATGCATGCATGAAATACAAATACGTATTCTTTTGATTTTTAAAGAGCATTAAAACATGAATGAAATTTTCAAAAAAAAAAAAAAAATATAAGTTCTTGGTTTTCAAAGAGTAATTAATGCATGCATGGAATTAGAAAAAGAAAAGAAAATGAATGCAGCATTTTTTTTTAAATGTAACCGGTAAAAAACAATAAATGCATGGGTGTTTGCATGCCGAAGGTCTAGAGAGACGTCTAGGTACCATTAATGCCCAACCGAGCCGAATTGAACCAAACCGAATCGATTTGGACCGAGCTTCGAGCTGAGTTGAATCGAGCTCAAGTCAGCTCGGACTTGGTTTGAATTTTTCCATACTCCAAAAATAAGCTCGACTCAATCTAAACCCAATGTCGATCTGAGTCGTGTACAACTCTAGATGGATGGTAAAGAAGCATCAAGCATTTCCCATGCAGCGATTGCATTCACAGGAAGTCTATGTGCGATCGTGTGTGTGAGCATAAAGGAGATGTATCATTCGTCCACAAAAAAAAAAAAACAATTATTTTTTCCTTTTGAAAACAATACGTTCAATAAAATATAACTAATAATAAAAATGCAATCCAACCCATAAAATCTAATAGCAACCGAAATTGAACTAAAATGTATCAACATAAAACCCAAGCATTGCAACCACAAAATCTAATAAGGCTCTTAAAGTCTTAATCAAAGAGACTAAAGCCCACATCATCATCCGATTCCTCTGCAGGCTCTTCCTTCTTTTCTTCTTCTTTGGCAGCGGCTTCTCCAATGGGAATGAGGAGTAAGAAGTGTTTTAGAAAAAGCTCATACACACAAACGCACACAGATAAGATATTTAGACCGTGGACGACTTAACTACACCAGCTTTCCAAGGAATACATCTGTGAGCACTGTCTTCGACTGCAAGGAAGCCTTTAGCAATGCCAAACCCTAACAAAATCAACCAAACAAACAAGTAAAAAGCAATGAAAAGAGTATAGATAATTTGAAATGATCGGAAAACATCTCTATCTCTAAAGAAATGTAGATTTAAGGTTCACTCATCAATCGTATGGTGATCTAGGCCATTGCAATTGTGTGTGTGGCTCATTCAACAAATGGCAACTCAAATTTTGATGCTGTTCGCACAATAATCACCATCTATATGCATGGCCAAAAAGCAAAAAATCAGAGGGCCTACTTCAATGGGCAGAAATAGATGGTTGATATCCTCTAATCAAAGCAATTTTCAAGCCATGCTTCCTACACAACAGATAAGGGTGACACCATGTGGATTGACCGACAGGTAAATCGAGCTGATCCACTTTTGAAGCAGGTTTGCGCCTAGCTTAACGAGTTGCAACAAGGCTTGGACTAACTAGATTTTGACCCATTTAAATAAATGAGTTGGGCATTGGTTGAAACTAGGTTATCAATCAGTAGAGCTAAATCGAAACCCAAAACCCGAAGTACAAAAATACAAAACGAATTTCTAATTTTTGTATGTATCCCCCTAATTGGGCTAAGTTGTGCATGGTCTTAGTCTCATTTCCATTCTTAAACTTGAGTTGGGTCATGGGTGGGATGGTTCATGTTAATCGAGCCAAACCCATTCACAATTAAGTGGGTTGGGTCAGGATATAAGTTTAGAATCATTGACTCATTTAGTAATAGGTGGGGTTTCTACCATACCAAACCCAAACCCAACCCATTACCACCTAACAACAAGTACATTGTTCCAAACAAACAGAAATTCAATACATGCATGCATGAGAAGGGAAGTTGTATGAGTAACCACCGCATATAGACTGCTAAGCACCATACCTCATCCATGCCCACTTCCACCACCTTCTCTTCAAGTGCACCCACGTCCTTAACATTGAACTTGTTGAGTAGAGTAATTGAAGAAATGGTGACATGGGTGTCACCACCATATCATCCATCACCATATAAGTCACTACAACACCTTTCACATATCCACCTTCCTCCCCCACCGGTCCGATCCCACTGCTACGTTACGGGACAACATAGGTTATCTCGCTGGACATCTTGTTGTGGCAATCGCGGCATAGGGTGCCATAAACATCCGTATAATATCTTTTACTGTAGCTGCAACTGGCACACAAATAGAGCTTCTTTGTTGCAGTTGAAGTGTCATTTTGTAACAGGAGGGGAGGATTTTGGGCTTTTGGAGGTGATGATGTTTTGGGATTGAGAAGATCGTTTTTGTTTTGGTTGGGTTGTATGTAAGTGCCACAGAGATTTTCTACACTTTCATAGTCTTCCTATGCATCCAACCATCCCTTCTTTTGTGAGGAGATTTGTTACAGTGCCAAGAGGTATTGTAAGGAGACAGAAGAGAAAATCAATGAAGTCTTTTCCAGCTTCTGCAAACAGGACTTTGTGGGATTTCTTGTCTACCAGAAACTTCATGCTCGGCTTGGTTGCCATGGGCCGGGATTGTTGTGTTTAGAGGGTTTTGGCACTATTTATAGATGTTTACCACTGGCAGAGGAGAATTTAAAAGGATTGGGTAGATTCCTGTGTTAGTTTAGCACCATTTTGGTGACTCATCATCCTTCTGACATGTCTCGTTTGTACAGCCATCCAGACCATCTAAATTACATGTCCCATTCTGGTGATGGAGCCTATCTCTAAAATGACACTTATGTAGAAATCCTAACCATCCAGCTAATGGTACTGATGCATACCATGCAGTTAATGGACTTTGGGCTTGTGGCTCAAGTGACTGCTTGATAACACAATCTCAACCATCCAATTTGTGACCTGATCATTAACACACAAGCAATGAAATAAAATTCTGGTCCACATTGAAATTTATAAAGGTCCGTACACAGATATTTGAATCCTAGAGATTTGGGTGCATACTCCATTTGTGGCAGCAGTGAACCGATCAATGGTCCCGATTATCAAACCATGCTCCCCACTTGTTCGAATTGCGATTCCGTGTAAACTGTGCAAAGATTCAGACGACGCATCATTTAATTCCTGGCTTTGGGTGGTGGTGATGAGGAATAATTATTTGGTACTCCAGCAATGTGTGATGCTATATATTCATGCCGACTGAAAATTGTGCACTTGTCACACTTGTACCTAACATCAAAAGATGGATCCTCTGCCGAAAATTAGAATGATGATACTATCTAGACCTATGATCATGGGAATTTATTTGTTGAATTGGGACCATTGGAAATTCTACATTCTAACCGCCCATTAAATCATCCATCTGGATTATAGATTCAATCTAATTTTTGAGTTACGAAACATCTCTACGGGGTCCCACGATTTGGACAGCTTAATTTGTAGTGGTAGCCTGCTAGGTGTATAACTAATGTGTGCGTGTTTATGATGCATCCGCAGAAAATTCATATTTTTCTCAAAAAAATAGAATAAAATAAAATAAAATAAAATGGTTGGCCTTTGGCCCAAAGAGCCTGAAAGAAAGAAGGGGATTAGTGATGGGGTGTTCCTCTTGAGGGGTGAGGAGAGAAGTGTAGTTTGAGGGCTGTTGGGCGATTGGCTAGGTTGGGTCGAGTGACTGAAATTCTCTAAGATTAGTCAGTTACTCACTGAATTGTTTAGGATAGTTTAGGGTGGCTGACGTTTGTTGATCGGGCGACCGAAGCTGTAGTTAAGGCGGCCAAAACTTGGTGAAATTTCTTTATAATCTTCTGGACACATTTGGCCAGGTTCGACCAACCGAACCCTATTAGGTGCGTGTGACTGTTTTATACAGTTTCCTATTTTGTTTCCAATTTCAGTTTAAAGTGCTATATAAGCACATCATTATACAGAATTTGGTGAGAATAAACCCTACACGTCTTAAAGAAAGTCAGAGAGGAAAGAGAAATAAGAAGAGAGAGAAAAGAGAGAGAGAGGAAGATAAGAGTGAGAAGGCCGTGTCTGTGATGATTCATTCATAACGCCGGTTCATTCATAGCCTCTTTAAAGTCTTCAAATCGATGAGATCTCTTCATTATTTGTCTCTTTGATTGTAATTCATTCTTAGGGGTGAAGAAAATCGAATCCGAGTGTGTTATAAGCTCGTGATCGCTGTGTAATACGTTTTTACATAATGGATTGTTTGACTGATGGGGTCCCGTGGTTTTTACCTATGTTAGAGGGCTTTCCACATAAAAAGTTATTTGTCTTGAATATATTGATTGTTTGTTTATTGTTCCACATTCATATTTCATAATTCTGTTGGTTGCGGATTGTAAGATCCAAAGGTTTGTGCAACATTTCCTAACAATTAGGAAGAGATTAACTAACCATAACTCAATGATTTAGCACGCAACCGCTCAAAATCCCGTTGAGTTTTTTTTTTTGTTAGTCATGCAATGCACCCACCCTCTTAGTTGAGCAACACACCCACACCAATGCACCCACCAATGCAAGTGTGTCTCATTAGCATTCAAACCTAAGACATGATATTGAAATGCCTAGGTGTCTTCCAACTAGGCTAGCAAGAGAGCTGTTGAAATCTCGTTGAGTTGAGTTGACTTGGCTAAATTCCAAATCAACAAAATTTAGAACTATAGTTAAGGGGCATTTGGATCATAAATCACTGGAGATAAGCTACTTATGCCTCAAGTAGCTTATCTTGATTTCTATTTATTAAATTGAAGCGATTAACTAACTTTAAATAAAAAAGATACTTATAATTGATCATAAACCAAACTTATCTTAAATAAGTTACTTATTTACTGCTATAGGTAGAAAAAGTAACTTATTTGGTGGTATTCAAATGGGACTTAGCATGATGCATGGTCTAAGAGGCTATCTTGGATTCAAGCAATGTTACATTGGTGATTGGTCAACCATTTATGCATAAAAATAAGGGCACTGCGTTCTAAATAGTTATGTCTGTGCAAAAAATGTGGAAAATAAGGACCCATCTTTCTCAATCATCAAGCACTCAAATGTGCCAACTGTGTTAATGAGCACAATTGCTATGCTACACATGCTACTATCCCCATTGAGTTCTCTAATTATGAGATGACTCATGTTTAATCATTGTTCCACATTGTTCCATGTACCAAGACAACAATAGCTAGTAGAAGCTAACACCAGCTAAATAGCATGTCCAAGACACAAGATGAAAGCATAACACTCTAAATTTCCTACCACCCCTATTACCACGTGCTTCTTAACTTAACGCTATGCGGACCCCACCATAATCTCTATGTGACATGCATTCCATGGCTCCTTTTTTTTAACCAAATATTAAGATGTAAACTAAAAAACGTGGCAGATCCAAAACCTTAGTAGACCACACCATAGAAAACTAAGGTGATGAAAAATGCTTTCCGCCCAAACCTTCTTAGCCTCACCGCAATGTTAATATGCTATCCAACTCAGGTGATTCCCACCATAATATCAGCCTCATGGCTCATACGCAACTTTCTTGGACCCAAAAAGAAGGCTTGAATATGGTTGGCGTTCAATCCCCAGTATTTCTTGAGAAGTCCACTTCATCCATTCATTTTGATAGGTCATATTAAGAGATGGCCCCAACAATGAGTAAGATCCAAAACTCAGGTGAGCCGTGTGATAGGAAACAGTTGGTAGAGAAATGCCAGCCGTTGAAATCTCCCTGAAGTCCACCGTCATGTTTATATGCCATCCATACTGTTCATAAGGTCATTCCTAGTGAGATGAACTGGAAAATACTAGCCTGATCCAAAACTTCCATTGCCCCGCGAATGTTTCAATGGTGGACGTTTAATCTTCACTGTTTCCTATCATGCAGCCCACTTGAGTTTTGGATCAGTTGGGCTCATGTCTTAACATGATCTGTCAAAACGGATGAACGGGGTGGATTTATCCCAACATCACGGTGGGGCCCACCGCGTCCCGTTGCTTGTATCCCAAGTCTCCTTCACAGGACACTCCTGCTTTTTTAATCAGCGGCCCGCAGATAAAGCTCTTAAAAAGGAAAAAGTACCAAACTTTCACGTTCAACAACGATGGACGGCATGCTCCGTACATGGCGTTGTATGTGAGATTCGATCACAGAAATACAACGCCATCACAACTTGTGGCATCAATCCATATTTCCCGTAGAGATGCCATTTTAGTTAAGAAATCCGTGCCATGTAAAAGGCGGGCCCAGATGAAGATCATACCACGCAGGTCCACTCTATCACATAAGCCACACCGTCGGAGAGAAGGGACCCCGGCCCCTAATGGTCTGATGGCGATTGCTGGTGTGGTCTACCTAGAGGGTGGATCAGCCTCATTTTCGAGAAGAATGATCTTCATAGTGGGGCCTACCATTTTAACGGTACAGATATCCTACAAAAAAAGTCTCGTGCTAGCAATGAACGATTGTTGAACGACGAGTTATGGTGCGTTGCCTGGGATGGCCCACTTCTGAAATGCATGCGTGTCCATCGAGATCACTTTTTCTTTTTCTTTTTTTTCTTTTCTTTTCTTTTCTTTTCTTTTTTCCTTAGGCGGTACGATGCAGCTGCAGCCCATATTAGATCAGATGCTTTGCAATGGACGCGGATTGCGTTCTACCCCGGCTTGCTGCGAACTCGGAATAGGCTGAGGTTCTGAGGGCCCACTGTGATTTATGTGTTTATCCACACCGTCCATACATTTTGAAATATTATTCTAGAGTATAATGTAAAAAACGAAGTATATCTAAGGATTAAGTGGACCACAAAATAGGGATTAAACTAATTTTTAATCGTCCCACATCAATGCCCTTGAGAACATATGCATGAACGCACACACAGATAAATAGGGATGCATAGGCACATCTAGCTGCATTATCTGTGAACTTCCTTTTTAAACTTTTTAAAGAGAAAAGCTTGATACACCCGCAGTTGGTGACGGGCGATAACCGATTCTTAGGAATTGCATAGGTGGGATACAGAAAAGTCAAATTAAACCGTCCAAAATATGGTACAATGCTTGTGTAATCTACTGAGACAGTGGAGCGAATATTTCAGGATGACAATTGGCATTGGCTGATTGGAGCATGTCATCCTGGAAGGTGAGAAGTAAAGGGAATCGGATTGCGTGTAACTCCGCACGCTCTCATCGTGCGGAGTAAACTCAGTTGGGTCCGCACGCTCTTATCGTGCGGAGTAAACTCAGTTGGGCCCACCTAGAATGTATGTGCTTTATATATTCCGTCCATATGTTTTTCCAGCTCATTTTAATGGTTGAGCCCAAAATTTAAGCATATCCAAATCTCAAGTGGACCATGCCACTGGAAACAGTGGGAATAGTGATTTCCACCGTTGAAACCTTCCTAGGCTCTACAGTGATGTTTATTTGTCATCCAACCTGTTCATAAGATCACATGGATATGGATGAAGGGAAAACACAAATATCAGCTTGATCCAAAACTTGTGTCTCCTCCAAGAATTTTTCAATGATAGACATTCAGTTCAAACTTTTCTTGTGGTGTGATCCACATTAGATATTAATACGCTTATTTTTTGGCACCATACCTAAACTTTTTTGTTAAGATGGATGGACGGAGTGGATAAAATACATAAATCACTGTGGGTCGCACAGAGTTTACTCTGCACGCTAGTGTACGGAGCTACTCAGTACACAATCCGCTACGGAAGTAAAAGGATAGCAATGGGTGAATGCCAAGCGCATAACTGGCAAAAGAAAGAGTTCAGATGCGATGGACCATAATAAAGTAGTAATTCCTAAGATTCCTAACCATCCAGAAATCTATAAATAAAAGAAGAAATCGATAAAAAAAAATCAAAATAAAAAACCCTCAAGTATTATATAAAATAAATCTAATTTATCATTTCTTAGCATATTTTAGTGTAATTAGTAACCTAGGAGTAACTAATCCTTAGTCCATAATCGCTAGATGAACTTAGTTGTAATTACAAGTCCACACCTGCTAGATGCATTTATCTGAATATAATCAGTTCTCTTTCTGTATAATTGTTTGTCTAATGGTCAATCTCTCCGATCGGTTGTCACAATTACTAATTTTGTGTCTAAAAGTCTTTTCTGGTGGAAGGCAGAGCGCAACCCATTTCTAAAGGAAGAACCCCACCCTTCGGCAATCGCTTGATCATCCTGATCTTCTTTGTAAGTGGTTGAATAGGCAATAGACCTTCTCAAGCCTTAGTGATATACAATCGGGCATGATTGTATCCGTCTATCTCGGCGCTTGGCGTTGAGGTTGAATCGGTTGGAATAGAGCCACACAATCGGTTCTGGTACTCCCGTGCAAATCCTATGTGGCCGAAAGTGTTACTAGAGTGTCGAAAACTGAGGATAACAATTCTAGCATGTCCAGTGGGATTGATTCCAAATACAATTGTGTATTCTTTTCTACCTAGTTGCCATAAATAGTTGTTGTGCACCAGTCGTATTACAACAATTTTGGTTCGCTTGGTAAGACTTGAAATCGAGGTATACATGTTGGTTTAATTGAAATATGAGTCATAGAGGCAAACGAACCTCTGCAGTCAATGAGCCTGCGACACTTGCCATAGCTCCTCCATGTGAGGAAGTACATGCACAAGCTAGGCTGGAGCCTTTGAACCTTACACCACAGTTGGCAAATGATCCTACAAATAGGGTGTCTACTTCCTGAAGTGACCTTATTGAGGTCATATCAGATAGGTTGCATGACCGGCATATCAAGATCCAGCATATTACGAAACAAGGAAGGGCTCATGCTGAGATGGCATGACTTTAGGGTAAGCTAGCTCAAGCTTAGAATGAAAGTTTTTAATAGATAGATGATCACCCAAATTGAATATATGAATTGACTAATGGTGACCATTGTTGAAAGGACAACAAGATGACTCTTATGCATTATCTTCGCAAGGTGGTACTTTCTGCCATATGATGAATTACTTTTTACTCCTATAGGGTTTTCTTGGCAATATAAAGCCATCTAGTGAGTTTGTATTCATAGTTTCAACTAGCACAATCTTATCACCATCATCTAATCCTTACCGAACTAACTGGGTTGGCTAAATGGATCATTGGCTGCTGCTTGTAGCAAGCCATACAAAAAACTAACGGGGTTGGCGCAATCATATCAAATTTTTATCTTTATCCATATAGCTGGTGCTTGGAACGAACTGGATTCATTGAGTGTTGTCATTTTCTTAAAAAGTTGTGTGCATTGGAGTTGACATATATTTTAGATAAGAGTGGCAAGTAAAATTATGTTGTCGTTCTTCATTCCAAGTTTTCTTGTATTGTTGCTTCAATTAATCGGATCTCTTGCTTGAAGGAGTGAGTTTCCATTGATTTTACACCTTATAGGATTAATATTAGTGGATTTTGATTTCAAATGAAGGATCCAATAATGGGAATGAATGTGCAGGGATGAAAGGGCGAAGCCATTGATTGTAGATCCTGGACTTCACATGTCGACAAAGACAGACATTTTCTGGGTCACAGAAAAGAGAGAATTGCCGACTGCATTTAAAGTAATTTACAGGTAAAGACCTATTTTACAATGCTAATTGCCATGAATAAGAACCATGTTAAGTTCAGAACATAGGATTTGAATATAAGAAACTGGATTTCACATGTCACTGTATCAAGAAACTTTCGTTTGGTCGAACATTTCCCATTCTGTATACATCCTGGTTGAAATCGTTGATCACAGCGTTGATCTTTATGTTGGGGTAGCCTTCAAACTGTGCGCGTGTTGGGTGCTCAGACCGGTCTAGCCGAATAGCCCAGATGCACAGCAGGTCTACTGGACAGTTTTTGTGTGCCTAGATAGGTCGGGCGACCGGTCGGCAGTGAGACAGATATGGGTCTGTGTGAGAGTTTTTCCCCTAGATTATTTCTATGCGATGTGCGACCGGTCGGCTGTGCGAGCGGGTTTCTTGCGCAGCTTGCAGTACTGCGCAAGATATTTCTATTTTCGGAGTTTTGCTTATTTAAGGAGTTGTATCCGGACTTAGATGAGATTCCTAAGGTGTCTAAGGTTTCTTAATCGTGTTTGGAAGATGGGAGAGGTATGTGCGAGAGAGAACTTGGGGTTTTCTCTATTTATTCCTTGCTTGTGCGCTGTCAATCTCTGTAATATTCTGTTAATCATAGTAGATTGTTTTGTGTCGTGGTTTTTTACTAGTTGAGGAGTTTTTCCACGTAAATTCGGATTCTCTTGTGGTGAATGCTTGTGTGTTACTTGATTTCATATTGTTTCTCGTTTGATCTCGCATTGCTCCGCGCATTTCGGCTTCCGCTTCCATTGCCGGTTTTCCCAATACTTTAAAGGTCTCCATTCAAGATTTTCCAATCTCAAAATTTAGTAGAGGATGTTGAAACAGAACATCGTGGCTCAGCCATGAGGGTATAGGTTTGATCCCAGATTTCATACTAAAGATGAGAAACAATGAACCATGAATGAGGAATGCATGAAGGGTGACTCATGCCTATTTTAGAGGTTAAACTTCATTGGGTTTTGTTTACCTTCATCACCACAGCCATGGTGAAGAATGTTAGCCTTACCCTCTGCCTTGAACCCAGATCGATTGGTTCAAGGCAGTGGCCTATACAAGAGGTGGTCCTTCCAATGAATGGATGGCCCAGATCAATGAACACATTCGCTTAAGAGGTTCAGAGAAGGTGAGCATTCTTCACCAACGTCGCCTCCACCAGGATCAAACAAAAGCCAATTTCATATAGATTAAACTTTAATCCGTTCTTTATTTTCAGTGATGAATGGATCTCATGGTGCAGGTTTTGCTTGGATGGTTCAATCACGCACCTTTGTGGAATACCGTGTGTGGGGCTGGTATAACCTCCCAAGAACCATCCTCGTATACCACACCAACTTCTCTCCTCTCCTGAGGGCTACTTCCAAACGGTCATCTGCAATGTGCCTGAGTTCGCACAGATCGCCATCAATCACGACCTGCACTACATCTAATAGAATTAGATGAGCCTATGCAATGACTATATTTGATGTTTGTTTTGAAAAATTTAAATAGACAGTTAACTATTTTGTTGGTATTGTGCTTTTATGTCTTGATAAATGTTACATAGGTGAAACATGCACAGGTTTATTTAAACAAATATCACAAAAAACTGGATTTGGCCTTAGTTGTGAGAACCGAGGTTAAAAATTGAATTTAGCCTCGGTTGATACCAACAAAGGCTAAATCCATCTTTAGTTTCAATTTTGCCTCAATCACATAAACCGAGGCCACAACTCCTGTGGTTAAAGGCTTTAGCTTCAATTGTTGAGAACCGAAGCTAAAAATAGATTTAGCCTCAGTTGGAGGCAACCGATGCTTAAATTTGAATTTAGTCTTAGCTGGAAACAGGCTGAAAATTTGATTAGCCTCAGTTTGAGGCAACAGAAGTGAAAAGGTTATTTTTTTAGCCTCGGTTGAAGAATAGAGGCTATATAAGAGTTTTAGCCTCGGTTGTTAGAGCTGAGGCTAAAGCCTTTAACCACAGGATTTGTAGCCCTGGAGGCTAATTCAAGCAAACTGAGGCTAAAGGTTTTAGCTTCATTTCTTCAGCTTCTTAGCCATTATTTTGAACTGAGGCTAAAAGCCTTTTTTTTTTTTTTTTTTTTCTTTTCCTGTAGTGGGATCTGCCTCATTTAAGGGGTCCAGGGGTGGGTCCCACCACCCCCACACATGCCACTCCACAAGGTTGGAAGGAGTGGAGTGGGTACGTAGAACGCAGACATCATTTTGGGTCCAGAGACGTTGCTGTCTCTAGACACTAGCCGTCCCTTCCTACCTTTTTTGTTTACATGCATGGTCTGGGGGCGGGTCCCACTGACGTGGTGGGGCCACCCCACACGTGCTGCAAAAGAAAGAAGAAAAAAAAGGTTTGGGCGTGTGTGTAAACATCACGCTTAGTTTCCAGCAGCTCATCTGTTATTATATTATATATTTTATTTGGATAATTTACCAACCAGGTTTCACCACTGTTCAATCAAACATTAAGTTGAGTGGGACTCTGGCACACCTGCATTTTTTATTTACACACTAAAATAGAATGCAGCCCTTGATCACACATGTGACCTTGTGTCTGATTGAATTGCACAAATAAGATCAAGCTAACATTTTTGTGTTTTCAGTTCATCCCAGTGAGAATGACCTTGTGAATGGTTTGGATGGCATATAAACCTTTCAGTTGATCTCAGGAAGGCTTCATGGCAAACATATCCCTCCCCACTATTTTACTTGCTATGGATTTGGTCACAGGCAATACGCGGCCATGAAAATAAGCAGATAGAAAGCCCAAGCAGGCAACATTCGTTGGCACCATCCTGTCTGGGCCAAGGAAGTTTTGAGTTTAACTTATGAATGGGTTGAATGGCACAAAAACATCATGTTAAGTCCCAGTTAGGTTTCAATTGAGCTTAATGCTCCCACCACCTCCCTTGGTGTGGCCCACTTGAGTTCAGAATCTGCATGATTTTAGTGCATCAAGTGGCCTAGCTACCATCCAAGATCAAATCTGTCGAAATGGGGAACTAATTTAGGAGTAATTCATGTGACATCACAATACTGCACGTGTTTCACTTCTAAAAATGGAGCTGATGGTTACCGTAATGTGGACGGGTCCATGATAAATTTCTACTGGTTACCATAATTTGGACACTTTAATTTGACTAGTTGTATGACATATATACAATTTCCAATATCGAATTTTATATATATATATATATATATATATATATATATATATATATATATATATATATATATATATATATATATATATATATAACGATCAGAAACCTATATTGAGAGATTGAGGGGACCTTGGCACGAATCAGCCGAATTAGAACAGACACAAGGCCAAACGAGCTTATGCAGGTCTCATGCATGGAATCTTTTTAATCTTGTTTTTCATCTGAAAGGAGTAGATTTCACGTATGCTTATATCATGATGGAAAACATAAGACTAAAGTTGTTTTGGGCCCTGCGTTAAACACATGCCGTGGACGATTAATGACCAAACAAAGGACTACCCTAGCACTAAGGCATGTAGAGAGTGAAAGTAACGCTAGCGCTAAATGAGGTGAGAGGACAGAAATGTATTAGATACACCCAGTGCATCAATGTGCATCATCACATTTTCACCATTGACACACTTAGGTGGGCCACACCATAGAGAACACTGTAAAATTATTCATAAACTATAAAATCTCAAGGGCGAATCCATAACGACGACTTTATGTGTCATTCTAGGTATTAGTCCACAAGCTAAAATCTCATAGATGGAAAAAACCTAAATCTTTTAAAAGCATCAAACCCGAAGCAGTAATGCATTGTCAACGATAGCTTGTTCCATGCGATTTTCAACCATGGGCCATTCACATATATGTACCATAGATAGATGGTCAGGAAGCAAGACAGCACTTGCCATACAACCATCCACATTCACATTCACAGCATGTGAGTGTGAGGGCAACTCATTATATATTCATCCACACATACACACACACACAAAAATCCATAAATATTATCAACTAAAGTTTAGATATAAAGATAATTCATAGAGCAACTGATATTAAATGTATTAAAGCATTGAAAGTTCATCACGAGACCACGTTTCCCAAGTAATAGAAAGGTAGAGGAGGGGCACTAAGCAGTGTTTTAGTTGTCATGACTCAAGAGTCATGAATGGAGAAAGTGCGTGTGGACACAAACACATAAGAAATATAGACTGTGGACGACTTAACTACACCAGCTTTCCAAGGAATACATCCGTGAGCACTGTCTTCGACTCTAAGGAAGCTTTTAGTAATGCCAAACCCTAGCAAAATCAACCAAGCAAACAAGTATAAGAAAATGAAAAGAATATAAATAATTTGAAATGATTGGAAAAACTCTCTCACTCTCTCTCTCTCTAGGTCTCTCTCTCTCTCTCTCTATAAAGGAAAGTAGGTCCACGGTTCACTCATCCATTATTTGGTGATCTAGGCCATCACAATTGTATGGCTCATTGACAACGAATAACAACCCAAATTTTGATGCTGATTGCACAATATTCACCATCTATATGCATGGCCCAAAAACTAAAATCAGAGGGCCTAATTCAATCGGAAGAAATAAATGGTTATTATGCTCTAATCAGAGCAATTTTCTTGCCAAGGGTGACGCTTGGTCAGATTGACCAATTTAAGTAAATGGGTTGTGCTTAGATTGAACGTAGATTATCAATCAGTTGACCCAGATGGCCCCACACGACTTGACCTGATCCAAAACCCAAAAGACAAAAATACAATCAAATTTTTAATCTGTGTGTGTGTGTGTGTCTCCTGATTAGGCTAGTTTGTGCATGGTCTTAGCCTCATATTTCATTCTTAAGCTCGAGTTGGGTCATGGTGGGGATGGGTCGAACTAGTTCAGCCCAACGTATTTACAATTAAGTGGGTTCGGTTAGAATTATTGACCCATTTAGTAATAAGTCAGGCTTGTACTATCCCCAACCAAAACCTGACCCATTGCCCCCCTAAAATCAACTCCATGATTTCAAACAAGCTGAAACTCCATACAAGCATGGTAAACGTAGGTTGGATGAGTACTATCCAACACATAAAGACTACCAAGAAAGAAACATGCATAAGGGTTCTAAAAAAAAGGAAGTGGACAGCTAAACACCATATACCTCATCCATGCCAACTTCCACGACCTTCTCTTCAAGAACACCTACTTCCATAACACTGAACTTGATGATACTATCTAGACCTATGATCATGGGAATTTATTTGTTGAATTGGGACCATTGGAAATTCTACATTCTAACCGCCCATTAAATCATCCATCTGGATTATAGATTCAATCTAATTTTTGAGTTACGAAACATCTCTACGGGGTCCCACGATTTGGACAGCTTAATTTGTAGTGGTAGCCTGCTAGGTGTATAACTAATGTGTGCGTGTTTATGATGCATCCGCAGAAAATTCATATTTTTCTCAAAAAAATAGAATAAAATAAAATAAAATAAAATGGTTGGCCTTTGGCCCAAAGAGCCTGAAAGAAAGAAGGGGATTAGTGATGGGGTGTTCCTCTTGAGGGGTGAGGAGAGAAGTGTAGTTTGAGGGCTGTTGGGCGATTGGCTAGGTTGGGTCGAGTGACTGAAATTCTCTAAGATTAGTCAGTTACTCACTGAATTGTTTAGGATAGTTTAGGGTGGCTGACGTTTGTTGATCGGGCGACCGAAGCTGTAGTTAAGGCGGCCAAAACTTGGTGAAATTTCTTTATAATCTTCTGGACACTTTTGGCCAGGTTCGACCAACCGAACCCTATTAGGTGCGTGTGACTGTTTTATACAGTTTCCTATTTTGTTTCCAATTTCAGTTTAAAGTGCTATATAAGCACATCATTATACAGAATTTGGTGAGAATAAACCCTACACGTCTTAAAGAAAGTCAGAGAGGAAAGAGAAATAAGAAGAGAGAGAAAAGAGAGAGAGAGGAAGATAAGAGTGAGAAGGCCGTGTCTGTGACGATTCATTCATAACGCCGGTTCATTCATAGCCTCTTTAAAGTCTTCAAATCGATGAGATCTCTTCATTATTTGTCTCTTTGATTGTAATTCACTCTTAGGGGTGAAGAAAATCGAATCCGAGTGTGTTATAAGCTCGTGATCGCTGTGTAATACGTTTTTACATAATGGATTGTTTGACTGATGGGGTCCCGTGGTTTTTACCTATGTTAGAGGGCTTTCCACATAAAAAGTTATTTGTCTTGAATATATTGATTGTTTGTTCATTGTTCCACATTCATATTTCATAATTCTGTTGGTTGCGGATTGTAAGATCCAAAGGTTTGTGCAACATTTCCTAACAATTAGGAAGAGATTAACTAACCATAACTCAATGATTTAGCACGCAACCGCTCAAAATCCCGTTGAGTTTTTTTTTTTTGTTAGTCATGCAATGCACCCACCCTCTTAGTTGAGCAACACACCCACACCAATGCACCCACCAATGCAAGTGTGTCTCATTAGCATTCAAACCTAAGACATGATATTGAAATGCCTAGGTGTCTTCCAACTAGGCTAGCAAGAGAGCTGTTGAAATCTCGTTGAGTTGAGTTGACTTGGCTAAATTCCAAATCAACAAAATTTAGAACTATAGTTAAGGGGCATTTGGATCATAAATCACTGGAGATAAGCTACTTATGCCTCAAGTAGCTTATCTTGATTTCTATTTATTAAATTGAAGCGATTAACTAACTTTAAATAAAAAAGATACTTATAATTGATCATAAACCAAACTTATCTTAAATAAGTTACTTATTTACTGCTATAGGTAGAAAAAGTAACTTATTTGGTGGTATTCAAATGGGACTTAGCATGATGCATGGTCTAAGAGGCTATCTTGGATTCAAGCAATGTTACATTGGTGATTGGTCAACCATTTATGCATAAAAATAAGGCACTGCATTCTAAATAGTTATGTCTGTGCAAAAAATGTGGAAAATAAGGACCCATCTTTCTCAATCATCAAGCACTCAAATGTGCCAACTGTGTTAATGAGCACAATTGCTATGCTACACATGCTACTATCCCCATTGAGTTCTCTAATTATGAGATGACTCATGTTTAATCATTGTTCCACATTGTTCCATGTACCAAGACAACAATAGCTAGTAGAAGCTAACACCAGCTAAATAGCATGTCCAAGACACAAGATGTAAGCATAACACTCTAAATTTCCTACCACCCCTATTACCACGTGCTTCTTAACTTAACGCTATGCGGACCCCACCATAATCTCTATGTGACATGCATTCCATGGCTCCTTTTTTTTTACCAAATATTAAGATGTAAACTAAAAAACGTGGCAGATCCAAAAGCTTAGTAGACCACACCATAGAAAACTAAGGTGATGAAAAATGCTTTCCGCCCAAACCTTCTTAGCCTCACTGCAATGTTAATATGCTATCCAACTCAGGTGATTCCCACCATAATATCAGCCTCATGGCTCATACGCAACTTTCTTGGACCCAAAAAGAAGGCTTGAATATGGTTGGCCTTCAATCCCCAGTATTTCTTGAGAAGTCCACTTCATCCATTCATTTTGATAGGTCATATTAAGAGATGGCCCCAACAATGAGTCAGATCCAAAACTCAGGTGAGCCGTGTGATAGGAAACAGTTGGTAGAGAAATGCCAGCTGTTGAAATCTCCCTGATGTCCACCGTGATGTTTATATGCCATCCATACTGTTCATAAGGTCATTCCTAGTGAGATGAACTGGAAAATACTAGGCTGATCCAAAACTTCCATTGCCCCGCGAATGTTTCAATGGTGGACGTTTAATCTTCACTGTTTCCTATCATGCAGCCCACTTGAGTTTTGGATCAGCTTCGTTTTTGGGCTCATGTCTTAACATGATCTGTCAAAACGGATGAACGGGGTGGATTTATCCCAACATCACGGTGGGGCCCACCGCGTCCCGTTGCTTGCATCCCAAGTCTCCTTCACAGGACACTCCTGCTTCTTTAATCAGCGGCCCGCAGATAAAGCTCTTAAAAAGGAAAAAGTACCAAACTTTCACGTTCAACAACGATGGACGGCATGCTCCGTACATGGCGTTGTATGTGAGATTCGATCACAGAAATACAACGCCATCACAACTTGTGGCATCAATCCATATTTCCCGTAGAGATGCCATTTTAGTTAAGAAATCCGTGCCATGTAAAAGGGGGGCCCAGATGAAGATCATACCACGCAGGTCCACTCTATCACATAAGCCACACCGTCGGAGAGAAGGGACCCCTAGCCCTAATGGTCTGATGGCGATTGCTGGTGTGGTCTACCTAGAGGGTGGATCAGCCTCATTTTCGAGAAGAATGATCTTCATAGTGGGGCCTACCATTTTAACGGTACAGATATCCTACAAAAAAAGTGTCGTGCTAGCAATGAACGATTGTTGAACGACGAGTTATGGTGCGTTGCCTGGGATGGCCCACTTCTGAAATGCATGCGTGTCCATCGAGATCACTTTTTCTTTTTCTTTTTTTTCTTTTCTTTTCTTTTCTTTTTTCCTTAGGCGGTACGATGCAGCTGCAACCCATATTAGATCAGATGCTTTGCAATGGACGCGGATTGCGTTCTACCCCGGCTTGCTGCGAACTCGGAATAGGCTGAGGTTCTGAGGGCCCACTGTGATTTATGTGTTTATCCACACCGTCCATACATTTTGAAATATTATTCTAGAGTATAATGTAAAAAACGAGGTATATCTAAGGATTAAGTGGAACACAAAATAGGAATTAAACTTTTTAATCGTCCCACATCAATGCCCTTGAGAACATATGCATGAACGCGCACACAGATAAATAGTGATGCATAGGCATATCTAGCTGCATTATCTGTGAACTTCCTTTTTAAGCTTTTTAAAGAGAAAAGCTTGATACACCCGCAGTTGGTGACGAGCGATAACCGATACTTAGGGATTGCATAGGTGGGATACAGAAAAGTCAAATTAAACCGTCCAAAATATGGTACAATGCTTGTGTAATCTACTGTGAGATAGTGGAGCGGATATTTCAGGATGACAGTTGGCATTGGCTGATCAATGGGTGAATGCGAAGCGCATTACTGGCAAAAGAAAGAGTTCAGAAGCGATGGACCATAATAAATAAGTAATTCAGAAGATTCTTAACCATTAAGGAAATCTACAAATAGAAGAAGTAATTGATAAAAAAAAATAATAATAAAAAACCCTAAAAAATTATACAAAATAAATCTAATTTATCATTTCTTAGCATATTTTAGTGTAATTAGTAACTTAGGAGTAACTAATCCTCAATCCACAACCGCTGGACGAACTTAGTTGTAATCACAAGTCCACACACGCTGGACGCATTTATCTCAATACAACCAGTTCTCTTTCTGTAAATTGTTTGTCCAATGGTCAATCTCTTCTATAGATTGTCACAATTACTAATTTTGTGTCTGAAAGTTTTTTTTTCTAGTGGATGGCAGAGCGCAACCCATTTCTAGAGGAAAAACCCCACCCTTCGGCAATTGCTTGATCATCTTGATCTCCTTTGTAAGTGGCTGAATAGGCGATCGACCTTCTTAGGCCTTAGTGATATAC
>ML058380.1:600000-838215 GCA_003013855.2 Liriodendron chinense
CAAATAGGTTTGGGGCGGGACGCTTGAACCGTGGCCCCTATGCGCGGTTATTAAGCCAGATATGGAAACCTACGGTGTGGAGACCTTAGAGGAGAGAAGTGTGATGGATAAGCTTCTCTGGCCCTCTTTCCTATAAATATACGTCTTGGTCCCCTCACCAACATATAAGAGAAACCCTAGTCCCCATTGAGAGGTTCTCCTAAAGGTGTAAGGTGCGGAAGACCAAGAGTTCTTCCCGACAACACGGCGGCATCGGGAATGTCTTCCCAATCAGGTATGGCTTTAAGATTATAGTATGGAATCTCTATTATTGATGCATAGACGATCCGATTATTCCGCATTAAGATTAAGTCTCACAGTTGGTATCAGAGCCTGCTATGCATCAATCATGGTGGATTCATGGATTCTAACATCTCATATGCCTTTTGGATCGGATTCGAGCATCAGGCATGGTTTTTATCACCGTTCAGTTTTGGTGAGTAAAATCTCCAGTTGTAACCCATGAATGCCTGAATCTGAATTTAATAAGGCATCCGATTGGGATTGGGTTAGACCGGGAGATTCTGCAAAAGCAGTCCTATAGTCATGACCATCTGCATCTTACCTATACCCGTCAGTGCATGCCAAACCCAATCAGCCGGATTTAGATCCGCGAAGATGTTGGAGCAGATGGAGCAGGTCATCAGGGTCGTTGCCCTGTTTTGTGTTGAGGCAGCCATCATCGATTGGGTGTATGGCCATCACATCAACGATGTAATCCCAACCGTCCATGGACATCTGTGGCCATGGACAAAGTCGACTGCAATCAGAGATCGCCGCCGATCCCAATCAGAATCAGATTTAAAAAAAAGAAAAAAAAGAAAAAAAAAACACAAACCAATCAGCCATTGATGGAAAAACCCATCTCCATCTCTCTCGTGCGGCAACCGGATCTGGCAAACGGCTGCGCTGGAAGTGGCTGAAAACCAGCCGCACCTTCAGCTGCTGCGATTTTCCGCTGGTTGAAACAACCGTCTTTAATGGCTATATCCCTCTTCGTCGATGGGTGTCCTGCGGCAGCCGGATCCTGCAACAGCATTGTCGGACGCCCTTAATGGCGGATGATCCCTCCCGTCTCCATCTCCGGCAGCGGACTGCTGCCCCGGCTGCTGTATCATCGCCGGGTGATTGTTAGGAGATATTTGCTATCCCCACTTGTCTTCCAGAGCCCGCCGACAGCCATAGAAGAGGATCCAACCTCTGTCTGTCGTGCGGCAGCCGTTGTCGGGGCTGATGGAGATGACGGCAGCCAGGGTCTCATCCCGTTGCAGTAGCGTTGATGCCCAATTCCGGGCAGTAGAGAGGATGTGCGGCGGCTAGGGTTCTGTCCACCCTACTGAGATCTTGGAGTCGGATTTGGAAAGTAGGGCTAGCAGTGGCTAGGGTTTCGTCAACCCTATTTTGGAAAGAAAATGTATTTCGGGGCTGGTTTTGGGCTAGATTTTGGGCTGTATGGGGTTTTCTTTTACGGGGAGTGGGCAACGGACTGGGCCTTGGCCCAGTCCAATGGTCAGGCCCGGCAGACCCAATCCGATTGGCCAGGCCCACCAGACTCAATCCAGTAGACCAGGCCCATAAGGCCCAGTCCATATGTATAAAGCCCGTCAGTCAGGCCCAAGCCCGAATTGTTTTTCAGTGGCTTCTTTGAGGTCTAATTTTGGGCCCAACCTTGGGCCTATTGAAGTTTTTTTTTTTTTTTTTGGACTTTGAAGGACCCACTTTAGGTACTTGGGCCTAATGTTCAAGATGATATAAACCATTGTATTTATATACATGGTTATACCTATTAAATTTTGATTTGGCTTAAAATAGAGCCATTACCCATATGTTTAAGGCCGATATTGAGCAGTTGACCATTAAGAACTCAAATGAACCATCACTTTAGAACATGTTTAAGCATACGAGCGGTCAACATCAGCCGTATTTTAGGCCGAATCAGAATTTCTGCAGTATGGTTTGTTGTGGGCAGAACCATTAAGCAATCCTTGAGTCTAGGAGTGGGATTGGAGCTGGTTGTGTTAGCCACCAAAGTGACCTCAATTGGCAAAGATTTCTACTTCTAGACTTCTGTATATGGAATTCAGTGACACTCCATTGTAGGATTGCATTCAGTTGCGTTCATATTCAGGTGAGCGGTGGTCAGAACAAAGAAGTATCATCGTTTGGATGGATGTGAGCGAGATGAAGTGGTTGGTGATGGTGATATAGGTCTGAGAAATTCATTTCACCCAAAGGTGATGGGCGTCTTAGATTTATTTCACCAACATTGGTCAGCTTCATGTTCAGAAGAGCCTCCAGTATGTTACAATTTCGCCCAAAGGAGAAATCGTGATGATACGCTGGGCTCTTGCCAGATTTTGATGATTATGGCCCATCATCATTCTGGGTCATTTGATTGAAGGCCCAAATCAATCGAATGAACATACATGCATGATATTTGTGGTTTATGTTTATGCATTGTTATATGGGACTTGATTATTAATGTGAGTTTTATGCTTTGAATGTCCAGCTATGACTGTTTCCAATATTCCAACACAATTCAATTCCATACCTTTGCTTACTGGGTCCAACTATTCCAAATGGAAGTCGTCCGTTGAAATAGTCCTAGGTTGCATGGACTTGGACTTGGCCCTGGAGGAAGTAGAGCCTCCTACTCCAACTGACTCTAGTACGGATTCAGCAAAGACTCACTACAAGGCCTGGACCAAGTTAAATAAGATGTGTCTCAAAATCATAAAGAACTCGATTTCTGAGACCATGCAGGGTGTCATGCCCGACACTGAGAAAGCTAAAGATTTCCTGACTGAAATAGGAAAACGATTTCAGAAATTGGATAAAGCTGAGCTGAGTTCACTTTTACATAAATTGACTCAAGCCACCTATAACGGTCAAGGAAATATCATGGAGTACATTGGTAGATTGTCTGATGTGGTGGCTAAAATCCGCGCATTAGACCTTAAGATTGAGGATGAACTCCTGATTTTCTTGGTTCTGAACTCCCTCCCTCCACAATTCAGTCAATTCCAAATTAGCTACAATACTCAAAAGGAAAAGTGGACATTGAACGAACTGATATCTCAGTGCGTTCAGGAGGAAGAGAGACTCAGAAGGTCGAGCAAGACACAAAGTGCACACCTAGTGACATCTGGTCAATGACGAAAAGGAAATAAGAAAAGAAAGCAAACTTCAGGAAAAGGTTCTACGAGTCCTGCGGGTGGCAATCGGCCTAAGTCTGGAAAGACATTTAAGAAGAAAAGGAAGGGTCCTAATGATGGCTGCTTCTTCTGCAAGAAGCCTGGTCATCAGAAGAAGGATTGTGAAGATTTTAAAGCATGGCTCGTTTCTAAGGGTAAAGACCATATTTTAGTCTGTTTTGAATCAAATTTAGCTGATATGTCCACAGACTCCTGGTGGATAGATTCTGGTGCAACTATTCACATTTGTAATTCCATGCAGGATATGCTCCAAAGCCGGACGCCAACTGATGCAGAGAGATCAGTCTATATGGGGAATGGCATTAGAGCAAACGTGGAAGCTATTGGAGTCTGTAGGCTTAGGTTATCGTCAGGACACTTTCTTGATCTAGTAGATACTGTTTGTGTGCCTTCTATAAGGCGCAATTTGGTTTCCATTTCTCGTTTGGACAAATTTGGTTATGAGTTTAAATTTGCAAATGGAAAATTAAGCATTTACTATGATTCAGTTGTGATTGGTTCTGGCACTTTAGTTAATAACCTTTATCAGCTAGATTTGGATGTTTCACATGTATACAGCATTAACTCATCACATGGAAACACTAAAGGCATCAAACGAAGTTTAGATTATGAGAATTCCTCCATGCTATGGCACAGGCGATTAGGCCATATCTCTTGTGAGAGATTGGAAAGGCTTGTACGTGAAGGAATTCTTCACTCCCTAGACTTCTCAGACTTTGGGGTTTGTATTGATTGCATTAAAGGTAAACAGACTAGAATAAGGAAAAAGGGTGCCACTAGGAGCGTAGGACTCTTAGAAGTGATTCATACAGACATCTGCGGACCGTTCCCTACAGCATCCTGGAATGGGCAGAAGTATTTTATCACTTTTATAGATGACTACTTTCGTTATGCGTACTTATACCTTATTAATGAAAAATCAGACGCCCTGGATACATTTAAGATCTATAAGGCTGAAGTTGAGAATCAAGTCGACAGGAAGATCAAAGTCGTTAGATCCGACCGTGGTGGTGAGTACTACGGAAGGTATGACGAATCTGGGCGTAATCCAGGTCCATTCGCTAAATACCTACAAGATTGTGGCATCGTCGCCCAGTAAACCATGCCTGGTACTCCAGAGCAGAATGGTGTAGCGGAAAGGCGTAATCGCACCCTAAAGGACATGGTGCGATCTATGATAAGTAATTCTACGTTGCCAGAATCTTTGTGGGGTGATGCGTTGAAAACAGCTGTGCATATCCTTAATAGGGTCCCAAGTAAGGCTGTAATGAAAACTCCATATGAATTGTGGACAGGGCGAAAGCCTAGTCTACGATATTTTCATGTATGGGGTTGTCCTGCAGAAGCCAAACCGTATAACCCGCATGAAAGAAAACTTGACCCTAGAACTGTTAGTTGCTTCTTTATTGGATACCCAGAAAGATAAAAAGGATTCAGATTTTATTGTCCATCATATTCCATGAGAGTCATTGAGACTGGGAATGCTAGGTTTATTGAGAACACTGAAGATAGTGGGAGCACAAATATAAGAGATATTGTATTTGAGGAAAAGTGGATTGTGATTCTCACCACAATCATTCAGAATAGCATGGTTGTCCGTCCAGCAGTGGACCCTGAGATCCCTATGGACGACCATGTACAACCTCAAATACAACCCACTGATGAGGAAATGAAAAACCCAATTCAGAATAATGAGCTATTAAGACAATCACATAGAGAGAGAAGATCTGCAATACCAGATGATTACATCATCTATTTGCAGGAGCATGAGTTTGACATTGGGGTTGAAAAGGATCCTGTATCCCTTTCACAGGTCAAACAAAGTGCGGATTCTTCTCATTGGTTCGATGCCATGAAGGATGAATTGAAATCCATGAAGGACAACAAAGTTTGGGACCTTGTTGAATTGCCTGAAGGGATTAGGCCGATTGGTTGCAAATGGGTATTTAAAACCAAACGGGACTCTAAGGGCAATATCGAAAGGTATAAAGCCAGACTAGTTGCAAAGGGTTTCACTCAGCGTGAGGGCATTGACTTTAAGGAGACTTTCTCACCTGTATCTAAGAAAGACTCCTTTAGGATCATTATGGCTCTTGTGGCTCATATGGATTTGGAGCTACATCAAATGGACGTGAAAACTGTGTTTCTCAATAGAGATCTAATGGAGAACGTATATATGTTGCAGCCAGAAGGTTTTAAAGCCAAAGGCTCAGAACATCTGGTTTGCAAACTTAAGAAGTCCATTTATGGGTTGAAACAGGCATCACGACAGTGGTACCTAAAGTTTCATGAAGTTGTTTCCTCATATGGTTTCATTGAAAACACTGCGGATGAGTGCATATATGTGAAAATCAGTGGGAGTAAGTTTATCATTTTGGTCTTGTATGTTGACGACATTTTATTGGCCAGTAGTGATATTGGATTGTTGCGTGAGACTAAGAAATTTCTATCTCAAAATTTTGAGATGAAAGATCTTGGTGATGCCTCCTTTGTCATCGGCATTCAGATTAGCCGGGACAGATCACGTGGATTACTTGGCCTGTCGCAGAGGGCCTATATTGATGGGGTTCTCGAAAGGTTTGGCATGCAAGATTGTGCTCCTGGCCAAGCACCTATTGTAAAAGGTGACAAATTTGGTCAATTTCAGTGTCCTAAGAATGACCTAGAGAAGGACAAGATGAAAGCTATTCTGTATGCGTCAGCAGTAGGGAGCATCATGTATGCTCAGGTCTGTACGCGTCCAGATATTGCTTTTGTGGTTGGAATGTTAGGCAGGTACCTTAGCAATCCAGGAATGAATCATTGGATAGCTGTAAAGAAAGTGTTGCGCTACCTGCAAAGGACAAAGGACTTCGAACTCACATACAGGAAATCCGACCATTTGGAGTTGGTAGGATATACAGATGTAGATTTTGCTGGTTGTCTCGACAGCAAGAAGTCCACCTCGGGCTATGTATTCATGATGGTTGGTGGAGCCGTATCATGGAAAAGCGTGAAACAGTCGATTACGGCATCATCTACCATGGAAGCAGAGTATGTAGCTTTTCATGAAACCACGAATCAGGTGGTCTGGCTTCAGAGCTTTTTCTCTGGTTTACGGGTTGTGTAGATGATCCCGAAACCATTGAAGATCTATTGTGATAGTTCAGCTGCAGTTAACTTCTCCAACCACAACAAGCATTCATCGAGGTCAAAGCACATTGACATCAAATATCTTGTTGTGAAGGAGAGAGTTCAGAATCATCAAGTGTCTGTGGAACTCATCGGCACAAGGCAGATGATAGCGGATCCTCTCACTAAAGGCCTTCCTATCACGCTCTTTAAGGAGCATGTGACATCTATGGGAGTTGTTGATCCCAAGGATGTATTTCAGTATTGGGAGTTTTCATGTATGATCCGATTATGTCTAGACATTTTTTAGAGATATCTTTTATGCATTGATGATTCTGTTTTTCAGTTTATATCTTGCTTCTCCTTCAGTGTGCGCATTCAGTTTTGAGTAAGCAAGACTTTGGTTTGTGTCTTGGAGACACGTTCAGTAGGACCACTTGAAGATAAACACGTATGATCACATGAGACGTGTAATCTTCATACCACACCCCATATCATTGATCCATGTCGTTAAGGCTATTGGTATTTGTGATCGTGATTCGTCACACTTCGAAAATATGAAATGTTGTGTTGACTACCATGATTCAATATCAGTGGTCTTGATGGACCGGATCTGACAAGCGTTGCTCATAATTATCCAACGGTATTGTTTTGAAATCAGTAGGGCGCCCATTAGGAACTTTTGAAACAAACATGTTTTATGAAATGTTTTTCACAAAAATAAAATAAATGTTTTGTTTTCTTTCTGAGATCAGTGTAGCCCAAGTGGGAGAATGTAAGACTCCATTGGGTGGGCCACACATGATCATCAGTTTAGATCATGACCGTTGGATTATTCAGATTGAGTGATTCAGTGGGCCCCACTACAGTTGTGATCATTGCAAATAGGTTTGGGGCGGGACGCTTGAACCGTGGCCCCTATGCGCGGTTATTAAGCCAGATATGGAAACCTACGGTGTGGAGACCTTAGAGGAGAGAAGTGTGATGGGTAAGCTTCTCTGGCCCTCTTTCCTATAAATATACGTCTTGGTCCCCTCACCAACATATAAGAGAAACCCTAGTCCCCATTGAGAGGTTCTCCTAAAGGTGTAAGGTGCGGAAGACCAAGAGTTCTTCCCGACAACACGGCGGCATCGGGAATGTCTTCCCAATCAGGTATGGCTTTAAGATTACAGTATGGAATCTCTATTATTGATACATAGACGATCCGATTATTCCGCATTAAGATTAAGTCTCACATGTGCAACATCTAGGCTTTCCATTAGGTGGGCCACAATGCTTAGATATTCTATCTTCAAAATCAGGTTGTTTTACTCATCAGGTGGGCTATAAAACAAATGGGTGGCTAGAAAATATGTTTAATTAACCAGTCCATTTCTTTTGTCACTCATGGCCCACCTGAAGAATTAATGTGCCTTATTTTGTAGCCAGAAGATCTAATTTGATCAAAAGTTTAGGTATCATACAGGTGTGCCATATTTGGGTCGTGTGATGACGTGTAGATGGGCTAGGATCCCCAGTAATATTATTTGTAGAATAAGCTCAGAACGTTGCATGTGTGGATCCATTCTATCCCAATCGAAGGATCGCCCAACTATGAAAGTTAGGGAGATTGGACCATCACATGAGCCCACTTAAAATGCCGATGATGATTGCCCGTGACCCACGATGTCTATGGTAATGGAGATGCTACTATTAGAGATGGGGCTTGATTCCATTATATACTGGACGGAACAACTTTTAAACATGTTTTATCAGGTTGATTTTAGCACGTGTAAAATGGTACAAATTTGATATCATAGATTGGGATTGGAAAATTTTTATTTTCAAATCTAAATCTTTTCCAATTCCTTGCTATCAAAAGACTAGAAAATAATAAATTCTATGACTGCCAAACAGGCCTTTAGATAAATTAAATACGAAAACACTCTCATTGCATGGAGTTAAAAAAAAGAAGAAAAGAGAGAGAGAGAGAGAGAGAGAGAGAGAGAGAGAGAGAGAACTGATCATCTACAGCTGATCGTGCATGCTAGCTTGTCCGGACGATCCCATGCTTTCCCAACACTTTACCCATATATGTACAGGGCAAGATGGAATTGCCTATTGACACTAGAGGTGGGCAACGATCCGATCTGAGTCGAACATGGACCAGATCGGATCGTTCGGCTACTTGAGTGGGTGTGCTTGAACAATGTCCGAACAAACATTCGAACATGGTGGCTCTCTTCAAATTCGGTTTGATCCGGCCCAGCCATGTTCGAACATGTTCAAACGTATGGATTTCAAACAATTCTTATGAGTTCAAAGAATTTCGCTTTTTTTTTTTTTCACTTGAAAATATTTTTTCTACTACTAAATAGTGAATACTAATTAGTTCACAAATGACAAATCATAAGGTTTAAAGTTTTTAACTAAGTAAATAAAAAACTATAATATAAATAGTTAACATCCCCACTGTTTCTAGTGGTGTGGTCCACTCGAGCCTTCGATCCACTTCATTTTTTCGATAATGTCATAAATGATCTTTAAAAAATGGACGTACAGCTTGAATAAGCAAATATAGCATTGTGGGACCCACAGAGCAGTGAAAAGACAGTTCATCTCTAGATAGGTCCCAGTGGGGGACTAGTAGTACCTAATCTGTGGACGTGAGTTGGCTGGTGACGTGAACACCAGCTAACAAGCTGGTGTCAAAGCTCTGTGGGCCCCACCATGATATATTTGTTTTATCCACACCATACATCTACTTGTACAGCTCGTTTTGAGGCATTAAACAAAAAATGAGGCAGATATAAAGCTAAAATGGACTACCCCATAAGAAACAGTGAGGAGAATGATGTCCACCATTGAAACCTTCCTAGGGCCCACAATCATGTTTATTTGTCATCCAACCTCTCTCTCTCTCTCTCTCTCTCTCTCTCTCTCTCTCTCTCTATATATATATATATATATATATATATATATATATATATATATATATATATATATATATATATATATATATAGAGAGAGAGAGAGAGAGAGAGAGAGAGAGAGAGAGAGAGAGAAATGATCTACTGCGCTCCAGAGCGCAAATAGCCTTTTGCGCACTATGAATGAAACCTCCTAATCGGGTCTTTCGCTCGAGCAAGAGAGCCCTATTTATTTGGGAGAGACTCGCCAGAAAAAATCTCTCCAATGTTTGAGAGAGGCGCGACTTGAGTGAGACCCTGACCGTAGGGCTCTCCTGAATGTATTTTTTGTATATCCATGCCGTCCATCTGTTTCTTTAGTTTATTTTAGGGTGTAGTTTAAAAAATGAAGTAGGTGAAAGTTTTAGGTGGACCACACCACAGAAAACAATGTTCATTGAACATATACCGTTAAAAACTTCTTGGAATCCATCATAATGTTTATTAACCATCTGATATGTTGATAAAGTCATGTAAACAGGGAAGAAAGGAAAATACAAATATTGGGTTGATTGAAAACTTTTATGGCTCACATAAGGTTTTTAGTGGTCATTAACCAGTGCTTCTTATGGTGTGGTCCACCCAAAACTTACATATGCTTCATTTTTGGTACCATGGCATAAAATAAGACTGAAAAGAAGATGCATGGCATGGATATGATCATGCATAGAGGTGGGCTCCTACGGTCAAGGTCCCACCAACATTGGGTCTCACCCAAGTCGCGCCGAGGAGTGCGGATCGTCAGCGCGGTTGCTTCTCATTAGTCCACATCATTTTCGATGACTCCATCTACCAATATACGACCCGTTCATTAATTTTTCCTGATAAATCTACAGCAAGATCCCAAAAACGAGGTACGTCCAAACATCAAGTGGATCACACCACGTAAAACAGTGGGGATTGAGCAAACTTCCGTTGAAACTTTTCTAGGGCTAACATCGAGGCTTATTTTCCATCTGACCTATTCATAAGATCACACATGCCTAGATGAAGTTAAAATAAAAATATATGATGGTTGAAAAGAGCATTATGTGGCCCCAAGAAATTTTCAATGGTAGAATCAATTCCTAATGTCCTCAATGATGTGGTCCACTTTAACTTTAAATCTTCATTATTTTTGGGTTCATAGCTTATTATGATCTAAAAAAATGAATTGACGGTGTGGATCTAATAAATACATCATTGTGAAGCCCACACAAATTTCACACATCCGGTGCTTGCCGTGTGATGAGGGGAGCAGATTAGGTGAGACTGGGCATCACCCAAGACGGTGCAACACTTACCATGGGGACCATCTTGATTTGTTTATTCTAGATCCACTACGTCCATTTGAATTTTCAGACCATTTTAGATCATTCTACCAAAATTTAAGAATATCCAATTATCAAATGGACCATACTCTAGGAAAAAGTGGTGATTGAATACTCTACTATTAAAAACTTCTTAGGGATCACCTTAATGTTTCTATGGTTTTTATTTGACATCTAATCTGTTGATAAGTTCACATAAGCCTGGATGAAGAGGAAAAACATATATCAGCTTGATACAAAACTTTTGTGGCCCCATATTGGTAAGTCACCACTGTTTCCTATGGCATAGGTAATAATAAGCCACCACTATTTCATTTTTTGGATAATTCTTTAAAATGATCCGGAAAAATGGATGAACAGGGTGGATATAGAATACACATGTCAAGGTGGGCACCACTGTAAGGGCCGCACGCTCCTAGGTGAGGCCGGGGTCACGCTCCTAGGTGAGGCCGGGGTCTCATGCTCCCTTGGTGTAGCACATTCCCTTGAGAGAAGAAAACCGAAAGTATTTACACGTGAAACTTCGGTGGCCCTATTATGATGTATTTATCATATCAACACCGTCCAGCCATTTTTTCATACCAATTTATGGAACTAGACAAAAAATGAGGCAGAACAAAGCTCAACCGGGCCACATTAAAGAAATGGTCTGAATTGAACGCCTACGGTTGAAAACTTCTTAGGGCCATAGGAGGCTTTGATCAAGCTTATATTTGTGTTTTCCCTTTATGAAGGTATTTGTAACATTATTAAGAGTTTAGATAGCAAATAAATGTAACAATAGACCTTAGGAAGGTGTCAACGGTTTCCATTCAATCTTGGCTACTTTCTTTGACGTGGTTTACTTGAGCTTTGAATATGCCTAGGTTTTGGGATCATGATTTAGAATCATCTGTAAAAATTGATGGACGGTATGGATATGAAACATAAATCATTGTAGGACCCAAAGAAGTTTTACACGTTAAAAGTGATGTGGTGTAGCACGCCATGCACTTGGGAGAGAGAAATCCCGCGTATCTCGGGAGCGGGTTAGGTGAGACCCCGGATCCACCGAGGTGGGTGGGACCCTAACTGTGAGGCCTACTGTGATGTATATGACTACATCCATGCCGTCCATCCACATTGAAAGCTCATTTTAGAGCATGATCCAAAAAATGAAACAGTTCTAAATCCCAGATGGACCATAGTACAGGAAACCGTGGTGATTGACTATTAAAAATTTCTTGTGGGCCACAAAATCTTTGGATCAAGATGATATTTTTGTGGTCTCTTCAATTAGGTGTTTGTGACCTTATCAACAGGTTGGATGGCAAATAAACATTATGGTGGAATCCATAAGTTTTTAATGGTGCGGATTCAATTATGACTGCTTCCTGTGGTGTGGTCCAACTAAGATTTTAGTCAGCTTCATTTTTTTGAATCATGCCCTAAAATAAGCTTTCAAAATGGTTGGATGGTGTGGATTTAAGGTACATACATCACTGTGAGCCCCACAGTCAGGGTCCCACCCACCTCGCTGATGTTTGTGATTTCCCTTCATCCAAGTATGTGTGACCTTATCAATAACTTGGATGGAAAATAAGAGTGAGGATCGTCTGACCACTATATTAGATTCCGTCCCAGTAATGTACGGTTGGCACACCTACCAAGTGGACCATCTTTCTTTTTTGTCAGTAGCATCTACATGGTGAGGTCCACATGATGGACGGCTTGGATATTTCTCTTGTGTGACAAGCTATCACGTGTGGCTGCGTGTGCATTAGCTGACTTGTACACGCCTGTCAGCTTCCCAAACGAGAAAGGATTTGGTGAGGCCGGGGAAATACCGTCTTCGCTGAGGCCGTGACCGTGGGGCCCACCTTGATTATGTGTTGTATATCCACGCCGTCCATCCATCATTCCAGATAGGTTTATGGCATGAAACAAAAAATAAGCAGAAGAAAATCTTAGGTGGACTACGCCACAATAAACAGTGGTGAATGAATGCTTCATTGAACACCTCATAATGCAAAGAAGTTTTTAACAGTAGGTGTTCAATGAACACTGTTTTTTGTGGTGTGGTCCACCTAAAACTTTCACCTACTTCATTTTTTAAACTACACCCTAAAATAAACTAAAGAAACAGATGGACGGCATGGATATACAAAAAATACATTCAGGAGAGCCCTACGGTCAGGGTCTCACCCAAGTCGCGCCTCTCTCAAACATTGGAGAGATTTTCTCTGGCGAGTCTCTCCCAAATAAATAGGGCTCTCTTGCTCGAGCGAAAGACCCGATTAGGAGGTTTCATTCATAGTGCGCAAAACGCTATTTGCGCTCTGGAGCGCAGTGGATCATTTCTCTCTCTCTCTCTCTCTCTCTCTCTCTCTCTCTCTCTCTCTCTCTATATATATATATATATATATATATGACCCGATCCGAGTCAAATGAATGAGTCAACTCGGTCAAAATTTGAGTTGAGTTGAACAAGGCTATGATTGAAACTAACTCGAATTTTTTTCGAACACACCCTGTAAAGTTTGAACACAAAGACTTTCTATTCGAATAGAGTTTTACCGAGTTGATCCGAGTCAATCTAAATGATCAAACTCGGTTCGTGACCAGCTCTAATTGACACTACTATTAGCAAGGTGGCTGCTAGACAGTGCTCTGTGGTCCCCACTATGATATTTGTGTTTTATCCATGCCATTTATTTATCATTTCAAGGCATGAGCTCATATCCAAATCAAATGTGGTACACAGCATAAGAAAATAGTATGAAAGGTGTACAAATAAAGATAAGGATGGAACCACACTTGGAGCTCACTTAGGAAGTAATTGGACTAACCCTATGGTTAATGAATTGATTTAAGACAAAGATCATCCTTAGCCATGCTATTAATAATAAGTGTCTGTTTGGTTGCAGAATCTAGATTCTAGAATCCAAAGTCTAATGTTGGAATCCAAAATTGCATAAATTGATCTGGAAACTCAGATTTCATCCGGAGCTTGTTGTTTGTTTGAAAACTGTGTATTCGATATTCTGTTTGGTTGAAAACTGTGTAATACAACTGTTGCTTGCAGCATGGCCCACTTGAGCTTCGGATGCGCCTGAGAACTTGACCCCTGGCCTATAGAAGTCCCACAAGACAGATGCTCGGGTTGGATAGCAAATAAACATTAGGGTGGGCCCTAAGAAGTTTTTAATAGTGGATGTTCAATCAACACTATTTTCCTGTGGTGTGGGGTCCACTTAAGATTTAGATCTGCCTCATTTTTTTTTGTCTAATGCCCTTAATTGAGCTCTTAAAACGGAGCTCTTAAAACGGATGGATATAAAACACATACCCCCCCCCCAATCCATCCCGATTCCAACCAATTTAGGTTTCCAGATCATGGAATTCTATTTGGCTGGAATTTGCTGCCAAATACACTAGTTAAAATTGGATTTCGTTGGAATCCATATTTTAAGCAGGTAACAAGTTTCAGATGCCAACCAAACAGGCCCTAAGGGTTCCCACAAAACGAATAAGGTGACTAAGGTAAACATTAATGACTGGTGTGATTGACCAATATCCTACCATTAAAAACTTCTTAGGGAGCATCTTATTGTTTGCATAGTGTTTATTTATAATCCAATTTGTCGATAAGGCCACATAAGCCTAGATGAAGGGAAAAAAACAAATATCAGCTTGATCCAAAACTTTTGTAGCCCATTAACGGTCAATCAACAATGTTTTCTATGATATGGTCCACCTGATAATTGGATCTGTCTCATTTTTCAGATGATGTCATAAAATTATCTAGAATAAATAAATGGACGGTGTGAATATATAATAAATACATCAAGATGGGCCTCACCTATCCGCTCTCTGCTAGATAACATGATTCAGTACCAAGCCTGACAAAAATAAATAAATAAATAAATAAATAAAATACACTTGTCATTTTGACTAGGGTTGTCAACGGGTTGGATACAGGCCGGATCAGTGATGATCCGTATCCGACCTGATTAAGGATATATCCGACCCAAATCCGATTCGGATCACAAATATATGATCTGAATACGACCTGTTTAAATTTTTTGAAATCCGTTTCTGATCCGATTATGATCCGACCCAATATCCGAGAGAGAGAAGATCCGACCCAATATCAGAGAGAGAGAGAGAGAGAGAGAGAGAGAGAGAGAGAGAGAGAGAGATGATCGTGCGTGGAGAGTAGAGACGAAGGAGACGACTGCTTTTTTTTTTTTAATCGGGTCGGGTCATTAACGGGCCGGATCAAAGTTGATCTAAATCCGACCCGAATATTAAACGGATCATCTTTGGGTATCCGTATCCGACCCGATGATCCGATTATTGATCCGAATCCGATTAAATCGGAGCGGATCTGGATCGGATACGGATAATGATCCGTGCCATTGACAGCCCTAATTTTGACAAACAGCAAAGAAAATCTTTGCACTGTGCCACGAGAACTAAAAGAAACCCTAAAAAACCTTCGCGTTGTTCCACTAGAACTCAAAGAAACCCTTCATTATGAAGGTTTGCGTATCTCACAACCACCTATCAACACGTTGATGTACGGGCTAGTATGAAACACGTGTGCAACATCTAGGCTTTTCATTATTTGGGCCACAATATTGAGATATTCTATCTTCAAAATCAGGTTGTTTTACTCAGGTGGGCTATAAAACAAATGGGTGGCTAGAAAATATACAATAGGAATCCAATAGGAATCCAAACACGCCCTTTAGTGTCTATATCAGTGGAGTAGATGATAGGGGTGGGCATTTAAGTAATTTATCGAATGAGAATGGTCTATATAAGGTACCAATGTTAGAGATATAGACACAGAGAATGAGTAGGAGATTTTAGATCAGTGAATTTTAATCAAAGTGAGAAAAATGGCGTCGTCTATGCAGAAGAGATCAGCCATCTTGGTGGGGTGACTACACTGGCACCCAATACGAGCTGCATGGGTGCATAAACAACGTGCAAACCACACATGAACAAAATAGAGAGTAACACTAAAACATCAAGATAAATTAACACAACTTTTGCATTTTCAATTGCACAATTTTCATCAAAATCACATATACTATTCACTGAAATTCCAAATTTCATACTTCATTTGTAGGGTATCAAGAATATGAGATTTACAGTCTCAAGAAGATGCACTATCTTGCCTCCCCAAGAGCAAGTATTAGGCATCTCCTTGCATTATATGATGCATGTGATATTATTAAGGACTATATATATTTAGAAACAACTCAATCAACAATAAGAAACACTCTGAAGACAAGAAAATACCACTTGAAAGAAGATATTGAGCATATATACTATGCCGTTCTTCCATATTCTATTTGATTCTATGATGAAGAGACAGACTGCATGATGGAGTATAAAACTGAGATTTTTTTTTTTTAAATTTTTTACAAGTATTCAATTGAAGTCTCATGGCGGAAAGGGACATGACAATTTAAGTAACCTTGCCCATGAGTGGATTCTTAAGACTAAGGTGCCGTTTGGTAAACTGAAAAATAAGGTTCGAAAATTAATTTAAGTGTAGAAAACTTGAAGTGCTCAATTTTAGTCCTTATAAGTACTGAAAAATCTATTTGGTAACGTGTAGGAAAAAAGTCCTGGTATCTAAAATTAAGTACTTGTTACAAAAAATCGTTTGCCAAACACAAACCATAAATGTCTGAAAATTGACTAATTTGTCATATTTGCCCCTATTATCTTAATTTTTATTTCCTTGTGGAGTATGATACAACTTATTATTATTAAATAGTAGGCAACCCCTTTCCTCTGATTGTAGTCGTGTGGCCCACTTGAGTTCCAGGTCTATCTAATTTTCTGTCTCCCTGTCTTGACATGATCTTCCAAAATAGAGGGATGGCATGGGTTTCCCACAAACTTCACAGTGGGCCTAAAATTTCTTCTGTGGCAGGACCTTCCTGCAAATGGCTTTTGCTTGAAATCAGCATCAACGTGATGGGACGTGATGCAGATTAAGTAGCTGGACTTGGCTAGAGACGAATGGTCCTGTAGGATCCATTGTGATGTATGTATTTTATCCACGCTATCCATCCATTTTAAAAGTATATTTTAGGGCATGAGCTAAAAAATGAGGCACATTAAAGGCTCGAGTGAACCACACCACGGAGAGTAGTGAGATTGAAAACCTACAATTGAAAACTTCCTGGGGCATATAATTTTTTTTATGTAAGTCATTTTGTGGCACATAGTGTTAATTTAAATTCTAAATTTAATGGATGGACTGGATTTGACACATATCCCACGGTGGGCCACACAACACTTAACACATGACAACCTAGACCCTTAACACATCACAACCTTGACTCTTAACACATGACTGTGAATGCCCTCCCTCGGACACTAGTGCGCGCTAAATGCGATGCGGTACGAAAGATTGGTTTTACCGTATGGGTGTTTTCATTATCGGTGCGGTTGATCCTTTTGGAGTAACGATGTCCTGATGTATATGATTTGTTTGGTCTAACCTTGGATGCCTCGATTGTGTAATACCTTCCTAAGGTTGCTAGAATAATACGTTGGAAATGATTAGAGTCGCCACTAGTTGATTTGGCAGAGTGATAGTTTACAGTCGGCTAGAGCTGTAAACCTACCGGGTAAGGCCAAAGAATCATGAAAATCCTTTGACCTGAATGACTCCCATGATTAGTCTACGACCTGGAGATCAGGGTAAGGGCATTAGTTACAAGAGAGGAAGGGGACATACAGTTTCAAGGGAATCGTATATCTGTAAGAAAGTTAGTCATATAGCTATACTGTGTGTTATGGGGATATTCCGAGCTGGCCCATACATTGGAAGAAGCTCATAGGGCCAAGGGCCAAAAGTACAAGACCTTGGAATGGGACAAGCCTGAGGTCATATGACGACGATCACAAGTAACTTCTACAACTGTAAGAGCAGAGCAAGGCTACAACCCGATGTCAATTAAGGCCGAGAACTGAGGACTGGTCAATGACGCTCCATGCAGGAGGCATGCACCACTGTAGACCTCGGCTCACCCAAGCTAGGTCCATAGTCCATAACAGATCCCAAGTGAGGGAGCTCGGATGCCAAGCTCCCTAGGCGGGACTGACTAACTGCCTTTCGGAGTCGGTCCAAAATATCCTAATAGATCTGGATATTCCAAGATCTATTTCCATTCTTAGTAGGACTTCTCCGATACGACAAGAGGGAGAATCCTACTAAACTGAGACTCTATCAATGTAGCCTAGCAAGATCCAACTCTTTAGAAACTTCCCCCACGTCTCCACCTTCAAGGTATGAAACTCATTGACCTTCAAGCCCTCACTCCGTCAGATTCCAAACCTGACTTAGGAATTCGAGAATTCTTACCTGCACCGCGACACCTTCCCCCAGCCTACTTTCTCCTTCTCCTTGCAGGTCCAGTGAACCTAGGAGAGTTTCTAATATACTACATCCAGGGAGAACCAGAGGGCGAAAGGCTACGAGTCCGGCCTCAGCCAACCTCTCCTGTTGTTCATATTTGCGCTACAACAGTTGGCGTCGTATGTAGGAATATGACTATCTTCGTGTTCTCACCCCCAGAGTTCGACATCCAAAACCAATTCTCCAGTTCACCACCATGGTGAAGAAGAACAAGAAGGCATGTATTGTGACCAAAGCCTCCCTCCAAGACCTGCTCGACAACGAGTGGGTTCAGTGAACGCTCGCCCAGCATGACCCTCAACTAGATTCTCCACGACTTTCAATGACCTCGAGCTAGCGAAGGTCATAAAATAGGAGGGCTCAAATTGCTTCCTATTGAGGAGAAAATCGGCACTCTAATAGAACAAGTGGCCCACATTGCGTCAGCAATAGGACAATAAGGCCTACAACCAAGCCGACATTTGGAGGTGACAACTGAGCCTCTTCACGCCAACCGCACTGGACGATCACGTCAGAGAAACCAGGAATAACTTTCGGTTGATCATGATCGCGTGAGCTAAGCAGCTCCTGCTCGGACGGCTGAAAGACTCGACAAGACCAACCTGCGACATACGCTTTATGAAAGGCGTCAGGCTCAGAAGGGAAAAACCTCTGAGCAAACGACGGAAGAAGAATCCCCTTGGAAGCACAGATCGAGGAGATCCATGGCCAAGTGGGTGATATCCAACAAGCGTACCGAGCTAAAAGCCCCGGTGACCATCAACATCCTCCTGGAACAGGCCGAGCCTCCATTCATGGATGACATCATGGTAGAGCAGTTGCCTCATGCCCAACATAAAACCGCACTCGAGCATGGGCGACTTCGCCAAACACTTAAAAAAATTCTGATCATGAATGGAGCTACACGGTGTCGCTGGGCCCATAATGTATAGGGCGCTCCCCCTAATGCTCTCCGAGGCAGCCTGGATGCGGTTATGAAACCTTATGTCAAAATCCATTTCTCATTCAAATAGTTGAGCAAAGCCTTCACCACCTAGTTCATCAGTGGAAAAGGCATATGAAAGCCAACGACTCACCTCCTCATGGTGAAACAGAGGACAAACAAGTTGCTGAGAGATTATCTAGTGTGATTTAATACCAAGGCCATCCAGGTGGAAAACTGCATTGACAATATCGCCCTCACAACTCTTGTGGGCAGGCTAAGTCCTGAGAAGTTCCTTTGGTTGCTTGGCATAAATTCACCAAGCACACTGTTAGATCTCCTGAACAGGGTGCAAAAATACTCTAATGTCGAGGAGCTCGTTAACGGCCATAAAGGCAAAAGCAGCTCGGCCAGAGACAAGAAGTAAAAAAAAAAAAAAACCCAAAGAAGGATCCAACTCTGACCCCAAGCGGAGAAGAGATGACAATAGGATGGTACCTCCCAACCACCCAAGGCCCCTACTAGTCGGTTCGACCGATCCACTCCCTTGAATAAGCCCATCGAGCAAGTGCTCATGGAAATCAAGGAGAAAATGTACCTAAAGTACCCAAACAAGCTAAGAACGAATCCTTGAGAAGAGGAACAAGTCAAAGTATTCCCTCTTCCAGAAGGATCACGACCACAATTTCGCTGACTACTTCGATCTGAAGCAACAAATTAAGCCCCTCATCCAAAAGGTTTATGTACAAGAATATGTTTACCAATGCCTAGATAATAGGTTGCCTCATCTATAAGAGGGGCGAGAAGAATATATCAACAATGATCTAGTGGGAGAGATTCAGACCATCTTCGGAGGACCTACTGGCAGAGGAGACTCCAATCGAGCACGTCGAGCTCATGCTCGGAGTGCCCAGTTTGACGACGATGTACTTCGTATCAACCTCATCGGCCGACCTGGAAAGGAGCCCTGGTTAGATTCATACCCCATCACGTTCATTGAGGAGGACGTAAGGTGGCTCATACACCCCCACGACGATGCGATGTTTGTTACGATGACTGTTGAAAATCGTAAGCTATTTAAAATGTTGGTCAACATCGGTAAGCTCGACCGATATCCTCTACACCTCAGCCTTCAACCATATGGGGATCCCAACTCTGAGCCATGCAAACTCCTTTGCTCAAATTTACCAAGGAGGGAGTGATGCCGGAAGGGAGCATCGCACTATCGATCACTGCGGGAGAAGCGTCCCACTAACTCACCGTCATGGTGGACTTCCTGGCTGGTGGACTACTCTTCCGTCTATAATGTCATCCTCGGCAAATCATCCCTGGACTGCCATGAGAGTCGTAGTCTCCATAAACCACTTGACTATGAATTTCTCAACTAACCACGATGTCAGCAGAGTTAAGGGAGACCAGGAAGAGGCCCGGTGATGTTATGTGACAATCCTCAAAGGAAAAGCTGAAGGGCTACACCTTATGCAAATTACCACCCTAGGACCCTGAGGGAAGAGAACTCAAAAAGAGGTTCACCAGTCAAGGACCTGATCCCTGTGCATCTCTTTGAAGAAGATCTAACGAGAACCATGTAGATTGGATCATTGCTCGATCCGCAACTCCTAAGTCGAGATCACTGATTTGCTAAAGGAACAAACCGATTTGTTCACTTGGTCTCACCAAGACATGCCTAGCATAGACCCCAACGTCATGGGCCACAAAATAAATGTGGACCCTGACCATAAGCCTGTACGACAGAAAATGTGAGCCTTCGACGCAGAATAGTACGTAGTAATAAGGAGGAGGTTGATGAACACCTTTAGGCCGACTTCATTAAAGAGATCCATTATCCCGGGACGCGTACTCGGGCTATAATCATATTAGAATGCATAAGCCCAACAATCAGAAGACTGCCTTCATCACCGATAAGGGTCTGTATTGTTATAGAGTGATGCCCTTTAGCTTGAAGAATGTTGGAGCTACATACTAGAGGTTGGTGAATCATTTGTTTGCTGATTAGATCGACAAAACAATAGAAGTCTACGTCGATGACATGCTTGTCAAAAGTACACCTTCGAGATCAGACCACACCGCCGACCTGAGAGAAATATTCGGCATCCTGAGGTTATATGGAATGAAACTCTTCCTGAGCAAGTGCGCTTTCGGGGTTAGCTTAGGCAAGTTCTTGGTTTCATGATCCACCAATGGGGGATGGAAGCCAACCTCGACAAAATTTGAGCTCTTTTGGAGATGAGCTCGCCTAATATAATAAACAAAATACAATGCCTCATAGGTTGGGTGGCGATGTTGAACATGTTTGTCTTTAAAGCAACCGGCAAGTGCCTACCATTCTTCAAGCAATTAAGGGGCAGCAAGAAACCGATGTGGACCGAGGAGTGTAAGCAAGCCTTTCAGGAGCTCAAGAGATACCTCGGGTCTCCACCACTGCTCTCCAAGCCTGTGCTCAGGGAAGATCTGGCATTGTATCTGGCTCTCCCAATAATAGTTAACTCGGCCTTGATCAAGGAAGATGAGGGCATCCAGTGGCCCACTTACTACGTAATCCGAGCTAGGGTCAAGGCCGAGATACGTTACCCAGAAATTGAGAAACTATCGTTGGCCCTCATCACATCGTTGCAACGACTGAGGCCATACTTCCACCAGCCCCTCCGACAAGTGCTTCAAAAACTGGAGGTACCAGGTCAATTCGCCAAATGGGAAATCATTCTTGATGAGTTCGACATCCAGTATCATCCTCGGACAGCCGTTAAAGGACAACCTATCATAGATTTCATCATCGAATTCACATATCCGACAGGTACTCCACCTAAGGACGAAGAGAAGGAATAGAACCGTGCTCACCGATGTGGACCCTTCACGTCGATGGGTACTCCAATGCACAAGGGACCGAGGCAGGGCTGATCCTGACCTTACCCGACCCAGTCCAAATCAAGTACGCATTGAGATTCGATTTTTGGGCATCTAATAATGAAGCTAAGTATGAGGCCCTCTTGGTAGGCCTTTGATTAGCCAAGGCCATGGGAGCTTGACGACTCAAGATCTACAACGACTCTCAATTGGTGGTCAATCAGGTGACCACCGAATATCAAGCCAATGGTGAGAAGATGGTTGCCTACTTTAACAAAGTTCGAGAGCTACTTAAACAATTTGAAAGCTACGAAATTAAGCAGGTCCTTGGATCTAGGAACGCCAATGCAGATTCTCTAGCTCGATTGGCTTTGGTCATCAACACCGACCTCTCTAGGTCGGTTCTAATCGAGTTCCTACGAGAATCAACCATCAACTTGCCATAAAGAAAGATACTCTCTCAGTGAATTATGACTCGAGCTGGATGGACTTAATCATCCGATACTTAAAACAAGGAGAGCTACCCAAGAATAAGCTAGAAGCTCGAAAGATTCGGTACCGTTCAGCTCAGTACTCAATAATGAGAGATGCGCTTTACAAGAAGGGCTTCTCCTTGCCCTACCTGAGATGTCTACGGCCAGAAGAAGCAGGACTACATCTTGAGGGAGATCCATGAGGGCATTTACAACAACCACTTAAGGGAAGAGCTCTGGCCTATAAGGTCGTCCGACAAGGATATTACTAGCCCTCCATGCAAAAGGATGCCAAAATATTCTCCAAAAAGTGTGATAAGTGCCAGAGATTTGCCACCATACCTTGGCAGCCACTAGAATAGCTCACCTCTATTAGCAGCCCATAGTTGTTTGCCTAGTGGGGGATCCACATCATAGGCCCTCTGCCCATGGGCAAGGGTCAAACCAGATATGCGATCGTGGCCGTTGACTACTTTATGAAGTGGGCCGAAGTTGAGCCCTTTGCTCAGATCACTGAGTAGAAAACGGCAGGACTTCATCTGGAAGTCCTATCATCTGCCACTTCGGCATCTCACATACCATCGATCGTCATGGACAATGGTTGGCAATTCGACAATGCAAAGTTCTAAGGACTATGTAAAGGGTTCGGTATCAAGAATATCTTCGCCTCTCCTCGGCACCCTCAAGCTAACGGCCAAGTCAATGCCGTGAACAAGATTTCAAAGGCCACCTGAAGACCAAGCTAAAAACATGTAAAGGGGCATGGGTCAACGAGCTACCACATGTCATATGGGCGTAGCAGACAATGACCCGATCTACCACTGGGGAAACACCCTTCTCCTTGGCCTTCGAAGTAGAAGCGGTGATCTCGGTGGAGGTCGGGATGCCCTCCTACTAAATAAAGTCATTTCCGACTAGAGGTGAATGAAGCTTAGATGTTGATTAGTCTTGATCTACCTTGAAGAGCTCAGGGAGACCTGCCCAGGTCAAGGTCAGCGGCTTACCAGTAGAGAGAAGCGGGGTACTACAATTCTAAAGTGAAGCACAAAAACTTCAGAGTGGAAGACCTCATCCTCCGAGAAGTTTTTGACAATACTAAAGAGCCTAGCTTGGGAGCCTTAGGAGCGAACTAAGAAGGATCTTATAGGGTCACCGACATCATCCGACCAAGGACGTATCAACTAGAAGACCTATAAGGGAACGCTCTAGCCCCAATCATAGAATGTCGAGAACCTTAAGTTCTACTACCAGTAAAGGTTAGTCCAATTTGACAAACACTTTCAAGCATGAACTGATCTGACATAGCGATGGGCATCCTACTTTCGACGAGCACTATAGGTGTCGACCACTTGTAATCATTTTTTCACAATGAATAAAGAGTGGAATTTTTCTAGGATGTTCTATTGTCTCCAAACGACAACCGCATGGGCTAAAGAGCCAAGGAGGGAAAGGTCGAGTAGCCACCCTCCAATGTGATCGACTCAATGGCATGTTGTCCTCATCAGTCAATGAAAGTCAACCTAGGAGAGCCCAAGATGGCCCCTACAGATGAGCACGCTGCCTTGATTGCCAACACTAATAAGAAACTCAGTGGTTAACCATCCTACTCAGACAAAGCTGGGAAAGAATGCCAAAAATGCCTCTTTAACTGAGCCGAGCCTACGAGGCCACCGGGGGGTGGCAACAAGCACAAGACTGCCAAGTAAAACATTTCAACTCCCGTGACCGAACACAAGTTTGCCCAAGTAAAACACCTCTACTCCTGTGACTGAACACTAGTATACATGAATGCTAGAGCAACCAAAGGAATAAAAGTAAAAAGAAATAAAATTTCTTCCATTCATTCCAAAAACATTGTTTTTACGAAGCACCTCAACTAGGCTAAGTATAAAAAAAAAACAAACAAAAACTGAAGAAAGAAAGCTTATGAAGCCAACTTGCCCTGGCCCTTATGCTGGGGCACCCTTAGTGGCGACCTTAACAGTCCCCCCTTTAGAAACCTCCTCGAGAGGATCCTCCTCATCACCGGCATCATGCCCATCGAGGTTAAGGTCGAGATAAAGAGCCTGGACCTCAGCTCGACAGTGTGCGTAGTCGATGTTGTAGATCTTCTCCTTTAGCTCCTTGAACTCTTTGGAAGCCTTATAAGCCTCCAAGGCTGCTGATTGTCAGGCTGAGATACTAACCTTCGACCTGGGCCCTCGTCGCCCGATCCAGCTCCAGCTGGTCTAAAGCCCTACCAAGCTCAGCCTGGTGGTCCTGTTGATCCCTCTTTAAGGCTTCATACAAGGAGTCCTTCTCAACCTGCGCGCTCAGCCTGCTAGTCCTCTTAAGCCTTCTTCAGAGCATCGTCCAAGGACTCCTTTTCGACCTTGGTGACCTCCAGATATGAGGTCAGCATTTTGACCTTTGTCTTAAGGTCGTCCTTCACCATTACAAAGGTGCGCTTCGCCTCCATAGCCCTCTTCTTCAGGTCTGTAGAGGCGCGTTCAACATCCACAACCCTCTTCTTTATATCGACCATGAGGTGGCAGATCATTATTCCAGATGCGACCTCTTAGAGAGAAAAACAACATAAGTTAGTAAGGTATAAAAATAAAAAATAAAAAGAAAGGCAAGAAGTGCTATGGAAGGACAACGAGAAACTCACCTTAAGGCTGATGTCGATTACTGTCTTGATGAGTTCATCAGGCTCCATCTCCATGAGGACATCCATGTCCTTAGGAATGGTGGTGGACCTACACCCATACGTCATAACAACACCCAACTAGGATGAGAAGTGCTCTGACAACGAGGGCATCCTCACCCTCCTCCTCGGAGCCTCTTCAGCCCTAGTGCTGCTCCTTGGGGCTCCTTTCGCCCAAGGGGGTTCAGCTCTCCATGAAGGGCTAGCCCCCATAGGTGGGTCGTCTACCTCAATGACTACCTGCTGTTAAACAACAGGAGTAGCAAACCGCTGCCACAGAAGTCCCCTCGGAAGTCGGCATGGCTCTTGAGCCAGTGAGTTGACCAGTCTTACATATGAAGGACTAGGGGAGAGAGGTCGACTGTTGCTGTTGAGGCCTCTCGTCGAACCTTGGCCTCGTTGCCTTCTTCTTCAATGGTGGCATCTACAACCTGCTGATTGACTGTTAGCAAGGAGCCTCTTCTTCTTGGCCATCTCTGCACAAAAACCAAGAAATCAGAACACCGATGTAAAAAGCGACAAAATCTACTAAACTCATAACTCTAGACTCCTCAGACAGCCTCTCCAACCTGGAGTTGTGAGAGGCCCGCTGGACTCTGGGTTGTGATGATTTGACCTTGTAGCTGAGTTAGAATTATCTATGTTTGAAATCGTGCAAGAATAAGAAAAAATTACAAAGGAAGAAAAGGGGACTGAAAGGAAAAACTGTACCAGAAGATCTGACACGATAACTCCAAAGGTAGAAAGGGAAGGACTCTAAAAGATCAAACTACTCAAACGACTAGAAGAGAGAGAGGTCGACACAGCTCAGACTGAAAATGACAGAGTTTTGATGAAAAAATTAACAGAAGGTAGAAAATGGGTGTGTGTGTGTGTGTGTGTGTGTGGGGGGGGGGGGGGGGGGGGGGGGGGGGGGGGGGTGTTATTTATAGGAAAAACCCACGCCATCGTATAATGCCACGTGTCACTATGGGATTGCCTTTAGCAGAGGTGTGATACCTCGGCCACCTGCCTAGTCCACGTATCGCCACTTAGGTTCGTCCGTACTAGGCGTGACACTTTGTCAAACTGAATCGTCGCCATGTGTCGCTGCAGGAGAGGCCAAGCCTACATACGCCGGATCGCTTGACATGGCTGCTGCTACATGTCAAGCAATGATTCGTCCAAGCTCAGGATGTGACAGCTGCGTCGTACAACAATTATAGTGATGCTTCGAAATTTGAACACGCTAAATCATTTCTCAGATCCCGCCATTAATTCCTCATATCCCACCTAACAGCTGGCAAATATGGATGGAAATCAAGATCCTGAAGTTCTCGCACAATCATGAAACTAGCTCGTCCTACAAGCCTAACTCCTAAGCCCTGACAAGCTCAGCCTTATGAGTAGGGTGGCAACTATTATGAGGATATTCCGAGCTGGCCCACACATAGGAAGAAGCCTATTGGCCGAAGGTCCCAAAGTACAAGACCTCGAAATGGGACAAGCTGAGGTCATATAATGACGACCACAAGTGATTTCTTACAACCACGGAGAGTAGAGCAAGGCTACAACCCTGGTTGTCGGTTAAGGCCGAGGATCGAGGACTTGTCAATGATGCTCCGTTCAGGAGGCGTGCACCACTGTAGACCTCGGCTCACTCGAGCTAGGTCCACAGTCCGTAACAGACCCCAAGTGAGGGAGCTCAGACGTCGAGCTTTCTGAGTAGGACTGACCAACCGCCTTCCAAAGTCGGTTCGAGATATTCGAATAGATCTGGATATTCTAGAACCTATTTTTATTCCTAGTAGGACTTCTATGATACGACAGAAGAGAGAATAGTACTAAACTAGGACTCTACCGGCATAGCCTAGTAAGATCCAACTCTCTAGAAACTTCCCCCATGTCCTACAAATAGGACATGAATCTCCACCTTAAGGTACGAAACTTCTTAGCCTTCAAGCCCTTATTCTGTCAGATCTCAAACCTATCTTAGGCATCAGAGAGTTCCTAGCCGCATTGCGGCACCTCCCCCTTCCTATTTTCTCCTTCTCTTATAGGTCCAGCGAGCCCAATAGGGTTTCCCGTACCCTGCATCCTGGGTAAAACTAGAGGGTGAAAGGCTATGAGGCAAGCCTCAACCGACCTCACCTATTGTAAAGATTTGCGCGACAACATGCACCATAGAAAACAATGGCGGGAGAAGACATGCGACGTGGATTACATACACCTAACGGGCCACTCCCCTCGCTTAATCCACAATGGGGATGGCACACCCCGGATGGAACTACATAAAAAACACATAGGTACGGCAGGTATACAACAAAGCGGATTACGATCCTGTTCAAGGTTTTAATATTCTTCTAGGTTTAGAGTCCACCTGGTATGGTTATCTTTCTCACTACTTATTAGTAATTTTCGTAAAACGCCCGTTATTTTCAAAATCTAGTTCTACTATAAATTTAAAAGGGAAGTAGGTCTGGAAGTACTGTAAAACTTCTCGAACCAAACGTTTAGTTGTAATGGTTTTGGAATGTTACCCGAGAAATCTTAAAAATTACCACCCGAGAGTTAGTCGTGACAAAGGTCACAATACCAGGTGAACTCTAAATCTAAACGTATTAAAAATCTTATGGTAGGATTTAACCCGACCTCCTTGTCTACCTGCCGTACCTATATGTTTTATGATAGGTACACTCGGTGTGCCAAGGGGTAACACCCACTAAGCTGTTCCCGGGGTAACACCTAATTCGGCCCCCCGGAGACTAGTGCAGATGGGCTTGGTTTTACTACGTACTCGACCAATAACTTTTAAACATGTTTTATCTGGGCCCATTTGGCAGGCATCTCCTGTGCTCGGAATCTAAGTGGGGCCCACCGTGATGTATGTGAGAAAGCTACGCCGTCCAACCATTTTTTGAGATCATTTTAGGCGTTGCAACAAAAAATGACTGGGATCCAAGACTCAATTGGGCCGAAAACGTGACGATTGAACTTCCACAGTTGAAATATTCTTGGGGCCACAGAAGTTTCGAATCAAAATAATATTTGTGTTTTTAGTTCCTCTCAGTAGGAATGACATTATGAACGGTATGGATGGCATATAAAAATCACTGTGGACCCCATAGAGGTTTCAACGGTAGGAATTTCCCTACCCACCTTTTGCTTCAGTGCGGCCCACTTGAGCCTTGGATTCCTTTCATTTTTGGTCGCAACGCCTAAAGTGATACCACAAAACGGATGGACGGCATAGATTTCTCACAAACATCACTGGTGGGCCCCACCTAGATTTCGAGCGCAGTAGATGCCAGGCAATCCGCGTCCGCTCCATCTCAAGACATGGTGGATCACGGGCAATCTAGTCGGCATTTTAAGCGGGGGCCATGTGATGGTCCAATCTCCCTAACGGGCGGATTTCCTGCGAAAGCCTTGCGCAGGAAGTTCCTGCACTGGGAACCAAGGTGGGGCCCACCGTGATGTGTTTTGATAAATCCACCCCGTCCATCTGTTTTGGAAGCTCATTTTAGGACATGAGATCAAAAATGAACCGGATCCAAGACTCAAGTGGGCCGAAAACGTGAGGATTGAACTTCCACAGTTGAAATATTTGTGGAGCCATAGGAGTTTCGAATCAGGATAATATTTGTGTTTCCAGTTCATCCCAGTAATAGTGACGTTATGAACGGTATGGATATCATATAAACATCACTGTGGACCCTAGGGAGGTTTCAACGGTAGTAATTTACCTACCCACCTTTTCCTTTAGTGAGGCCCACTTGAGTGTTCGATCCCGTTCATTTTTGTTCTCATGTCCTAAAATGAGCTCCCAAAACGGATGGACGGAGTGGATTTATAAAAAAAAATCATTGTGGGGCCCACCTTGGTTTCCAGCGTAGGAACTTCCTGCGCAAGGCTTTCGCAGGGAAATCCGCGCCCCTCCCTAACGGGTGGATTTCCTGCGAAAGCCTTGCGCAGAAAGTTCCTGCACTGGGAACCAAGGTGGGGCCCACAGTGATGTGTTTTGATAAATCCACCCCGTCCATCCGTGCCCCTATTACTGGGGCACGCCCATCTACACGCCATCACACGACCTAAATATGGCACACGTGTATGATATCTAAACTTCTTATCAATTAGACCCCACCTATTAGATCTTCTGGCTAAAAAGTTAGGCCGTTTAATTCTTCAGGTGGGCCATGATTGGCAAAAGAAATGGACTGGTTCAACATATTTTCTAGCCACCCATTTGATTTATATACCACCTGATGAGTAAAACAACCTGATTTTGAAGATAGAATATCTAAACATTGTGGCCCACCTAATGGAAAGCTTAGATGTTACACACGTGTTTCATTACTGGCCGGTGCATCAGCGTGTAGATCCGCGGTTATGAGATACGCAAACCTCCATAATGAAGAGTTTCTTTGAGTTCTAGTGGGGCACAGTGCGAAGGTCTTCTTTGCGGTTTGTCAAAGTAACACAAGTGCCTTTTTTTTTAATTATTTTTTTCAGGGCTTATATCTTGATGTATCCACGCTCGTCCATTCATTTTTTTTTTCAGATAATTTTATGACATCATTTGTAAAATGAAATAAATTCAATTATCAGGTGGACCATATCATAGGAAAGATTGTTGATTGATCATTAATGAGCTACAAAAGTTTTGGATCAAGCTGATATTTGTTTTTTCCCTTAATCCAGGCTTATTTCACCTTATCAACAGATTAAAATCTAAATAAACACTACAAAAACATTAAGAACATTAAGATGCTCCCTAAGAAGTTTGTAGTGGTAGGATGGTCAATCACCACTGTTTCTTATAGTATAGTCCACTTGATAATTGGATCTGCTTCATTTTTTGGGATAATGATCTAAAATGACATGAAAAATGAATAGACGGCGTGGATACATAATACATACATCAAGGTGGGCTACACCTAATCTGCCTCTCGATTGTGCGACTCTATTCAAAATTGGCAGGAATTCAGGAGATGCCGCGGTAGATGCTAAAAATAGGACGCGGATTGCCTGCGAAAGCCTTTCGCAGGCATCTCCTCCGCTCGGAATCCATGTGGGGCCACCGTGATATTTGTGAGAAATCTACGCCGTCCAACCGTTTTTTGAGATCATCTTAGGCGTTGCGACAAAAAATGAACGGGATCCAAGACTCAAGTGGGCCGAAAATGTGACGATTGAACTTCCACAAGTGAAATATTCATGGGGCCACAGAAGTTTCGAATCAGGATAATATTTGTGTTTTCAGCTTCATCTCAGTAGGAATGACATTATGAACCGTATGGATGGCATATAAACATCACTATGGACCCTATAGAGGTTTCAACGGTGGGAATTTCCCTACCCACCTTTTTCTTTAGTGTGGCCCACTTGAGTCTTGGATCCGTTCATTTTTTGTCGCAACTCCTAAAATGATCTCAAAAAATGGTTGGACAGCATAGATTTCTCACAAAGATCACGGTGGGCCCACCTAGATTCCGAACGCAGGCAATCCGCCTCCGCTATTGTGGATGTCACATGCTTCAAAATCCACATAGACCGGTTGATCCTTGCCGTCTAATTGGTGGCCCTCAAATCAATAGTTGAAAACAAAAGTGATCTGGCATTCAGGGTCGAAAATCAAAGTAAACTGCTGGATAGTCCGTCTAATAGGTGTTGTGAATTTTTACGTACAAGCCTTACTGTGATAGGGCCCACTACATGAACGGACCGGATTGACACATGACCCTATCAAGCGTATTCCAGAGAGAGAGATAATACGTTAAGACATCTCTATATAGCACACGTGGTAGGGTGGTGCATGAATCGGGTCTGAGGATAAACTGGCCGTAAATTGCATAACAATGAAGTGGTAAAACAATTTACAAAGAGATTCCAAAGAAAAGTTTAAAAACACAGGGAATATTAAAAGCCGGAGGGTGATGATGAACTTAGAGATACTTCATAAGAGAAGGAGGCCGAGCTCAGTCATAAATTGTAGCCCCGTTTCCCCTATGCCTTCTCACATCAAAGCAGCCAATGGATAATTGAGATATTAATTTTGAATGTGTTACAACAAGTCAAAATTAATATCTCTTTATTGGACGCGATTAAATAAATTCTGTCATATGTCAAGTTTCTGAAAGACTTGTGCACAAAGAAGCACAAGATGAATATGCAAAAGAAAGCTTTTTTTACGAAGCAAGTGAGCGCTATTATTAAACAAAACACTCTTTAAAATTACACAAATCACGGAAGTCCTTACTATCTCATGCATCATAGGTAACTTCCAAATCGAGCAAGCACTCTTATATTTGGGGGCAAGCATGAACTTGATACCCTACTCGGTGTACAAGCAATTGGGCCTAGGTAAATTAAAACCCACCGAGATAATAGTATAGCTTGCTGATCGTTTAACTCGGATGCTGAGAGGGGTACTCGAGGATGTGTTAATCCAATTTGAGAAGTTCTACTACCCAGTGGACACATAGCCAGTTAACAATGCTAGCAACTCAAGTTTCAGTCATCTTAGGACGTCCATTCCTGACCACTTCAAACACAATAATCAATTGTTGGAATTGAGTCATGAAGCTCTCTTTTGAAAACATGACACTCAAATTAAATGTGTATAATTTTTGTAAGCAACCTGAGGAATGAAGAGGAAATCCACGAGATAAACATGCTTGATACGCGCGTGGAGGATGACCTTCTTTTAACAACAATCTCCTGATCCCTTAGAAGTATGTCTCGCTCACTTTATGGATTCTCACAATCATATGATTAAAGACATAGTGAGCGTATTGTTAGATTTTGGGCTGGTGTTAGAAACTGACCAATGAAAGCTTTCTTTTAAAAAATTGACCCTTACCGATTCAAGGCCTCTACCACCATGTATTGAAGCACCGAAGCTTAACTTAAAACTATTGCCATCTGAGCTAAATTATGCTTATTGAGGTCAAGGTGATATATATCCGGTGGTGATTTCTGCCCACTTGGATGAGAACTAAGAGAGTAAGTTTATTTCTACTCTCCAAAAGCACAAGAGTGTCATAAGATAGAGTATTGTGGACCTAAAGGGATTAGACCCTCTGATTTGTACTCACCGAATACACCTCGAAGAAAATGTCAAACCATCAAGACAACCACAATGAAGATTGTTAAAACTGTGAATCGGGATGAGATTCACGAATGTTTATTTACTTTTGCATTTCTTTCATTTGGGGATTTGGAATTTACGGGCATTTGCAAACAATTACAAACCATTGCACAAAAGAAAAAATGCAAAGAAAGGGATATTTTATTCCAAAGATTATGAATTTTTTATATTCTAGGTCGTGATTTGGCACAAGCCCTTAATTAATTACATTAAATGATCGATAACCCTTGATTAAAAGATAAAGACTGTGTCAGTGGGGACTGTGTCTTTAATATGTTTAGGGTCACTGAGAGGCTAAGCCGAACTTTGTATGGGCGACACAATCCTTTTTATAGATCAAATACTTATGTCCCATGTCGTTTTGAGTCCGAATCGAGAGTCTGTTAAGAAATAGTCGAGTGCTAACATTGGCCCTGCTCCCAATGTAGAGGCGGGGACCGCGGGAAGACTAGACCACGATCGTGAACTCGAATGGCTTAACTAACGGAGATCAATTCTAATGGGTAGCACACGATCTATTGTAGGATAACTGCCCACTAGGTTTTTTACTTTGTCTTTTTAATCATTTAGAGGTAGATCCGTAAAGTTGCTAGTTATGGATCATAGTCCCTTTTGACTTAGAGATGCCCTCAATTGGGGTCATTGCACAATTGTATTACTATGATAATGTGTCATGATCAACAAACGATCCGTTTACAAGCTTAATATCTTAATTGATTATCGATCACATAGACAATGCGATTGAGCTGATTGGGCCATGCATATGGGTAGATCGACAAGTGCATCAAAGGAGGAGCCGTGAGAAGACATGTGCCAGCCCCAGGGCGCTTAGAGAATCCACCTGGTGGTTTGGCAAATCCACCGTTGAGTTTACATTGTAAAGAGGGTGGATATGCTCGCCTACTTAGTGGATGAGCTAGCCTATTCGATGAACGCGCCAGATGACTTGGTGATTTTTTTTTAACTTTGGGCATTACACTGGACGCGCTAGTACAATAGTGACATGCGCCAAACCCCTTGTACTTCGTGGGATGTTCACTTTTAATTGCCGAAAAATCTTTGCATAAACAATATGCGTCGAGTTTCTCAATGGATGCGATAAGCAATCCTACTCCTTAGATTCTTTTCCTTTTAGAGACCTATCGAAATTTTGGTGTTTTGCACACTTGCGATCATCGAAAAAGGGATTCCGAGAATTTCGACAAGGATTTCGATGAAGTCCGGAGGGTTTTAATAAGCAACGGAATATCCTGTGTTTGCAAGAATGCTCTCTTGTCTCCTCTCTAATGTCTTGTTAATGAAAAAATAAGGCTTTTATAGCCAAATTTACGGAGGGTCGCCCTGTGTGGAGTTGACACGTGTTCGAATGTCTGAAGAGAAGCTTAGTGCATCCATTTTTTGACCTTAGCGTGTCCACTCTTAGCTTTAGCGCGTCCACTTGTATTATTACCATGGAATTTTGCACAAATGGTCCTTAGCGCACCTGCTTTAGACCTTGGCGCGTACACTCTGGACCTTGGTGCGTCTACTGTTGAGTTAATTTTGCAAAATTAGGGCTAACGCATCCACCTGCACTGCCCTCCTTTGCATTTTTTAGAATATGGTCCTCTAACGCTTGGCGCATCCACCTGCGCTAAGGTGGACGATGCTTGATTTCCTAATTCGTTATGTTGTGGGCCCCACCTGTCAAATCCAACACATGCGCTAGGCCTTGTGGGCTAGGTGCATGTCCACTTGGTAGGTGGCCCGCTACTTTGGCTTCTTTTCGAAATGGGCCCCTTCTTACACTACAAGAGGTTTAACACGTCCACCTACGCCAAACCCTTCATCTCAATGTTCATGCCACTTTTTGACATTTCTCACTCCCGTTCGTTGTCTTGGTCTTTTCCGATCGTCTAATCTCTTATTGTATCAATCATTTTGGCCCTAACAAAGATTAAATCCAAACATGAGACTGTGGTTAAAGTTGAGTTGTGTTGAAATTATTGGATTTGGGTATTGTATACCATATATCCGATAGTCAGTGGGTGAGTCCAACTCAGGTAGTGCCTAAGAAATCCGGAATCACCATCGTAGCCAATGCCGACAATGAACTTGTGCCAACCAGAATTACTACTGGTTGGAGGATGTGCATTAACTACATGAAGCTAAACATTATCATGAGGAAAGACCACTTCCCCTTGCCCTTTGTTGATCAAATTTTGGAAAAGTTGGCTGGTCAATCCTACTATTGCTTCCTCGATGGTTACTTAGGGTACAATCAAATAGAGATCGCTTCTGAAGATCAGGAGAAGACCACTTTTAAATGCCCCTTTGGCACCTTTGCTTACCAAAGGATGCCATTCGGACTATATAATGCTCCTGTGACATTCCAGAGATGCATGCTTAGTATTTTCTCAGATATGGTTGGGCAATTTCTTGAAGTTTTCATGTACGACTTCTCTATCTTTGGTTGTTCATTCAATGAGTGCCTAAAGCACTTGAGTTCAGTTTTGACGAGGTGTCACGAGAAGAATTGTAACGCCCCCACTGACATTGTATAAATATTATCCTCTCTAGCCGAAGCCGCACGGTTTTGGTCTCGGGGTTGCCCCCAAAATGCGTCTGTACAGGGAAGGTGAGAACTCCACATATAGCCCAGGGTCAAGGCACTCATCTATCCGATGTGGGACTAACCTTACCCAGCGCCCTACCAACTGGAGCGTTATTTTCAAAGCTCGACCGATCCCAACGGGACCCGGATGACAACCCATGCTCGGACCACAGCCAGACTGCATTGGAGTGTTAGAATCCCCCACCCTCAAGGCAGAGCTGCCCTCGGCTCTGATACTAATTTTGTAACGCCCCGATCGACACTGTACAGATATTGTCCGCTCTGGCCAAAAGTCACACGATTTTGGTCTTGGGATTACCCCCAAAACGCGTCTGTACAGGAAAGGTGAGAACTCCACATATAGCCAAGGGTCAAAGCGCCCATCCATCCGATGAGGGACTAACCTTACCCAGTGCCCTACCAATTGGAGAATTATTTTCGAAGCCCGACCGATCCCAATGGGACCCGGATGACAACCCACGCTCGGACCACAGCCAGGCTGCATTGGGGGTGTTAGAAGAACCTCATATTAATTAGAAAAAATGCCACTTCATGGTTCAGAAAGGAATTGAGGTGAATAAGACTAAAATAGACTTAATTTCAAATTTATCAGATCCTAAAAGCATACACGGCATTCGGCTCTCACATGGACGACTTGGATCTCGCATGGAGTTCAATGTATGACACTAGCTTCTTACGGAAGTCAAGAGGGCCTTTGAAGAACAGGGTGTGGGCCCACCAAATCAATAGTTGTGGCCACCCCCTTGGCCAATCTGACCCGTTCACTTTAATCCAGGGGATTGGGCCCACGAGAGGGTCATTTCAAAAATATTTTTTTAGCTGTATGTGGCCCACAAATGCATGAGCGTTGTGAGTTAATTCCAGACTGTTTCCACCGTTGCGGTCCATCCATGATGAGTTATGCCCTCAAACGTTGTCCGAGGACCTGAATTTTAAACCTCTTTAATGTGGACAGCTTGGATCTACTATGAGACTATCAAGTGGGCCCCACATCGCCTCGCACGTGGGATTTAAACGGTGGGTCCCTTACACGGCAAGGACATTCAACCATTTCTTCTCCTTCATTTTCATTCTTCACAGTAGGGGACCACCACCAAGAGAGCAAGGGACTGCCACCAATAGGCGGGGGCCACCATCGGACGGACAACCTATTCCCGTTGACGACGACAAACTCATGCCAATCTCTGCCGAACGAGGTCTTTTTCTAAAGTTATCCAGCTACATTCTCAAATGTAGAACCTATTGCACTCAAAGGTAATTTGTTTGCGTGTTATTTTGTTGTTAGTTGCTATCAATGGTGGGAGTTTATGAAAGGGAGGGGTGTGGTAGTTCCCTTTCTAATTTTTTTTTTCTTGTTTGGATGGTTGGAGTTTGTGGAAGGGAGGAAGGTGTGAAGTGTAGGATGGTGTTTGTATGGATAGGGAGTATGGTGGTACCATGTTGGAATGGTTTTTATTATGTTCGTTTCATTTTGTTTTTATTTATATATATATATATATATATATATATATATATATATATATATATATATATATATATATATATATATATATTTGCATGAATGGTTGGAGTTTGTGATAGGGGAGGTGTGTTGTTTGTATGGATGATGTATGCATGGAGTGTGACAATCATTGTTAAGGACTGTGGATCGCCAATATTCACTGTTATTCACCGATACAAAATGACTATCGGCGATTGATGGTGAGTATCAGTGATCGATAGTTAATATTAGCGATCCATAGTTAATATCAGTGATCCACAGTCCTTATTCATTGAGTAAATTAGGGATGACATCTTTATTGGGATTATTTTTTTATACTTAAATCTAACTCTTTGCCTTTCACGCATTACAGAATACGGGTTCATGACAAGAAAACCTGGTCTTTGCCTAGAATACTCCAACGTCAAGGTCACTGCCAAGTTCTTAGTAGATTTTCTACATATTCTGAAGGATGCATTCAACAAGTTCCCTATTAGGAGGGATATGTTTAGTAAAACCTACTTCAGTTATCTGCTTGAATTGCAATGAAGGAGGATGCATGGATGGTAAATAGACCATTGATCAGATGCAGAGGCACCTCGATAACCTCTGCTTTGACTTCGGTGGCAACATATTATCATTCAGAGAGATAAGTTTTGCCTTGATTATGAGTGTGAAGTGTGGAACACCGATGAATTGAAGCAGACTGATTAAAGATCGTTAATAATGAGTATTAGGGATCATTTTTTTTCAAGAATAGTCACATATTACAAAAAAGGATTTGCTGAAGACATTTAAAAACTTCCGAGGAGGGAAATCCAATGACATAGTCACCGTATAGTTGGCGACATTGATATGTGTAGAGAATTTAATTATTGGATTGCCAAAAAAGAGGTTATGTGAAGATAAGCATATAGATTTAGTAAATAATTATGATGCATTTAATAAACATCCTTAGGTGAGTGTGGGGTACTAAATTTTGAAACAAGTAGTGAATACTGTGATTATGAAGCACCTTTCGGACTCCTACAACTTCCATGGTTGCCCATTTACCTTCCATCTTTGAAGCAACAAAGCTTTATTATTGTTGTAATCGACTATTTTAACAAATAAGTGAAAGCACGACCACTATAAGGAGTTGGCCAAGCAGAGGTTACGGATTTCATTAAAAAATACATTAATATCAGTTTAACATCCTTGAGACCATTATAATGGACAGGGGGAGTTGCGTTCTCATTAGCACTGATCATGCCTTAGTGAATGTGTACAAATGAGTTGCATTCTCATTTAAGTATGTACTCGACCAAATATCGCTTTTACAGTAGGAATGTGGGGCATATAATTCTCAAATCTGGGAAATGCCACATTAGATAGCCATAAAGACGGTAAACGCTACCTATAATAGATAAAGGACTTTTCACTCACAATAAAAGGTCTTACTATTTGTAGCTAGTTGGAAACTTTGACACAAATTTTATCAATTGCATCAAAACTAAGAAATCCACTTCGAGTTATCTTTATAATGGTTGGTGGGGTTGTGTCTTAGAAGAGCATGAAATAGACAACAACAACCTTATCTATCATAGAAGCTAAGTACATTTCTTGTCATGAGGCTATGAATTAGGCAATATACCCACAAAGCTTCTTCTCTAGTTTGCGGGTATTGAAGCACATTCTAAAACAATTGAGAATCTTTTATGACAACTCAATTGTGTTAAACTTTTTGAACACCAATAAGCATTTTTATAAGGTCGAGGCATATCGACATCAAGTATATCTTGTTATTAAGAAAAGTATTCAGAATCATCAAGTGTCTATGGAACTCATTGACACTAAGTAGAGTATAACAGATCCACTTACTATAGGATTCCCTATTATGCTTCAAGATCATATGACCTCTATGTGAGTTCTCGATTCCATAAATATATTTAATTAGTAGGAGTTTGGTTTAATCCATTATGCACAAACATTTATATAGATCTCATTAATGCAATTTTAGTGATTCTATTTATTGAGTTTATTTATGCTTCTCCTTAAATATGCATAATTTTGTTTTGAGTAAGTAAAATTTAAGTTTTATCTCGTTGAAGACATTTAAAGATCTAAGACCTATTGAGGATAGGCACATATGATCACACTACTTATGTCATCCTCATTCCACACTTTCTCATTAAGGTTGGTGGTATTCATGACCTTGATTTGTCCAACTTCACAAAGATTAAATGTTATGATGACTAGTGGTCTTGATGGACAAGATCATAGATGAGTTTCTTGTATTATGCTATAAATACTTTGGTTAACTATTCAAATGCTTTCTTCAAAATTATAAAGCATGCTTTAAAAAATATTTTTCAAAATAAATATTCAACATTGATTGGAGAATGTAAAAGTTATATTAGGTGAGCCTAATTGATCAATGGTTTTGACCTGCCTAAAGGTTGGATACTGTGATAAGGGCATACCGGTGGGCTCCGCTAGAATTGTGATTATTTGAATAGGCATGGAAGCTTCCTAAATGTGTGGAACTGTATAGGAGGATGAGTTTTGGTGGGTTTTAAACTCCATCTTACATCTATTTAAGCAAAGTCTCCAAACTAACACACGTTTGAAGCCCTTTATCCTATCCTATTGTTACCTTACAGGTGTAAGGTGTGGAAGATCCTGGCAATTGCCTTCGGCAATGGTTTCACAAATATCTATGCTTTCAATTAGTTAAATATTATTTGATTTCCATACTCGATGCATAGTTTGATCCTCTTCTATTCCGCAATTTCAGTTTATTGTTGAACCTTTAAATACCATTCTCTTTAATGACTAATATGTGAACCTTTAAAGACCATTCTCTTCATTTCATAGAATGGCCATGCATATGCAGACTACCCGCTACACACTTACAAGCCATTTGGCAACCAGGATTTAAGGGTGTTTGAATGTATTCCTAATCCAATACCTACCTTTTTTTGCTTTTGACAACAAAATAGTTGGGGAGTATTTGGATTCCAATGTATTTTAAATCCCTTAAAATCAAAGAAAAGTGTTATGATTCTAGATTCATGACAATCTTTCCAATCATTGGAGACCTTCGACATTGAGATGGAGAATCGCATGTGGATAGGAGTTAGTGGCGCACATGGATCCTACCATGCATAATGTTTATGTGTGAAATTCACTCCGACTACTAGGCGCTTCACCTAAATTAGCCTCGTTCATGATTTAGGTGGACCACAAGATTGGAAATAGTGTACAGGCAAGGTGGACCCTCTAAACTATTTTCCTTGGTGTGGCCCACCACCTTAGTAATGAATTGGCTTAATTTTTTTACCTAGGCCAAACTTTTCGTATGACATCTAATGGTTGGATTAGATTTCATATAACTATCACAGTGGGCCTTGTAAATATCAAGGGTGGGTGTTTCTCTCCCAACTTTTTCTTTTGGCGTGGCACACTTGAATCAGAGACCAGCCTGACTTATTGGCCCTGGGGATAACGTTCGATGAACCATCTAATGGTGAGAGTGGATTTCATATACACATCATCATGGCCCCTACATGGATTGGCTTTAACCCAAAATCTATTTTACCTATTGAAAAGTAGATGATTGCAGGTTCCTGGGCCCACTTTTGTAGACCCAAGCTTGAAAGTACCTCAATTTTTTAACAAAATTTAAGTTTTGATGGGCCTATTACATTGACTATTTACAATGTTACACATGTACACTATTTTGGAATATTGTAGATGATTTAGTTAATCAAATTCAAACTTCTACAAATATAATATAGATTCTAATGCTTTCATAATGAAGGGTACCAAACAAAAACTTCGGATTCCATTGCATTTACGGGATGCCAAACACAATTGAGGATTCCAAATACATTGGATTCCAATGTACTTGGTATATGGAATCAAAGGCATTCGGAACACAAGCAACAAAACAAGGCCTCAGAGAATAGGTAGACGGCCTATATGCAAACCTTCAAACACCAGTCTCTTTATTCCATACAATAGTTACGTATGTGTAGACTACCGGCTACACGCACGGCGAAACTGGATATACAATAATATGCAAACATTCAAACACGAATCTCTTTATTCCACACAACAGCTAGATAACATGCAGACTACCCGCTACACGCTCGGAGAACCAAGGTAGACTACTAGTATTATGCAAACCTTCAAACAACATTCTTTTTATTCCATGCAATGGGTAGACGACCTGCAAACTACCCACCACACGCTAGAGAAACTAGGTAGACTAATATGCAAACCTTCAAACTCCATACAACAGGTGCACAAGTGCAGATCACTCGCTACACTTAGCCCAAGAAAGGCGCACCCTTATTATTTAAGTGCAGATCACTAGCTACACTTAGCCCAAGAAAGGCGCACCCTTGTTATCGTCAGTGCACCAGAGGAACGGGTGTTGATTGAACCCTAGCCAGCCCAACAATGTTGCCGGAAATGTGACTGCGTCCCAATTGTTGTTTGGCGGTTTGGGCGGCGTGTTCAACAACAACTGGATCCCGTTGGTTAACGCACCGTATGCTTTCGACTTATCACCGTTTGGGTACACTTCCACTGATTGCTCATTCGCATTCGAGCTGCTGAGCAGGATCCTATTTTTGGCACTCACATCTGGTAACTTGGCGTCAGGATTGGAAGGCTGATTAATGACACCATGGTCAATGGTTTTCAGGCCCAAGTTGGTTATGGAACCAGGGACATCGTATTCAATCTGGTCTTTCTTGTCGAAGAGGCCGCCGCTGTATGATGAGTCGCAGACGAAGGTGAAGATTGCATTGTCTGGCAACGGCTTGAGTAAAGGCAGGAGGTCAGCAGCTGGAAGGGGATTCCATTCTCGTTAGTTGCAGTATTTTCACCAAAAGGGTATTTCTAACACTAGTGGTGTTACATATGCACAACCGAATCCTCTACAACAACAGGTGTTGTAGGGGATTCAGGTTGTGAAGGATTCCATACATGCAGGCCACGGATGTTTCATCCAGGCCATTTATCCAATGGTTCAATAACCGATAATTGAACTCCCAAAAAAAAAAAAAATTCAACACTGAGGTCTTGGTATCGATTCCCAACGCGGGGTAGCTAACATTGCAGTGTGACTAACAATATGGGTGTGTGTACTAACAGTGGGGTGTGTGTGCTAACCCCAAGAAAAAGTCCCAAAATCTCGAATATATGAAGGTCTTGACCAATTGATCAGTGACCAAAGAACAAAAATTTAGCAACGGTCCACATTCAATGGAGAATTGGCCAATCACTCAACGGCCGTGCTGTTAAAATTAGGGAGATTTTGGGACAACCACATCCACGGTGAGCTCATTGAATCAATGATCTAGAACTCTGAAACATGAAAACAGAGAGAGAGAGAGAGAGAGAGAGAGAGAGAGAGATCGATCTATGTATACTCGATCGCCCACAGCATATTCCCGAATGGACATCGAGGCAATGCACTGCCTCTCATATACCATATCTTAAGTCCTCTAGGAATGGACGGTGAAAGGCCGATTATACATCCAGTCTCGGAACATTTCTCAATTCTAATTCAACTTACCTCTAATGGGAAAGAGATCGCAAGAGACTATTGCAGGAATATTCCCAGCAGAGGGTTTAAGCAGTGTCCCGTTCCCGCTGAAGTAGAAGAGCAAGATGTCCCCCGACTTCGACTTTTGGATCATCTGAACAAGCTCCTTGTTGATGTTCAGAAATGTCGGCATCTTTGACGGGTCAGATGTGTCGTCGGTCAAGACCGTAATGTTATCCTTCGGGAAGCCAAAGTGGTCAGTGAGCAGGGCCTTCATGGCTTTCACGTCGTTTATACACCCATACAGCTTGTATTGGTCATGTGATAGGTGATGGTAGTTGCACCCCACCAATACAGCCATTTTCTTTACTGTCGCCATGATTTTTCTTACTGATCTAAAATCTCTTGCACACCTTTTCTGTCTGTGTATCAATATCTCTAACATTGGCACCTTATATAGACCATTTTCATTTGGTAAATTACTTAAATGCCCTCCACTGACACTTAGGCAATCCAATTGATTGACGTAGATCGTCATCCATTAGGTCTGACATCTGTTTCACTTGCTACCATGCAAAATATTACACCAATTTGATAATGATCACAACCCAACGATCATCAGCCTTTAATATGGACAGTGCGTACGACCAATCTACAATTTCATCAACCTATTTATTGGGGCCCACCATAGATTTCTCATCAATTTAAAGAGAAACTTTTGTTAGGCCACTCTAACCAATTCACACATGTCCCGGAAAAGGATGGCTACAAAATAAGGAAAAGTCAGAGATGGTTTGTATCATTCAATCTGTGTCATTTTTGCACAGTATCCAATAATATCAGTTTTGGACTGAATAGACGGTTCAGATCAATCGTTTGATGGATTGGACTATTCAAATGACAGAATGCAAATAGGAGCACCATAACTGACAGTGCTTTGATGATTTTTTAAAAAAAAAAAAAAAAAAAAAAAAAAAAAAAAAAAAAAAAGGATGCTTTTTTCCGGTGCTGGATTACATTCATGTGATATGAATAATGGTCGGCTGTGATATCAGACATGTACCTCTTTCACACGTGTAGAGTGTGTGCACGTGGGCAATTGCGATTTGCATTCCTTATCTCCTTCTCTCCTCAGACGGGATCCCGCCTACCTACACAATATCACACGATCCAAATATGGCACACACGCGTTTATGATCTTTTGATCAATTAAACCCCACGTATTAGATCTTCTGGCTAAAAAATAAGGCTGTTTAATTCTTCAAGTGGGCCATGATTGACAAAAGAAATTAATGGATTGGTTAAACGTATTTTCTAGCCACTCATTTGTTTTATAGCCCACCTGATGAGTAAAACAACCTGATTTTGAAGATAGAATATCTAAACATTGTGGCCCACCTAATGAAAAGCCTAGATGTTGCACACATGTTCCATACTTGTCGGTACATCAGCGTATAGTTTGGCAGTGGTGAGATAGGCAAACCTCCATAATGAAGGGTTTCTTTGAATTCTAGTGGCACAGTGCAAAGGTTTTTTAAGATTTCTTTGAATTCTAGTGGCACAGTGCTAAGGTTTTTTTTAGGGTTTCTTTGAGTTCTAGTGGCACAGTTCTAAGGTCTTCTTTGCAGTCTCGTGTTTAATTTTTAAACTGTTTGTTTTTTCAGGCTTTGTACCTAGTCGTGTGTATCTAGTAGAGATGAAATTAGTGACAGTGCAGCCCTTATTGATGTATTTATTATATATCAACCCGTCCAATTATTTTTCCACTAATGTTATGACATCATCCGAAAAATGAAACATTTCCAATTATTAGGTGGCCCATATTATAGTAAACATTGGATCGTAAATAAACAATGTGGAAACATTAATATGCTACCTAAGAAGTTTCTAATATATGGTGGAATGATCAATCACCACTTCTTATGGTATGGTCCACTTGATAATTGGATCTGCTTCATGTTTTGGATAATGACCTAAAATTATCTTTAAAAGTGGATGGACATGTGTGGATATATAATACATACATCAAGCTGGTCGCCACATTAACCCATGGTAAGAGCCACAAAGACTTGGATGTTCCTTCTCGATTCCGCAACTCTATGCAAAATTAACAGTATTCAGTAAACGATGCCTTAGATTTTAAAAATATGGTAGAGCCATTTGTGCATCAAACACGTGGCAGCTTATTTATCATTTAAGACCAAACACCTAGTTATAGCTACTGTGGATGTCACATGCTTCAAAATTCACGTATATTGGTTGATCCTAGCTGTCTAATCGATGACCCTCAAATCAACGGTAGAAAAGAAAAGTGATTTGGCATTCAGTGTGGAAAATCAAAGTACACTGCTAGATAGTTTGTAATGATGGATATTATTTTTTTATACAGGAATTTCGTGATAAGTTCCACTACATGAATGGACCGAATTGACACGTGACCCTACCAGCCCTATTTTAAAGAGAAATGATACGTTAAAGCCATCTCTGCGTAATGATGCTGCCGTCAGTAGGTGGCTACTAGACAATGGGAGCGGATTAGGTGAGACCCCGGATCCACCTGGGTGGGTGGGACCACTGTGGGGCTCACAGTGAGATGTGCCTTAAATCCACACCATCTAATCATTTTGAAAGCTCTTTTTTGGGCATATCCTAAAAATGAAGCTGACTCAAGTCTTGGGTGGACCACACAACAAGAAATAGTCGTGGTTGAATCCATGCCTTTAAAAACTTTATGGATTCTACTAGAATGTTTATTTGCCATCGAACATGCTAATAAGGTCACAGACACCTACACGAAGAGACTAAGCAAATATTATCTTAGTATCCAAAGCTTTCGTGGCCCATAAGAAGTTTTTAATAGTCAATCACCACCGTTTCATGTGCTACTGTCCATTTGGTACTTGAAACTGCTTCACAGGGGGATAGTCACTGTTGAAGCAGTGACTATCCCACTGTGAATATGGATGAAGTCACATGCATCACATTGGGATAGTCAAGGGTCCCACCCACGTTCCTGGATCCGAGGTGTCACCTAATTTGTTCCCTAAACAATGCTACGTGGAATTGCAGATATATCTGTTTTATCTACTCCACCTGGTTTAATTTTCTCAAATATGACTTTTACCAAGGAAATGTTTCCTGGCTAAATGTCATAATTTCGTGGGTAAAAATTATTACCAACGAAAATATTTGTCGCGGTTTTCGTGGGAAAAACAATTACCGATGAAATTTAATGGTAAATAGTTGACCATTTCCAACAAAAAATTTCCTTGATAAAAATCAACAATTTCGTGGCTATTGTTTAATTAGTCCGTAATTATTGGACTATTATTGAGGAACACTTTCCTTGAAAAAAAGCTATGTTTCCTTGGAAAAGGTAGTAGAATTACCTTTCATTGCTAACGAAATATTTCTTTGAAACATCCAATATCCCTACCATTCAATATTCAATATTTCTTTAGAATATTCAATATTTCTTTGGAATATTCAATATCCCTACCACCGAAAGCATTCAATATCCCAATCACCTGATTGAACATTCAATCATATACCAATCAAAATTACCATTCAATCATAATAATGTTTTGAATAAAATGGAAATGTCAATCCCACCAGTACATACAACCAATACCAAAAAAAAAAAAACAAAAAAAAAAACAAAAAAAAACAATCAGCACGAACATCCCTGCTATCACCAACAAACAATCTGCAAAATAAAATAAAATACAATATTAGTAATTAATAACTTATAAATAAAATATGCAGTTAGGTGTTCATTTTTCTTTTTTAAATCACATTATGAAACTAAATACAAGTGGAAGTGAAGATTTGCACCATGTAGGCATGCTCCATTCATTCATGCCTACGTGATCTTGACCATGTGCAATTTCAACAGTTGGGGGCCCACCATTGATACCCCATGGATGGCACACCTCTACTGCAAAGACAATCCTATCAATTCAAAACGTGGTCATCATGCATTCCTTAATCTTATCCGTCCATACATGAAATGAGTGATTTGTGGAAACTAGTTGCAAAAGAAAAATATAAATAGACCGAACAAATTATGTGGAGGTGGTGACAATTCTTATTCAAATTATGAATTGTAATTGACCGAACAAATATAAATAGAATATTGAATTGGAGAGTGAAGTCTCATAAGAACTGACAGCGTGTCATCTTTGTTGGTGCTAATGTAAATCCCCTGCACACCCACCTGTGGCTTGTAGATGGAGAGCAGCAACATCAACTATAACCAGAGATGTAAATTGGTCCATGCAAGAAAGAGGCCCATTTGGTATAGACCAAAATACCTAGGACCTTGCTTGGACAGATCCCTTGCATGGACAGAAACATGCTAGGTGGTTAGAATACACATGACTGTATGTGCACAAAATACAAAAAATATTGATACTCTGGCAGACTATGACTGTTCAAGTGCATGCATACCATACACATGACATGCATGCGCGCATGGTTAGAATAGTGAATGGCATGCAAGCTGGGAATAATCCTATCAGTCCAATTAGGAGCAATCAAATGGATGGTTAAAATGAAAAAAAGTCAATGGTCCAAATTAACTGACCAAATGCTCATCAAACAGAGATTATTATCATCCAAACAATTTTATTTTGGGGTATGCCCCATCTATCATGACTCGTGAGCCACAAGATGGGCAGTTAGGATTGAGGTGCATACATGCGACGTGTACAACAATATGCATGAATATAGATAGCCTGATAGCCATAATCTGCCAGCAATCAAATAACTCCTATTTCAGAACATGGAGCACATAGTTCTCTTCTACAGTAAATCAGGTTGTCCGCTAGAATTTCCAAGATCATAAGCTTACCATTTCCAAGATCATACGCTTACCAGTTGGAGTGCTTGTTGCATGGGAAGAATAACAAAGAAAAAAGAAAGACAAAAAAGAAAAGAAAAGAGAGTGGACATTGAAAAGAAACATATAGTAGCATCTAATGGTTCTTGTGAAGGGGCCTAAACAGGAAGAGAAGCTGGTACTGTTCTTGCTGTCGAAGGCGGCTGAAACATAGAAGCAAGTTTAGTGCTTAAGAACATATATGGCATTATGATAAAAGAAATATTCAACCAGAGAGCACATGATTGATGCATTGGCAAGAATACTTTCGCGGATGAGGCACCAAATGTACTAAGATTTTGCCAAAATAAACAGAAATATAGATGTGAGAAAATAAAACCAATAAAAAATGATGAAAGATCAAAGATGCATTTCCGTAGACATCATAATCATCATAGCCATGTCTGAGCTATTTAGGGTTGGGGTTTAGAATCCTTTTTGACCACAAATTCCTAAGGTCGTATCATTGGAAAGAAAAACCATAACTGCATGTTCCTGTTTTTTTTTTTTTTTTTTTTTTTTTTTTTTTTTTTTCTTTTTTTGAGAGCACAAATTTTAACAAGTTCGTGTGCTTGCAACTTAAATGGGCTGCCTCAAATTCAAACTCCTTAAAGATCCACTCAGCAGAAAGGCAAAAACATCCCAGCATTTAGATACAAACTCCTTAAAGATCCACTCAGAAACTTCTCAGAAAAAAACCCAGATGCCAAAAGCTGAAATAAATATAGAGAAGGATCCAAGTAAGATTAAGAGCTTACCTCAAATAATTGCAAAAGCTGGGCTAAGCAACTTTGGAGTCTTCAGGTAGTGACCCAAGAAATTTACCTGTCTAAAAAAGACCACCACTCCAACTTATCCCATTATTTACTGTTTCTTCTACATTAAGAACTACAAGAATTAAAACAGCTCTAACATAGTAGTATTGTGCCACAAAACAAAGAACTACAAGAATTAAAACAGCTCTCACATGAAACTGTCCAAGATAAAGGAGAGCATGCATTTACACAAGACACCATTCAGAACTGGCTTCTCAGCAATCATATAAACTCCTATATACAACTGGGGATGCATTGGAACAGGAACATAATCAGCAAGTTCATTAGCACAGACCTGTCCTGGGATGAAGTCATTGAGGATGATGGGAAGCCCTCTGATCAAAGCCTCAGCAATTGTACCTGGCCCTGCCTATAAACACCAAAGCCATAGAAAAATATCTTGAGGTGAAACAGATCATATGGAAGACGAGAAATATAGAGACCGGTGAATAACAGAGAAAGACCCACCAATACACCTTTGTTATAATGCAGTCAAACACTTCGATCCACTTCTCCATCTGGATCTCGAATCTCCTCATCTGCAGTGAAGAAAGTTATGATGAATTTGTCTAAGTGCTTTAACACTTGAGAGATGAATCTCCTCAGCAATGCAGTTTGTTGTGGCTTTCAGTTCAATATGTAGAACCCATAATTTGTGGATCAAAAAATCTTTTGATGGGTCCCACCATAGATTGACCGATGTTGCATGCTTTTCCTCACTGTTTAGTTGCAGGCTACCAATCAGATGAATCTTACAATGTTCGGAGCATGATCCATCAATGGTGATTCCCATCAAATCAATCATCTGGACCACCAAACCATGGGCCATGAATGTATGGCATTGAAAAGGCATCATCAAACTATATTTTCTGAGTGTCAGTACCCTATAACTCCTTAACGAGCCACCCTTTTACAAAACCCTCATGCGTAATCAATAAACTAAAGTTACAAACAGGGCCAATGAGGCAGAAATTGGAGAGAGTAGAGACAATTGTGGATTGCATATTATTTATCATCAAATGTCAAGAATCTGTGTCCCGTTCAGGCATTCCATCGAACACATCGCGGGCGTCCTTCATGCTCCCATCGAAACCCATCTTAAATGAAACCCCACCTTCACTAATTCAGACCATCCAGTAAATAAATAAATAAAACAGAGAGAGAGAGAGAGAGAGAGAGAGAGAGAAGAGACCGATAATAAAACTCACTGTTGCCGCTCCTTGCTGCTGTCACTGATTGCGTCGACAACCCCGCTTCCGTAGATTCCATGGCCCCCATGACCGTCGATTCAAACCACCCAAAAATCCCCAATCACCATTGTCTCCATTGATTTCGGCGAGCACACACGTTCGTCGCTACCGAAAACAGCCCCCATTCCTGCCTCACACCCACGGCAATCTCAAACGTGTCCACCACCACCATTAGATCCCAGAGAATCCATCACAGCAGCAGTACAAGAGCACCATTGACTCTGCCAGTGACCCATCACAACGGCGATCTCTAGTCCCTGAGCCCATCGCGTCCGATTTTAGACGATAGAAACTGCAAAAAACCCAAATCGGAGTGCCCAAAAACCCTAATTCCAGGACTTCTCCCCCCCCCCCCTCCCCCCCCCCCCCCCCCCCCCCCCGGTTCCTTAGCGAGAGGGTCATTGGATCCGCTTTTTCAACGAGAGGGGAGACGGAATTCGAAGGAATGGTTTCAGAAATCCCTCTTCGAAAATGAGTTTTGCATTAAATCCGCATAATGTGAGTTTTACATCATTTGTATAACACAATAAGTTATCAGCCATACATTCGAGGGCCCACCTAATAGAAGATTAAGATTTTTTATATAGATAAAAGTATAAATATTAAACATCTACAAGTGGACCTACTATTTGGATGGTCTGGATAACTCTACATCAATGCCACAAGTGATATGAATAGTCACCACCAATTTACATTATATCACTTTTACCCAGGAATGTTTTCTTTGGCAAAATGTACCTTTTTCCTACTAAACATTCCATTGTCAAAGTGAAAATTACCAACGAAATAGTAATTTCCTAAGTAATTGTGAACTTTTACCTAAGATTTTTTTCCTTAGTAAAATTAAGCAAAATTTTAAAAAACTTCATATTTTTAGCCATGAAACAATCCTCTATTTACCCACAAAATTTATATTGTCGATATTTGTCACTTTTACCAAGGAAAAATTCCCTTGGTAAAAAGCAGAGCAATATTTACCTAGGAAATTCTACTTTCGTCGGTAAAAGTGTATTATTACCTAAGAAATTCGTTTCCTCGATAAATATTTCCTGGGTAAAGGTAATTTTTCTTGTAGTGAGTTCTAATTGAGCACCCATCGTTAAAAACTTACTAAGGCCCACTGTACTTTTTATTTGCCATCCAAACCTGTTGATTAGGTCAAAAGGTCCTTGATGAAAAGAAAATACAAATATTATTTCCATCCAAAACTTTTGTGGCCCTCAAAAAGTTTTTAATGATGGGCACTCTTATAGTGCGGTCCACATGAGATTTAGAACTGCCCTGTTTTTATGCTCATGCCTAAGAATGATCTGAAAAAATAGATGGACGGCATGAATTTATGGTGGGGCCATGAAGCACCTTCACTAGCCAATGGCTACTGACTTCAGTTGGCATAAAAAATCAGAAACGGATTACATCCTACCCCGCTATGTCCGGACATGACTATGTGGGGCCTACCGTGATGCAAGGATTTTATCCGTGCCGTCCATTTATATTTACAAGTCATTTTAGGGAATGAATTAAAAAACTGGCAGAACCAAGGCTTCAGTGGACCACAAAGTGGGGACCATCAATAGTCACTAGGGCTGTCAACCAGATCGGATTTAGAGTGGATCAGGGCTGATCCAAATCCGCCCGATTTGTGATCCAGATGATTCGACTCCGACCTGAAATCCAACGGATCTTTAAACATTTGATCCAAACCCGACCCGATTGAGATTTAGCCGACCCGATCCGAATACATGTGGATACTATTCAATAAGTTGGATGATAAATACTATGGTCCACTTGAGATAAAATATATGTTTACGTCGGATTTGGTTACAGGATACTCCGGACGTTCACTTTCCCTCAAGCCAACTTCCCTCCAAACCTGAAAAAACACAAGAGAAAACTATCGGTGGCCGGCGTCCAGCCGTTGGCCCTCCAAAGCTTAAGTCAGATGGGATATGGTTGTAAATCAAATAGTCGGGTATGAGCTTAGAGATTGTGTACCTTTATCTTCTGTGGAGTCATCTATTTATATAAATTTGAGTGACCCAGTCTATTACGCAAGACGTTAAGATTACTACTGATGTTCCGGGGATAGAGGGTTATCTGATGAATCCTTAGATAAGCGGATAGTCCTAACTCAATTGGACATCTAGCTGATTACGTTCCCTGATGGTGCTCCCTTGAGATTCGGAGCCATGAACAGAGATAGGCCCAAAACCGGCCTATAAGGGCTGCTGGTACTAAAAAAGCGGAGGATGCTCAGGCTCGGGGATAACTGCTCGCGTGCTGAGATGCAACCCCTTTCAACGACCATGAGCCGAGCTGCACGCATACTGAGATGTGACCCTTTTCAACAACCACGAGCCAAATTGCTCACATGCTGAGATGCGACCCCTTTCAACGACCACGAGCCGAGCTGTTCGCATGCTGAGATGCGACCCCTTTCAATGACTACGAGCCGATCTGCTCGCATGCTAAGATGTTATCCCTTTCAACGACCACGAGCTGAGCTGTTCGCATGCTGAGATGTGACCCCTTTCAACGGCCATGAGCCAAGCTGTTCGCAGTTGGTCAGACTGGTCGCAACTTCTTTCAATCACTCCTGATCATGTCTCTCGACGACCAACTTTATCCTACAACAGATGCCCCCCAAATCCTTAGCGTTTTGAGAAGCTGCGCCAAGGATTTTGTTCGTATATATATAATCACCTGTTAGAGGAGAGATCGTACATAACCTATCAGGAGTGACCTTACATTTATGATTGCCAGCTTTAGCAGCTTTTCGGCCGAGAGAGGTGAAGCGGCGCTCGCCACGTGCCTCTGAATTTAATGCTCGTGCTCGTTCGACCGTCGTGCCAGATGAGAGGCCGCCACATGTCACCCAAATCAAACGAAATTATTGCGTATAAATATCGGATCATGCGGAGTCTACGTCATTTTTGAAATTCTGCCGCAGAGTTCCAGAAACCCTTTTTCTTCTCTCCTTCTGTCTTTGGTGTAAACCTCTTCACAGAGGTATTCCTTTCTCTTATTTTCCTTTTCTCTTTCTTCCTATCTTTTTCCTTTTTAATGGTGGGGGTTTCCGATGAAGAAATCGTTCCTCTGGGAGATGATACTCCCGATTCTTCTGAATTGAACAACGCTCGAGTATCGGCGGGGAGATATTCTGCCGTCGGTTATCCATCTATAATGACGGAAGAGCAACTCGTGAACTTACGAGGGAGGTATCGGATTCCAAACTCCGTCATTTGAAGGCTACCAAGAAGAGGAGAGACCCTGATGCCCCGCCACCAGGCTACGTAGCTTTATATGAATATTTTTTTCGGCTTGGTGTGCGTCTTCCCCTTCATCCCTTCATCCGGAATTTCCTCTGCACTTATAAAATTGCCCCCGGCCAACTATTGTAAATGGCTGGAGGGTGCTTATAAGCGCCTTCGTTCTCTAAAAACAAGCAGGTAACGAGGACTTGACCGCTGAGGAATTTCTGAGGATATACCAACTGAAAAAAGCCCCAGCCAGTGAGGGTTGGTATTACCTTTGCTTCTGGCACCGGGATAACTTTATCCTAGGGAACCCATCCTCCAATTACCCCGGATGGAGGAAGAAATGGTTCTATGCCTCCGGCAACTGGGGGTCTGATGTGGGCTCCAACCCCAAGGGCCACAATGTTAACCACTTCTTCGGCAAGGGTGGGTTGATCCCTTACCCCTTTGCCCGAAGAAAATTGAGTTTTGTGTCGCTTTGACTAACTCGCCTTCCCCTTCTTCTCGCAGGTATTCTGATTGGGGCTAGGTCGAACTTGCGAGGAAGGCTCAACGAGAAGCTCGTCAAAGTTTTCAAGTTCTCAGTAGCTGCCCGCAACGTTAACACTACCTTGAACCCTCGCTGCCTTGCTGCCTCCGGTCTAATCTCTCAGGAATAGATGGCGAACCTAAGAGACAAAAGGGGTGCACTGGGGGTGCTTCCCCGTCTGAAGGGCACGACCTCGAAGAGGCAAAAGAAGTCAGCTGCTGGTCCTTCAGTTGCGCCCACTCAACCAGAGGGGCCTGGTCGCGGCTCGTAACCGCATGATGCTCCTCGAGAGGAGGTTGCTGCGACCTCTCCAACTGCTGCGACCCCTCCGGCTGGCTCCGGTGGTCAGCCGATAATCGAGGTCATTGATAATTCTCCAAGAAGCAATCGGAAGGAGCCAAGTCTTCCTCCAAAAGAAGTGTCATGCGGGCCTAACGCTGCTCGTGAATCAGCGACACCTGCCTCGGGTCCCGCGAATGCTTGCGAGGCAGGCTCTTGCTAGATGGTCGTAGCCCAACCTTTAAGGTCGGGAGTCTACGTCATCCCACCACACTTGCATCCGATATGTAAGTTTATATTCGAGAACATTGCCCCCAACTCCTTTAGGGCCCTCCCTGAACCAAGTCCAGAGGCCCTCTCCACCGACATTGGAGTGAGATTAATTCAGGTAATAGTCTTTTCTCTATCTTTCTTTCTTCTTTGAGTAGTTCGTTTGGTAGACTGCCTCTAAATTTTCTTTCTTTTTGGGCAGAGTCTGGACCTCACGCTGCGAACAAGGCGTGACATCGATGCTGCCCATCGCATCATCAATGAGGGAGATAAGAAGAAGAAGGCGATGGAGGGCTAGATCCGGGGAAGGGACCGTGTAATAAAGTCCCTGGAAGCCCAAATCGCCAAGATAAACGAGGAGAAGGAGATCCTCATCGCCAAGGTTCAAGCTGTTACTGATCGCTTTCAGTCATTGGACCTTAATTTTGCGAGGCTCCAAGAAGTTCATACCAAGAGCGAGAAGGAGAAGGAGATCTTTCGTCAGGATAAGATCTCCCTCGAGGAGCGGCTCCAGGATTGTCGGACTCGACTTGAAAATGCCGAGAAGACTCTCGCTCAGCTGAAGGACAATTTCATCCACTGGGAGGAGGAAAGAGTGGCCCTTGTCAAGATGAAATCTGAGGAAGGTCCTCGTGCGTTTCTGGAGTTCCGAACCTCTCAACTCTACGACGAGGAGCGTTATGATGCGTATATCGCTGGTCGCGACTTTGCGGTCAGGGTTATGCAACAGATTACTCCCTCCTTCAACGTCGAGGAGTTCGAGCGAGTGGCCTTCGAGGTCGCAGCAAGAGAGCGAGCTGCAGCCGAGAATGAGGTCACAGGGGCTACAGACGCTGCACGTGCCCCCGAGATAGGCCCCGAGGCAGAAAGTCGAGAAGCTCCCCTAGACGAGGAATGACTGATCCCTGAGCTGCCCTCCTTCTTCTCTTTTTCTTTTTTGAACAGAAATATATCTTTGTAAACGATTCGACTATTTTAGTCAAATGAAATGAAAATCTTTTTTTGTACTATGGCTCGCACCTCCTTTCCAATTTTCCTTCCTCTTTTTTTTTTTGTTTTGTTGATCGCATGTCGAATGCTTGGATACTTAACTCATGAAAGAATGAGTTAGGCTCAATCCGGGGGTCGTGATGACCATGTCCGCGTTGAGATAGACTAGTCTATCGATTGAGGCTTTGACTCTGTTGGGAGCAGAGGGTTTGGTCAAGGGAATGTTTATATTCCCTTCGGGGCTATTCGGGTCCAACTGGTGGAGTAGCGACCAAAAAAATCCATCTTTATTTGAATGTCATTTGGGTTTACATCAAGTTTAAGGAAAATATCTGAGTAGGTGCTCTACGTGCCAAGGGCGACGTAAAGACCTTCCCTGCATATCTTTGAGATAATATGTGCCTGGTCGCACAGTTTGGATAACTCGGTAGGGGCCTTCCCAGTTTAGATCCAACGAGCGAGCAGGAATTTCGAGATTCCGTCTAAGGACCAAATCGCCAAACTGAAAAGCTCTAAGTCGGACCTTGGCGTTATGATAACGAGTGATACGCTGTTGATAAGTTGCTGCTCAAAGTTGGGATGCGTCCCTTCATTCTTCCAAGAGGTTGAGATGAAGCCTCAGACCTTCCTGATTACTAGTGGGGTCATACTGCTCGATCCGATACGAAGGTACTTGAACTTCAACTGGGACCACTGCGTTGGTGCCGAAAGCCAATGAGAAAGGAGTTTCCCTGGTTCACGTGCGAGTCGTAGTTCTATAGGCCCATAAGACCTCCGGTAAGAGTTCTGGCCACATGCCTTTACATTCATCGAGCTTGGTCTTTAGATGATGTTTGATAATCTTATTCACTGCTTCAACCTGCCCATTAGCCAGAGGGTGATACGGGGAGGTGCGAACACTTCGTATCTATTTTTTGTAAAATTCTGAGAACTCGGCATTGTCGAATTGCTTTCCGTTATCGGTGATTATAGTATGGGGGAGTGCATAACGGCATATGACATTTCTCCGTATGAACCTAGTGGTCTATTTTTCAGTGATTCTGGCTAATGGTTCTGCCTTGACCCATTTGGTGAAATAATTGACTGCTATGATTGCAAATCTGTTCTGACCTTTCCTGGTAGGCAAGGGCCCGATGATATCGACCCCCCATTGGGTGAAGGGCCAGGGGCCATCCATTGGCGTCATTTGCTCGGACGGTACATGAGGTATAGGAGAATATCGCTGGCACTTGTCATATCTTTTAGAGAATTTGATTGCATCCGCCTTGATAGTGGGCCAGTAATACCCTTGCCTCATTGCTTTATATGCTAGAGACCGTCCCTTAGGATGGTTACCACATGCCCCCTGGTGTATTTCATCCAGAACGCGATGCGCTTCTTCTGGATGAAGGCACCTCAAGTATGGTAAAGTAAAGCTCTTGCGTAATACCGTTTCGTTTTGTAAGGTATACCTGGCAGCGTGATGACGGATTTGCCGTGCAGATTTTTTATCATCTGGGAGCTGTCCATCTTTGAGATAAAGGACGATGGGGTCCATCCAACATGGAGAGGAATATACAGTGACCACTTGCTCGGAGGTTGTTTGGCTGATACTTGGAGCATGAAGATGCTCGATGGGAGTATATTACAATAATTCAGACTCTGGTGCGGAGGCTAGCTTTGCCAAAGAATCCGCGAGTTTGTTCTTTTCGTGAGGGATGTGAATTATTTCACATTTCTTCAGCTTTGCAAGCAGGATGAGCACTCGGGATCTGTATAAAGCCATCCGCTCTTCTTTCGCCTCGAATTCGCCGAGTACTTGATTGACTATGAGCTGAGAATTACTATGAATAAGTAAACTCTAAATCGAGAGAACGTTTGCTAACTCGAGACCGACGATCAAAACCTAATATTCTACTTCATTATTTGAGACGTGAGTGTCAAATCGTAAAGCATATTGAAAACGCGACCTGTCAGGAGCAACTAAAATTAAACCTGCTCCACTACTGGTGGCCCGCGAAGACCCATCCACAAAAAGCGACTAGGGGGTCTGGTCGCTGGTCGTAGGGTTATCATTGGAGGAGGAATACGTGAATTCGGTAATGAAATCGGCCACGGCCTGACCCTTAATGGCGGTTCTTGGGCAGAACGAAATGTCATGCCGCTGATCTCAATCGCCCATTTCGTTAATCGCCCCGAAACTTCAGGTTTTTGAAGGACCTGTCTTAAAGGATGATTTGTTGGCACCAATATAACGGGGGCTTGGAAATAGGGTCGCAGTTTTCGAGCGGCCGTAACTAACGCGAGGGCTTATTTCTCCATATCGGAATATCGAGTTTCGGCATCCACCATTGCTCGACTAATATAATAAACAGGCCTTTGTACCCCGGAATCTTCTCTTAATAATGCGGCACTAACGGCCGTGGAAAACATAGATAAATAAAGAAGAAGTTGCTCATGTGCAACAGGTTTCGATAAAATTGGGGGTGCACTCATATATTGCTTTAGTTGTTGAAATGCTTCTTCGCACTGCGGGGTCCACGTCCAGTCGGCTTTGGCGGTAGCTCGAAGGAGTTTAAAGAAAGGTAGGCACTTATCAGAGGCACGCGAAATAAACATGTTTAATGATGCAATATGACCAGCCAGACATTGGACGTCTTTGAGAGTGGACGGAGACTTCATTTCAATTAAAGCCTTTATTTTCTCGGGATTCACCTCGATTCCTCGTTGGCCGACCATAAAGCCAAGAAACTTCCCAGCGGACACCCCAAATGCACACTTTTTTAGATTCAGCTTCATCTGATACTTCCTCATTAAGTTGAAGGCTTCTCGAATATCTGCAAGGTGGTCGTTTTTTACGACGCTTTTCACGAGCATATAGTCGACATAAACTTCCATATTCCTACCGATTTGCGCGGTGAATATTTTATTGACCAGGCGCTGATAGGTGGCTCCTGCGTTCTTAAGACTAAAGGGCATTACCTTGTAACAATACAAGCCGCGGTCAATGATGAAGGCAGTGTGTTGACTATCAGGCGGGTGCATCATAATTTGATTATAACCAGAATAAGCGTCCATAAAATTGAGCAGGGCATGCCTCGCCGTGGAATCAACCAACTGGTTGATACGCAAAGTCGGGAAACTATCTTTCGGGCATGCTTTGTTCAAATCAGAATAGTCCACGCACATTCTCCACTTGCTGTTAGCTTTTTAAACGAGAACCACGTTCGTGACCTATTTCGGGTAGTCAACTTCCTCTATGAAATTGACGGTCAGCAACTTCTCGACTTCAATTTTAATTATCATTTGTCTTTCTGTGGTGAATGCACGTCGACGCTGGTGAATGGGTTTGTGCTTCGGATAAACATTCAAGCGATGCACTATGACACTAGGGTCGATACCTGGCATATCACTATGGGACCAAGCAAATACATCTTGGTATTCGGTGAAAAAACGAACCAGATTTCCGCGAAAGACATCGCTCAAAGAAGATCCAACGTAGTCCCTCTTGGATGAATTTCCTTCAGATAGGTGGATTGCGACTGTCTCTTCCCCCGGGGTGACTGATTGAAGAGCGCTTTCCCTTGGGTCTAACGTTGTAGCTATCGGAGGGTTCGATGAATCTTTTGTAACCATCATAACCGGCGTTGCCTGGGCCTTCTTTCGATCTTGTACAGCGATCTCGTAACATGCTCGAGCTTCCTTTTGATTCACCCGTACAACCCCGACTCCATTTGGAGTAGGGAATTTAATGCATAGGTACAGGGGGTGTAAAGCCGCCCATATCTTGTTGAGCGAAGGTCGACCTAAAATGACGTTATATGCTGATCTCCGATCCACCACGAGAAAATTAACGAAGATAGTAGTTTTTGCTGGGCTTTCTCCGAAGGTGACTAGAAGGTCGATGCTCCCTTCCGATTTTACAACTTCGCCCCCGAAGCCGATGAGGGGAGTTGAGACCGGTTTGAGCAGGCTCCTAGCGAGCGCCATTTTATTGAAGGCTTCCAGGTAGAGAATGTCAGCGGAGCTACCTGTATCCAACATAATGCGATGAGTCAAATAATTTGATACCTTTAATGCGACCACAATGGAGTCTTCGTGAGGGAAATGAATCCCTTCTGCATCTTCAAGAGAAAAAGAGATCGAATGATGGTCGGGATTCGATACATCGGGCGTCTTTTCCAACCAATAGATATGTTGGGGCTTCTGAGACGCCTTACGAGTGTATGCTTTTCTTGATGCTTGAGAATCTTCCCCGCAAGCCGGTCCTCCGGCGATGGTCCGGATCTCACTAGTGGGTTCAACGTCTTCTTGCGAAGTATGATGTTGAGGTGACTTCCTTTGGTGTGATGAGGCTTTCGTCCATTTTGGTGACCGACCCTGTCGGGCCACGTACTCCTGAAGATGACCTTCCGAATGAGGGCTTCGATGTGATCTCTCAAAGATATACAATCTTGGGTGTTGTGCCCATGATCTTTGTGGAAATAGCAAAATTTACCCTTATCTCTTTTTTCAGGATCAGATTTGATCTTTGAAGGCCACTTTACGTATGGCTTGTGTTTGATCTCCATTAATACTTTCTCAGGAGATTGGATAAGAGGGGTATAATTATGATATTTACCAGAGTAAGGCTTCTTAGGGGAGCGGTCCCGCCAATCCCGCCGGTATTTCTTGTCAGGAGGAGAGATCTCCTCAGGCTTACGCTTCTTGCCCTGTACATCGTGACGTGCCTGTAGACACCCCACCTTCGGCTACACTGTTGGTAGAGATAGCTGGTTGAATGGAGGACCATACCCCCAAATCCCAAGTCCAAACTCAGCCAAACTCACCCTTGTAAGCCCCATTCCATAGCCCAGTTCAAGCCTGAACCCAGTCAACCCAGTCCTAAACATCACCCTGAAAAACCCCCTATAAGAAAAGCCAGTCAAAAAATCCTAAAAAAGTCAAACTCGCTGAGTCAACCCGCTGAGTCAACTCGATGAGTTAACCTGCTGAGTTAACCCGCTGAGTCAACCCGTCGAGTCAAAACACCGAGTCAAAACACCGAGTCAACCCGTCGAGTCAAATCACCGAGTCGACCTGCTGAGTCAACTCACTGAGTCGACCTAGCGAGTCAAACAGCAGCCCCGAGGGAGCGACCGTACTCGCTGAAAACCGAGGAGCGACCGTACGGGCGGCCCATAGCAGGCCGCCCGAAAAAAATTACGAGCTCTGCCACTCTCCGTTGCTATCAATACCCCCCTCCCCTTCTCATTTCAGCATCCCTTCAAGTCCATTTCAGCCCGAGCACTCTGAGTCCACCTCTCCACCCTTTAGCCCATTTTTCCACCAAGGAGAGCCCGAGTGAGGAGAGCCTAGCCCTGGTCCAGCCCAGCCTGACCACTGGTCCAAGCCTCCCAAGCCATCCAAGTCTTGATCCAGCCACTCGAAGACAACCCTTGCGACACCTCCGTCCATCCAGCTATTCTTTTTCCAAGCATCATTTCATTTGCATCTAGCATAAGTGCAACATTTACTTTTCTTCCAACCCCCCTGCTTCACTGCAAGCACTTTGATTATTCAAGCACACTTGCATATGTATTAAATTAAGAACCTGTCAGTTCGAGCGTATGCTCTGGGCTTGCCCGTTGTTGGAACCTGCCCATCAGAAACTCTTACTGTTCAGACTTGCATTCATGCTTCACCATAAAACACCTTGATCATTCAAGCACACTGCATACGTCTTATATTAAGCACCTGTCAGTTCGAGCGTATGCTCTGGGCTTGCGCGTTGTTGGAACCTGCCCATCAGAAACTCTTACTGTTCAGACCCGCATTCATGCATCATGTCATCCATGAGAATATACGAGGATTAAATTAGACTTTCAAGTATTTGATCGATTCTGTGAAGTAGAGACCGTACTTCGGTACGGGCAGTGTGTGGGGTGCTTAACCTCTTCCCACCCTGTAACCGTGATCCCTTACCTTGAATCTCTGGCCGCAGATCAAAAGGAGTCATTTTAGAGGAAGGAATCTTCGGATCCCCTTCTCTAACGTTTCTACGGGGTCTAGCCGACTGTAGATTCGAAGTAACTGGCTAGTGGCGACTCTGGTCTTATATAAACTCATTTAAAACACATCCAGCCTAAGCACGACTACCAAACAAAGCCCTCGAGAACGAGGCAAGCCAGTGGCACAAACGGCGATTTCGCACTCATGCATCCTCGTCTCCATCTTTTCCCGAAAGGGAAAGGGGCGAGAACGAACGTCGTGTGGGAGCGCGGAAAATCGGCGAGGGTCTACAGAATGGCGACTCCACTGGGGAATTGCTAGTCCCACTAGTCGTGATCCGATTTGAAAAACAGAATCCTTCCCGTACTTGAAAGTCACTAATCCTCATACAATCTCATCTGCATAGCATTCTACCCAAAACAAACAAAAAAATAGAAGATCCCAAAACCAGAAAAAAATAGAAAATACCAAAACCCAAAAAGAGTAGAGTATAGTCCTCACCATTGCACCTCCTCGGGGTCAACGTACGCGGAGACAACTTCCCTTCCGCAGCATAATCCGCACTCGGGCTCAACAAGCCATGTCCGACCACGAAGAAGAAACTCATCTCCTTCCCCCTCTTGAGATGACCGAAGCGCAACCTCCAGCGCAACAGCCCATTGATAATACGCCAATCATACAAGAATTGGCACAAGGAGTGAGAGCAATGCAAGAAATGCTCTTGCAATTCATGCAAGCACAAGCCACCGCAGCAGCCAACAATCAGGTTGGCCGAGTTCAGCAATCTCAGCAGCCATGCCGGGTCCTGCCGGCCTCCAGTTCGAATCAAGTACAACCATCGGAGTCTGCCCAAGACTACCGACAGCAGCCATCTCAGCCCTTCGCTATGGGGCATCCATCTCAATATCTTCATGCGATGACAAGGCCATCTCAGAGCACTTCCGTTGCAGGAACATCCAGTCAGTTTCCAGTCAATCTTGCAAGCAACAATCTCAGTAGATCTCAGCATGTCTCCGCCGATGGGACACCTTTTCAATTCCAGCACATCCCCGCCGATGGGATTTCAATTCAATTTCCAACAACAGGGACAACACTGGCGAATGCCCACAATGGGGGTCAGTGTCAAGCCCACATCAATCAGCGGACAGTGGCGAATACCCAACAAGGGGGTCACTTCCCAGCATCTCAGCCTCCTGCAAACAGGAGCACTTTTCAATTCCAGCACATCCCCACCGATGGGATTCCAGTTAATTTCCAGCAATCTTCAATTCAGCAAAATCCAGTTAATTTCCAGCAATCTTCAGTTCAGCAATCTCCAGTTAATTTCCAGCAAGTTCCAGTTCAACCTTCAGTACAATCTCCAGTTCAGTTACAATCCTTTCAAGCACCAGTTCATCAGAATCCAGTTCAGTCATCAAATCAGCTTCAGCAGCCCGCGGTTGCTTTTCAGCAAGCACATAGGGTCGAAGACATCGACCACTATGCCGAAGAAGAACGTGCCTTACTCCAGGAGGCACCAGTCGCTCGAATAGATCACTCAGGACTGGACGAGTTGAGGGAGCAGTTCCAGATCTTATAAAATCAGCTTCAGCGACAGCAAGGAATCGACTTACCTTCGACCAAGTTCAGAGACTTGTGTCCTTTCCCAGATGCTCAAGTACCTCAAAACTTTGAGGTACCAAAATTCAAAAGATACGACGGCAGCGGTTGTCCCACAGCACATCTCAAGGCCTTCTGTGGAGAGCTGAGTGCAATCTCAGGAAATGAAGGGGCCCTCATTCGTTTGTTCCAAAAATCTCTGAAGGGTGATGCCCTAGATTGGTACACTTCATTGGACTGCCACCGCATCAGGACATGGGAACAGCTTTCTCAGGCTTTCGTCGACAGATTCGCGTACAATCTCAACATGGCACCCAGAAGAGCCGACCTTGCGGCTCTCAGACAAAGGAGTGATGAAACACTATCAGCTTATGTGGGACGTTGGCGAGCTATGGCAGCCAGAATGCGGACACCTATCGACGACGAAGAATAAATCTCCATGATTGTTCATTCAACATATCCAGGCATATCCGGATATCTCATCTCGCATCCATATGCGAATTTCTCACAATTGATCCGTGCTGGAGAGCAAGTTGAAGCAGGAATCCGGGCCGGGACGATCTCCCCATGGCCTCATCAAGCCACTCCAGTCAAGAGGAACAGAGTGGAAGGAAGACCTATCTGGCACGGGAATGGAAACCGCAGTGGTTCTCCTCCCCGCCCAACAGAGGTAAACAACATCAACACCACTGCTCAAGGAAATCAACATGCTCCCCCACAGGGATGTCAACAGTATCAGCAGAATCAAGTTCAGTCTCAGCCTCAGCGGTATCAGCCACAACCAAATCCTCAGCCACAACCACCTCGACAACAACAGCAGTTCAGAGGAAACGGTCAATACTCATATCAAAATAGGCAAAACTACAGGGAGTCCAGGAAATTTACTCCCCTCTCTCAACCACTCAGTCAAGTCATGGCTACTCTGGTGCAGAAGCAATTACTTACTCTAATGGCACCTAGGCCTCCTCCTTATCCTCTGCCACCGAATTACCGAGAAAATGAGTATTGTGCCTACCATCAAGGGCATGGCCACGCCACTGATCGATGCTTCACTTTGAAGAACGCCATACAAGATCTGATTGATGACCGCAAGATTGTCATCTCAGTCCCTGGAACTCCTGCAGCAGCTTCCACCAATATTCTTCAGAATCCTCTGCCTCAACATCAGACGGACCCCAGTTCATCTCGAGGTCCCACCGTCAACAGTATAGAAGAAGAAGAACGCCTCGATCACTTCCCCCATCCAATCCATTCATGCCTACACCTATGGGCCGACAAATCCTCCTCCAATCTTGCAAGGGGCAGGTCCCTTTCTTCCTTCAATCTCCGAGCCAGTAGTATTCGAAGAAGCACCTCCATATGATATACCAGTTGTTCAAGGGGCACCTTACAACCATTCAAGCTGGGAACCAGTCGTCCTGGAAGGAGCACAATCATACATTGAGCCCACATACGAACCTGTCATCTAGCAAGGGGCAACTCCAGAACAATCCAATCCGCAATGGAAGGATTATACTCATCAACAGCAAGAGCCCGTTGTCTTGGAAGGAGCTCCTCCAATTGAGCCAGTCATATTGCAAGGGGCAAACCCCGGAGGCGTGTCAATCACGCTACGGCAGCTGGGACGAACAGAGAAACCTCCTGCCATATCAAGAGGACCAGTATTCATTCCATGGGAGCCTCCCGCTCCAGGAACAATCAAGCCAGGACCACGACCTTATGTGGTCTATGAAGACAAGCCTCGATACTACCCCTTCAGCACAGGCAACAATGTAGTTCTCAAGGCAAAAGCTCCATACGAGGAAGATCTGGTACCCACACCAGCACCATTGCAAGAACTGGTGGTCCTAGAAGGCAAAAGGGAGGAAAACTACAAAGAGGTTCCATGGCACTATCCAAAATGTGCGAAAGTGGGGAACATGAATCCCAATGGGCGTTGCATCCGAAGAGATAATCAGAACAGAGGGGATCCCAAAGGCGCTCTCTCAGGCCTCGGCAACAAAAATGAAGCTGCATACCATGTAGCAACTCAGCTCAAGTCAATCCCTGCTCAAATCTCAGTATGGGAGCCACTCTGCACATCTCGCATACACCGAGAAATGTTTGCCAAAACCTTGAGCGATGCTCATGTCTCCTCCGATACGGCACCAGAGATGATAGCATTGATGATTGGATAGCTCTTGGCTTCGCGTGCCATCACCTTCACAGATAATGAGTTGCCACCAGAAGGACTAGATCACGGGCGATCCCTCAACATAGCCTTACGATATAAAGACCTCTGCGTCCCACTGGTCCTTATCGATAATGGCTCAAGCTTAAATGTCTGCCCACTCAAGACCGCGGAACGACTAGGAATCAGTCCTTCTTCATTTCGACCAAGCACCATATGTGTCAGAGCATTTGACAACACCCGCCGATCAGTAGAAGGGGAAGTCGACATAGAGGTACAGATAGGTCCGAAAGTCCCCACCATCACATTCCAAATCCTGGATATATCAGCCTCTTTCAACATGTTGCTCGGACGACCGTGGCTGCACAAGGTTGGAGCTGTGCCATCAACCCTGCATCAACGAGTGAAGTATATCTGTGGAAATCAAGTGATCTCTATCCATGCAGAGAAGGAGCTCATCATTCCTTCCAATGCTGCTGCCACTGAACCAGACATCCCGGTCATCGATATCCAGCACTCTGAAGAAGACATCCCGTTTCATAGTTTCGAATTCGAGACTGTGAACTCTATCGCTAATCTAGAACCGATAAGGGTGGACCGTGTCTTTTCACCGGCAGAGCGTCTGAGCCTCAAATACCGAATGAAGAATCACTTCAAGTCCAGAAAGGTACCGCTGGTATATAACCAACGCAAATGGGGACTCGGATACAGGGCAACCTTCATGGACAAAAGGAGGAAGAAATTTCGGTGCTCACCCATCCAGTTCGTCAAGCCAGGAGAACCTTGCAAAGATCCAGGAGGGAATCAACCGACTGCACTACACAAAGGCCTCCCGATGAGCCTAGTTTGGGCCACGTGGCCCCCCATTCGATGGGATCAGATTCTCGAACCATCTAAGCCTCCAGATGAAGAAGGAGATGATGAAGACGAAGAAGGAAGTCAAATACAGCAGCTTCAGGACCAGGTTACCCTGACACCTGCTCCCAACCAGGGGCACAACCTGCCCACGTCAGCATCAATCAACCAGGGGCACAACCTGCCCACTTCAATCAGCAAGGGGCACAACTTGCCCATCTCAGCATCAATTAGCAAGGGGCACGACTTGCCCATCTCTGCAGAATCAACATCATCAATCATCAGCCAGGGGCAGAAGCAGCCCATCCATTGGACCAAGAAAGGGAAGTGGCCAGCCCTAGATTGGTCTGATGTCCAGATTCCAAACTTGTGTCTAGCCGTGGAACCAGACGAACTGCAATGCGAGGTAAGTGACCCGGGAGGGACTGAGTGCGACTCAGATCTCGAACCCGACCAGCGAGAAGTTATGGTCATTGGGCCAGACCATGATTCTTTGCCCAAATCATCAACCCCCACCTCTCCAGGGGAGGAAGTGTGGTGTCCTGAATGGTCATCTGTTCCCCTAACTTTCGAATCAGCCAAAGAGCCACCTGAGGGCTCTGGCTTCCAAAAAAAACGCCTGTTTAAGCAGCGACCGGAACTTTGGAACAAGTTGGGCTCAATCATGGTCTGCAATGCCTGCTTGTTCAAAGTCCCACGAATTTCGAAAATCCAAAAAAATCAAAAACTTTCAAAAGCCAAAAACATCTAGCATTTCAATTTCAGAAAAATCTCAAAAACCAAAAAATATTTCTTTTCCTGCATTCAATAGTGTGCCAAGTTCGTCTAAAGAGTCGCATGAGTTTGAAGTCGAATCATATGATTTCGACATCGAATTAGACTTCGAGCTCATGGGTCTGGACGAAGCTCGGGATGAGGAAGATGATGATCCGGCTCCCGAACTAGAGGATCTTCTCAAAAAGTTCGAATCTAAAGCTAATGTTGTAGCCAATGATTTCGAGATAGTAAACTTGGGGACGCCTGAGATCCCTAGGGAAGTACGCATTGGAAAATCGTTGCCACCTGAGATAAAACAGAAAATGATAGAGTTCCTGGCTCCAAGATTATCCAACTTCGCGTTCTCATATGAAGACATGCCGGGGCTCGATGAAGAGCTCGTTGTACATCATCTGCTAACCAAGGCGGATATGAAGCCAGTGAAGCAGAAACTTCGAAGAATGAAGCCAGAATGGGCTCTGAAAGTCCGAGATGAAGTCATCAAGCAGTACAACGCGGGATTCTTGGTAGTCTCCAACTACCCTGAATGGCTCGCCAACATCGTGCCAGTACCAAAGAAGGACGGCAAGGTTCGAATGTGCATCGACTTCCGAGATCTCAACAAGGCCAGTCCTAAAGATGACTTCCCTTTGCCACACATCGACACTCTGGTCGACAACACTGCTGGATACAAGATCTTCTCATTCATGGACGGGTTCTCAGGTTACAATCAGATCAAGATGGCCGTCGAAGATCGCGAGAAGACATCGTTCATCACTCCTTGGGGAACCTTCTGTTACAGGGTAATGCCGTTCGGTCTGAAGAACGCGGGAGCAACATATCAGCGAGCAATGACAGCACTATTCCACGACATGATGAACAAAGAGCTTGAAGTATATGTGGACGACATGATCGTCAAATCTCGCACAATTGAAGGACACTTTGAAGATCTGAAGAAGTTATTCAACAGATTAGAAAAGTACAAGCTCCGTCTCAACCCTAAAAAATGTGTCTTCGGTGCAATGGGAGGTAAGCTCCTCGGCTTTATGGTGAGCGAAGACGGCATCAGGGTCGACGAGACCAAAACCAGAGCAATCATCGAGATGCCCCCTCCTAGAACAGAGAAAGAAATTCGTGGCTTCCTCGGCAGAATTCAATACATCAGTCGATTCATCGCACAGCTCACACCTATCTGTGAGCCCATATTCAAGCTCCTTCGGAAGAACGTCCCAAGAGAATGGAATGATGATTGCCAAGTCGCCTTCGACCGCATCAAGAAATATCTCATGAATCCTCCAGTCCTAGTGCCGCCCACTCCCGGACGACCACTATTGTTATACATCTCAGTAGCAGCAGAAGCCATTGGCTGTGTCCTCGGCCAGCATGACGAGACCAGGAAGAAGGAACAAGCAATATATTATTTGAGCCGAAAGTTCACCGACTACGAGACCAGGTATTCTCCGATCGAGAAGACTTGCCTCACCCTAGTCTGGGCAACTCAGCGACTCCATCAATACATGATTGCATTCCCTATTCTCCTCCTCGCTCACATGGATCCGCTCAAGTATCTGTTCGAGAAACCGGCACTTACTGGAAGGATAGCTAAATGGCAGCTACTCCTGTCTGAATTCGACATCACCTATGTCACTCAGAAGGCAATCAAGGGACAGGCCCTCGCCGATCATCTTGCCGCTCACTCACTCCTGGATTATCAACCGCTCAAGACGTTCTTCCCTGATGAAGATCTCTTGCTTATTGAAGAAGAAGAAAAGAAGGAAAAAGATGAGTGGACGTTATTCTTCGACGGCGCAGCAAATTCTAAAGGGAGTGGTATTGGAGCAATCCTCTACTCTCCAGATGATGTCCCTATTCCCATCTCAAGGCGCATAGCATTCGAGTGCACCAACAATATAGCAGAGTATGAAGCATGCATCGCTGGCTTAAGGGAAGCCATAATCTTGGGCGTCAAGAAGCTACGAGTATTTGGAGACTCACAGCTTATCATCAATCAGACCAATGGCGAATGGAAAACCAAGGACGAGAAGTTGATACCATATCATGTGTATCTTGACAATCTGATCGAGGAATTCAAGGAAATCACCTTCTCATACATGCCCAGAGCCAAGAACCAGTTTGCAAATGCTCTCGCCACACTGGCATCAATGCTCGAGATACCAAAAGGAGCTTCAGAATGGGAGCTCACAGTCGAAGTTCAAGATGAACCTGCTTTTTGCCTGCAAATAGAAGAAGCCGAAGCTGTCCCTGACAAACCCTGGTATGCCGACATCAAGCAATATCTCGAAACCCAGGAGTATCCAGAATCAGCAACAGCAACAGATCGCCGAACCATTCAGCGTTTGGCCGGCCAGTTCACCATCAGTGGCGAAGTTCTTTACAAGCGATCCTATAATCACATCCTCCTTCGATGCGTCGACGAAACAGAAGCTGCAAAGATCATGAAAGAAATACACGAAGGAATCTGTGGCCCACACATGAATGGGCACATGATGGTAAAGAAGATTCTACGACTCGGCTATTATTGGCTCACCATGGAGACAGACTGTTGCCATCACGTCAGAAAATGCTTCAAGTGTCAAGAGCATGCGAATCAAATCCATGCCCCATCATCAGAGTTATACAACCTGACCACCCCCTGGCCCTTCTCCATGTGGGGGCTCGACATCATCGGCAAGATCAGTCCCAAAGCATCAAATGGTCATGAGTACATACTTGTGGCAGTCGACTACTTCACCAAGTGGGTAGAGGCAGCCTCCTACACTACGATTGCAGCATCTCAATTGATCAAATTCATGAAGAACAACATCATATGCCGGTTTGGAATCCCCAATGCTATCATCACAGATAATGGGACCCCGTTCGTCAACAAGAAGATGGATGACTTCCTCAGCAAATTCAAGATCCAACGTCATCGATCAAGCCCCTACTGTCCCCAGATGAATGGTGGGGTAGAAGCCGCAAACAAGATAATCGTCAGGATACTCGAGAAGATGGTCGTGACCTATCGAGATTGGTCAGATATGCTCCCATATGCACTTTGGGCCTATCAAACGTCTGTACGGTCTGCTACGGGCGTTACTCCTTTCGAGCTTACCTATGGAATGGAGGCAGTTTTGCCAGTCGAGGTGGAAATACCATCACTACGAGTGTTACTCGAAAGCGGAATCGAAGAAGGAGAATGGCAACGGGCCAAGTTCAATCAGTTGCAGCTAGCAGATGAAAAGCGCATGCGTGCACTAAGTCATTCACAGTGCTATCAGAAAAGGATCGCTCGGGCTTACAACAAGAGAGTCCGAAAAAGAAGTTTTAAGATAGGCGACATGGTCATGAAGAAGATTCTACCGTCACACCTTCCGGACCCCAGAGGAAAGTTCAAACCCTCGTGGGACGGGCCACTGATCATCAGAGAAGTACTTCCCGGAGGCGCCCTCAGACTCACCAGCATGGGAGGGGTGGATCTTCCTGAGCCAACCAACGCCGACAACGTGAAGATCTTTCACGGGTAAGTCATTCTGACCTTATCAAGAGTTACTTTAATAGAGCTGAAGTCAAAAGGTCGAAGCTAAGACCTCTGAGAAATCATTTCCGTCCACCAACAAGTGTTTCAAATAAGGGGATTCAAAAAGAGAAACATACAAAAAAAAATAGGGATTCAAAAGGAAAAGACAAAAAAAAAAGGGGGAGAGAAAAAGAATATAAAAGAAAAAAAAAAGAGAGAAGGAAAGAGAAAGAAAAAGGGAAGCCAAAGAAAGGCACTCAAAAAAAAAAAAAATCAATCCAAGAAACACAGTCATCCATCCATTCATCTCAGAAGGGTCTTTAGCAAAGACCGACAGCTCTATCATCGTAACTTAGGATAAGGGCTGAAAGACCGCCATCGGCCGGCAACGACGGATTCCCGACCTCTAGCCGCTGCAGTTATCCAAGGATTTAGAAAAAGAAAAAAAAATGAGAAAAAGAAAATGTGTGCTTAAATAAAGAGGGCGGAGTGAAAACCCGAAAGGGCGCTCCGAGTAAAAACAGTGGGCATACAGCGGACTTGGTGAAAACCTGAAAGGGCGCCAAGGGTAAAAATAGCATAGCTGCCAAGGGGCAGGCAAGACCAAATACCCGGGACGTGGTGAAAACCCGAAAGGGCGCCACGGGCAAAAATGACTGGAAAAAGCCGGCTGTAGTGAAAACTCGAAAGAGCACTGCAGGCAAAAATGGTTCAAAAAGAAAAAGAAAAAGAAAATTAAAAGTGCAGGTACCAAGAAGTCAGACGATCCAGATCGGTTCAAGCAGTGAAAGTGCAAGAACAAGAGGAAGTACAGTCAGGAGCGAAGAACTCTACAAATTCTGACAATCTCAAGAAGCAACAGTTTCCATTGCCTACACCTCTAGGGAACCAAAGGATCAAGCAAGTCAAATATCGAGACATCGGTCAAAGCATTGGCCGAGCCCCAGTTCTGATTCCTATATCCCGACACAAAATCCAGACACACACTCACAAGACAACTCATGGCACAGTAGATTTTCAAACAGTTTTCTTTTCAATTAAAAGCATCATATTTCTTTTACACATATCATATCATCTTTTTCAAAAAATACAAAAAAAAATGCATCATCATCAATCATATATGCAAAAAGAATGTGCAGGTGGCCAACACAATCAATCTCTACCCTCCTCCTCGGCCACATCAGGTAAGTCCTCTGACTCATAAAAAGATAGCCTCTCTCTCAACCTGCTCACCTCCATACGCAGGTAATGCCCCTCATCGCGCTCAAGGGTACGAATCGCTGTCTCCTCATCAGACAATCTCTGATCGGCAGCCAATCTCCTCGACATCATCTCACAATGATACCGAAGTGCAGAGATCTCAGACAGCAGATGGCCATGAGTGGCCAAAAGGAAGCAAGGATCAATGAAAGGGCGCTCCTCAAAAGGTTCATATGAACCAGATGAAGAGCCAGCATCTCCAAGGATATCCTGCTCATCCTCATCAGCATTCTGGTGCCAGCAAGGGATACGTCGATACAAAGACCGCTCAGCAACCCAGTACTAATATGGGGCGGTCGCCATCGGAAAAGTCCGCAGCTCAAAACCCAGCATATCAGCAGTCAAGTAACTCGCCCAAGAACAATCAATCCGGGTCCTGAAGTCAGAGGATCTAGAGGGAAGTGCTCGACGCCCGATACCCGTGAAAGCAAAAAGAGGAGCATCCTGCTCATACCCAAACTGCCGGAGGAACCGAATGGGATGATAAGAGAAGTAAGATCAAAAGCCTACCAATATCAGAGGAAGGCGGTGTGCGTCGCAAAGCACTAGAGGAAGTGAAAGCCAAGATGACTCCCAACGAACGTTCCAGTCACGAAGTTCAGCGAACATCCTGCGATACAAGGGCTCGCTCATCTTAGCTATATGCGGAAGGAACTCCATGATATAACGCATGATGTCAGAGCTAGGAATGCCAGGAAGGGGTACAGGAACGGTCAAAGAAAGACGCTCCCATAACCAGACCTGATCACAAAAAGGAAAAGAAGTTCAACTAGAGCCAAACAATTCCTAACAAAGCAAGAAGAAAAAAAAAAGGTGGAAAAGATACCTGAAGAAAGGCACAACAGCCGCGAAGGACACGAGTGCGGCCTAGGGCGCAGTCAGTCAGCCCATTAAACAGCTCGGCCAAGATGAGAGAAATGATCCCCTGCCGTCGGACAGCTCGGCTCATCACCTCAAAGAGCAAAGGAGTCTGGGACCTACGCCATCCCGAGAACAGCACCTCAGCTATCAAACAGAACATTAGTGCGTTCCGAGCAAAGGTAGAATCGGCCACGCTCCGAAGACCGGAAAAAAGATCATACAGTAAGTCCAAAGAGAACACTACAGCATCCTGGCCACCGGCTGCAGGCCGAACAAGATAGGGGATCCCGAACCAGTTCTACGGTGTGGCAGTCTTCGGCGACGTCTTCGGCGAAAAATACTGAGAATAATCCCAGGGTAGACCTGTCAAGCGTGCAAGCTCCTCCAAAGAAGGCCCCATCTCCATATCGTTGAACGCAAACAAGTTCAACGAAGGGACCCAGTCAATCAAGGCAGCTCCAAGCATCCTCCAATCAATATCAACTCTGGCCATATGGATCAGACTGCCGAAGCCATAAGACTCCAAATCTCGAATCTCATAAACTGACAAGCTGTCAAGCCAAGCAAGCAGTCGTGGCGAGCAAGAAGGACGAGGAAGCAGCTGACAAGTCCTCACTGGTACCCCCTCCAGCACAAAAGGCCCAGAAATCAATGACAGCTCATCAAGGATCGGAAGGTCAACGGGCGAAGGAGAAGGAAAAACTGGAACCTCTGCAGACTCGACAGCCCCTGACCTGTCCCCAATAACGGCTATGTCTGATATAGTCGCATCACTGTCGGAAACTGTCACAACCTCGGCCGCACAGGAAGACTCGCCCACCTCATGAACGGAGTGCGCAAAAGACCGACGATCAAAAGAAGGGCGATACTCCCCATCAAAAGGGCTACCAGTAAAGATCACACCGCACATCGTGGCATCCTGACCAATCTGACCGTCAAAAAAGGCATCCGAACCATCCAGAAGGGTCCCGGCAACCCCGATCGAAGAATCAACGATCAAATCTGGACCTGCGGCCCCCTCCAACAGGAAATCATGAATCCAATCGTCATCCTGGCCGATCAAAGGGATCATCGAGGCATCCACACCGTCCATCACCAGCGGGACATCATCAATAATCACATCAAGTCCACCCAAACAAGTATACCACACATCTCGGCCCTCATCCAGAGCATCCAAACCGTCAAAGGTATCATCTGAACCATCCATCCCATCCAAGCTTGAGATCAGCCCATCTATGTCCTTTGTGGTCCCATCACCACCATCCATCACATCATCCATGTGGCCCATATTCAAGGGAAGCATAGCCTCACCTATGTCCCATCCCATCATCCTATCCATACCATTCATTTCTCCCACAATGAAGGGCCCATTCAAATCCGAAATTCCAGCCATCCCACCATTAATGGGGCCATTCAAAGCTCCACCAACCACCAAGCTTAAATCTTCATCAATGCCCCCTCTTAATGCCCCATCTACCCCATCCATTAAAGGTATCTCCCCATTATCAAAGCTCAGTTGAAAATTCGGAGTGTGGGACCCACGATGGGCAGCCCCCACAGCCCCTAAATCACCACCATCCATGGCCCAAGAAAGGACAAAGCAAGATGAGGACAAGATGATGACGAAGGAGGAGACAAAGAGAAGATTCATTGTTGGAATCGAACCTGAACGTACAGAGCAGGTGGGGACAGCAGCAACAGAGACCAGAGAATGTCCGAGCACGAGCCAGCCCAGGCCGCTCAAGAGACGAGCCCTGGGCGGCCTGCTCTGGGCCGCCCATACGGACACGGATCCCCTCTCTCCGCGGGATTGGCTCCGGGGTTCTTGGTAGGTGAGGCTGACAGTCCACGTCAGCAGATGGCGCTCCATGGGCCGCCCAAGGCTCCGGTCTACTCCAGATTTCAGTTGAAGCTGATCAAGATCATATAAAAGGTGCCCCACCGGTTCAATCACGAAGCAATGCGGCCAGAGCATGGCTGATCAAGTCAAAGAGAAGGAAAGGTGATCAAGTGGGGGCCACAAACAATCCAAGCCATTCAAAGATCAGATCATCATGATCTAAACCATTGAGGGACCTACATGAGCCACCAAACAACAAGATCAAAGGGCTGATCATCAAAAGAAGGGCCAGAATCCAAGATCTAATCATCAAGTGGGCCCACAAAGCCAAATCAAGCGATCTGAGACGTTCAAGCCATCATCCACACCATGAGAAGCCTTCTTAGTCTCACAAATCATCAAAAGAGGTGCCCCAAAGTAAAGCTAAGGTCTCAAGTGGGACCACAGGGCCGAATCTATCAATCTGAACCATTCAAAGACTAGATCATCATGATCTAAACCATGTAAAAGCTCGCATGGGTCATCAAATAGCAAGATCAAGGGTTTGATCATCAAAAGGAGGGCCAGAATCCAAGATTTGATCATCAAGTGGGCCCACAAGGCCAATCAAGCGATCTGAACCGTTCAAGTCATCATCTGCACCATGGAAAGCCTTCTTAGCCTCATAAAACATCAAGGATATATGCTCCAAAGTCAAGCTGAAGTTGGGAAAGGGCCCACATGGCCCACTCAAGTAATCTAGACCATTCGAATCACAATCGGCCCCGTCAAAAGCCAAACGAAGCAAGGTAAGTATGCCCAACCCCATCAACTTGGTCCGAAGACCTTAAACTACGTCGGGATCAAGATCCCGAGAGACTTTTAATAAAAACCAGCATCGATCCCAGCCGTTCAGGCCAAGATCTGATGATCTGGATCATTTCGAGAAAAAATGTGTTTGCCCCCTTTTGCACAGTTTCTGGTCCGAAGACCTTAAACTACGTCGGGAACAAAATCCCGAGAGATTTCCAATAAAAACCAGTGTCAATCTTGGCCGTTCAAAATTGAGATTTTATGACCTGGAACAGTTTTCGAAAAATCATAAAAAAGAATGTACTTTCAGCATGTACATAAAGTTTTTTTTATGGTCCGAAGACCTTAAACTACGTCGGGATCAAGATCCCGAGGGATTGTCAATAAAACTGGCATCGGTCTTCTTCAAGATTTGGTGGCTCCGGACATTTTCTTAAAAACAAAAAGAAAATATATTTATGCATTTCCAACACTTGCATGTACATATTTTTGGTCCGAAGACCTTAAACTACGTCGGGATCAAGATCCCGAGGGACTTTCAATAAAAACCGGCATCGGTCTTGATTGCTCGAGTCAAGATCCGACAACACCGGACATTTTTTAAAAAATTACAAAAATATATATATATATATGCATTACCAGCACTCTCTTATACAGTTTTGGGTCCGAAGACCTTAAACTACGTCGGGATCAACATCCCGAGGGATTTTAATAAAAACTAGCATCGATCCCAATCTTTAAGACCAACATCGGATGATCTGGATCATTTCGAAAAACAAAAAATATATCACCAGCCCCTCTTTTAAAGTTTTTTGGTCCGAAGACCTTAAACTACACTGGGATTAATTTCTCGGGGGACCTTTCTCGCTTTCAACTAAAAACCGGCATTGGCCTCGACCGTTGAGATCAAGGTCTGATAACCCGGATCGTTTCGAAAATACCAAAAATATTTTAAAGTTTCCACAAAAACCAGCATCAATCTCGATCATTCGAGCTGAAATCTGGAGCTTTTTCCAAAAAAAAAAGAAGAAGAAAAATGATTCACCAAAAACTGCACAAATTCATCTCCAGTGGTTCGAAGACCTAAAACTATACTGGGATTAACTTCTCGGGGGCTTTCTTTCCTAACATGTCCTGGACATGGCTGACATTTGATAGTACGGGTGTCCGGAATCTTTTAAACAGGTAAGGGCTGAGGCGGGCGGAACTCCGCAATCCTGTTCGTGTTGAACGCACCGTGATAGACAACCTTGAGTTGGAAGTCGCTGTTGAATCTGACGGATGTTCCCTGTTCCTAAAACTCATGAAGGGGATTAAGGCTGTTGGGAGGTGGAGTGCACCCTCACGGAATTGTGAGCAACGTAAGGCCCCAAACTGGATTGACTAAAGGAAATGTGAGGATGTGGCTCATTTTGTGGCCGAAGGAGTCCGTCGGACGATACGTGGTCTATGTGCATTGCACATGAGGAACAGGTAACTTTGTGGGTGTGTTGACTGAAAACCCTCAAAATCTCCTCATCCGAAGATGTAAAACTACGACACTTAACTGTGTGAGACTCGTCTTGCTCGCTGACGTAAAATAGATCGGGTGCCTTACCAGCAGTAGAAGCTGGAAGTGGATGAAAATTCCATACTTTTCCCTGCATTTCAGAAAAATCACAAAAATACAAAAACATTGCAAAATCACCTTTTCAAAAATCACAAAAAATATTTCCCTTGCTTTCAATCAAAATATTGTCAAAAAAATCACAAAATATTTCCCTTGCTTTCAATCAAAATATTGTCAAAAATCACAAAAATATTTCCCTTGTTTTCAACAAAATATTGTCAAAAAATCACAAAAAATGATTTCCTTGCTTTCAAGAAAATTTTTAAAAAATCATAAAAATACTTCCTGTGTTTTCAATAAACCGATCTCTATCCTGACCTCTCAGGTAAAGATTCGGACAACATATTTACAAAAAATCACAAAAATTAATCCCCAGCACTACACTTCAGGAGTCTTGAACTCCGTTCACTTCACAGTATGGGATGACGGATCCAATCGCCCGTAAATTTGAATCTTGACCAAAACGGGCAACCAAATACTATCTCAATCACACGTATGCCCAGAAGAACATCTTGAAGTCGGATAACATCCTCGTACATTCTCATTAGCAAAGAAACAACATCTTGGGACGATGGACCTGATCGACCACGGGTCGGGATCTTGACCAACCTGCTGACTAAACGCCCGTACAAAAAGAAAAACCCCAGGGAAGCACAACCCTGCAAGCAATAAGCTCAAAGTTCTCTGCACACACAGCAAAAGCAAAATCATCAAACGAAAAGAGAATGAGCCAAACCATGCATTCATCATGCATCTCCATGCATCAGCATCCATCGCATCAATCATCATGTTTACTTACTTTCAAAATAAAAGTCGGTTAGCTAAAGACCCCACAGGCATCCCTAGTGGAGGCACATGCAAACCAGATTTCCATTTCAAAAAGACAAAAAAATATCTCTATTTGCAAATAAAAACCCCACGGAGTATCACTCTCCAGAGTGGGTATCTTTTCAAAAATCCAAAAAATATTTTCTCAGTAGAGCGTTCTGCCTCCAACACGCCAGGAGATCTTCCATATCTCTGGGTAGGAGCCAACGCAAAAATCAAATAAGATCCGATGTCTCGCGGTTTCCCCGGAGACCATCGGATCCAATGCACTCAAAGTACGGTCGAACTGAACTCCAGTGTCAGTGCGGTCGTACCACATGCCGAGATATGAAAAGATGAAAAGCCAAAAGGCTCGGTCACAGAAACCATTTGAACAGGTGGAAACGATGAATTGTAACCCAAGTATCGAAATCAACAGATTGGGTGGAAAGAGTTCACCCGCACATACCTAGGTGTGGATGCCTGAAGTACCTTGACTGAGTCCAAGTTGGCGTAGTAGAATCCCGTAAGACTATCTGACGCAGGGCGTCTAACCACTTTGACAGTCAAGCGAAACAAGTACTCCTGGAGTGATCTGGGAAAACATCAAACATCACACAATCAGTCTCAGGGTCATCAACCTCGTAAGACTACGGACGCAGAGGCTCTGCTGTACCTTTCCGATGTTAGTACCGATCGGGAATGGAAGGGTTGCGATTGGGTACCCAGGTTGCAGCGCATGCAGGGACAATCGCAACGTTTTCTCCAAACTCTCGCGGTATGTGCGAGTTATCAACTTCCAGACAATCAACTGACTCAGATACAAAGGATAACAAAGATTCCAGACCACAATCAAGGAAAGAATGAATTGCAAACCAAGCATCGAAACCAGCAGATCAGGTGGAAAGAGCCCACCCGCACATACCCAGGCGTGGATGCCTGAAGTACCTTGATTGAGTCCAAGTCGGCGTAGTAGAATCCCGTAAGACTATCTGACGCAGGGCGTCTAACCACTTTGACAGTCAAGCGAAACAAGTACTCCTGGAGTGATCTGGGAAAACATCAAACATCACACAATCAGTCTCAGGGTTAGCAACCTCGTAAGACTACGGACGCAGAGGCTTTACTGTACCTTTTCTGATGTTAGTACCGATCGGGAATGGAAGGGTTGCGATCGGGTACCCAGGTTGCAGCGCATGCAGGGACAATCGCAACGTTTTCTCCAAACTCCCGTGGTATGTGCGAGTAATCGATTTCCAAACGATCAACTGACACAGATGCAAAAGCAAGCAAAGATTTCAGAACATGTCTATGAATGACCGGGTCAGAAGTGGGGTGTCCACTCGCTTTGGCATTCGGTTGCACGCAACCTCTGCCAAAGAGGGGCATCTGTAGACACCCCACCTTCAGCTACACCGTTGGTAGAGATAGCTGGTTGAATGGAGGACCATACCCCCAAATCCCAAGTCCAAACTCAGCTAAACTCACCCTTGTAAGCCCCATTCCATAGCCCAGTTCAAGCCTGAACCCAGTCAACCCAGTCCTAAACATCACCCTGAAAAACCCCCCATAAGAAAAGCCAGTCAAAAAATCCTAAAAAAGTCAAACTCGCTGAGTCAACCCGCTGAGTCAACCCGCTGAGTTAACCCGCTGAGTCAACCCGTTGAGTCAACCCGTCGAGTCAAAACACCGAGTCAAAACACCGAGTCAACCCGTCGAGTCAAATCACCGAGTTGACCAGCTGAGTCAACTCACTGAGTCGACCCAGCGAGTCAAACAGCAGCCCCGAGGGAGCGACCGTACTCGCTGGAAACCGAAGAGCGGCCATACGGGCGGCCCATAGCAGGCCGCCCGAAAAAAATTACGAGCTCTGCCACTCTCCGCTGCTATCAATACCCCCCTCCCCTTCTCATTTCAGCATCCCTTCAAGTCCATTTCAGCCCGAGAACTCTGAGTCCACCTCTCCACCCTTTAGCCCATTTTTTCACCAAGGAGAGCCCGAGTGAGGAGAGCCTAGCCCTGGTCCAGCCCAGCCTGACCACTGGTCCAAGCCTCCCAAGCCATCCAAGTCTTGATCCAGCCACTCGAAGCCAACCCTTGCGACACCTCCGTCCATCCAGCTATTCTTTTTCCAAGCATCATCTCATTTGCATCTAGCATAAGTGCAACATTTACTTTTCTTCCAACCCCCCTACTTCACTGCAAGCACTTTGATTATTCAAGCACACTTGCATATGTATTAAATTAAGCACCTGTCAGTTCGAGCGTATGCTCTGGGCTTGCCCGTTGTTGGAACCTGCCCATCAGAAACTCTTACTGTTCAGACCTGCATTCATGCTTCACCATAAAACACCTTGATCATTCAAGCACACTGCATACGTCTTATATTAAGCACCTGTCAGTTCGAGCGTACGCTCTGGGCTTGCCCGTTGTTGGAACCTGCCCAGAAACTCTTACTGTTCAGACCCGCATTCATGCATCATGTCATCCATGAGAATATACGAGGATTAAATTAGACTTTCAAGTATTTGATCGATTCTGTGAAGTAGAGACCGTACTTCGGTACGGGCAGTGTGTGGGGTGCTTAACCTCTTCCCACCCTGTAACCGTGATCCCTTACCTTGAATCTCTGGCCGCAGATCAAAAGGAGTCATTTTAGAGGAAGGAATCTTCGGATCCCCTTCTCTAACGTTTCTACGGGGTCTAGCCGACTGTAGATTCGAAGTAACTGGCTAGTGGCGACTCTGGTCTTATATAAACTCATTTAAAACACATCCAGCCTAAGTACGACTACCAAACAGAGCCCTCGAGAACGAGGCAAGCTAGTGGCACAAACGGCGATTTCGCACTCACGCATCCTCGTCTCCATCTTTTCCCGAAAGGGAAAGGGGCGAGAACGAACGTCGTGTGGGAGCGCGGAAAATCGGCGAGGGTCCACAGTGCCAAAGCGACTTCTTCCGCATTGATGTATTTCTGGGCCTTTGCCTGAAACTCCATCATAGTTTTAGGAGGGTTCTTATCCAAGGCGAATCTGAATTTTTTGCTTATAATTCTGGCTATAAGGGCGGTGAGGCCTTTATCTTCGGTATAACCTTCAGTTTGGACGGCTTCTGCAGTGAACCGAACTGTAAACTCCTTTATTGTCTCCCCATGCTGTTGCTTCAAGTCCATGAAGTGAGATGCCGGCTTTTTGGTACGGATGCTTCCTATGAACTAAGAAAAGAAGAGCTCTGATAGCTGAGAGAAGGATCCGATGGATCGGGGTTTTAGCCCCCGGAACCATGTACACGCTACATCCTTTAGGGTTAGGGAAAAAGCCCTACACATAATTTTTGAACCATGTCCCTCTAGCTCCATAAGAGACTTATGCGTCTCCAGATGTTCGAGAGGATCGCCAGTGCCTGTGTACGGGGTGATGATAGGCGTGCGATATTTCTTAGGTAAGGGTGCCTCTATGACCTCGCGGGTGAAGGGAGATTCGGATCGATGGATTGACGCAACAGCAATAGGTGGTCGATCTGTCCGATATCGCTGTTCCATATCATCGAAGCGATCATGGATTCTTTTGAGATCTCCTTCCTATGGTAAGGTGTAGCTTGAAGTTTCGACGGCAGATCCTTGAGATTGTTGTTGCCGGGAGGTACTGGAGTGTATAGAATGTGGAGGGGGTACCGGGATTTGATTTTCGAGTGGCATTCGATTTGAAGGAGGAGGATTTGGCTGGGTTTGTGGCTCGCCGGCAGAATGTCTGGAAACCACTGGTACAGGTTGCACCGGCGGCCCTTCTGGAGGTTGTTGTTGTGGTTTTGGAAAGTGCTGATCAAACCGATTAGATAAGGCTTGAAACCCGGCTTTGAGAGTTAGAAGTGTGTTTCCGAGGAAACGCATAACGTCTTCTTGACTACCGGATACATCGAACAATTAGCTTTGTGACAGCACGTTGGATTCCCCTGGGGGGATGCCCGTCGAAACAGTCTGAGGGAGATTAGGTGCTGGTTTAGTAATGTCAGGTGGAGGTAACGTCTGTCTTGAAGTGGAAGTCTGAACCGTCTTTTTGGGAGGAATGGTGGGAGATCACGATCAATGATTAGAATGGCTAATCCTGACGACCTGACCTGTTTCCCACAGACGGTGCCAATTTGTTTACGTCGAATTTGGTTACAAGATCCTCCGGACGTTCACATTCCCTCAAGCCAACTTCCCTCCAAACCTGAAAAAACACAAGAGAAAACTATCGGTGGCCGGCGTCCATCCGTTGGCCCTCCGAAGCTTAAGTCAAATGGGACATGGTTGTAAATCAAATAGCCGGGTATGGGCGTAGAGATTGTGTACCTTTATCTTCTGTGGAGTCATCTATTTATATAAATCCAAGTGACCCAGTCTATTACGCAAGACGTTAAGATTACTGCTGATGTTCCGGGGATAGAGGGTTATCCGATGAATACTTAGATAAGCGGATAGTCCTAACTCAATTGGACATCTAGCTGATTACGTTCCCTGATGGTGCTCCCCTGAGATTTGGAGCCATGAACAGAGATAGGCCCAAAACCGGCCTATACAGGCTGCTGGTACTAAAAAAGCGGAGGATGCTCAGGCTCGGGGATAACTGCTCCCGTGCTGAGATGCGACCCCTTTCAACGACCACGAGCCGAACTGCTCGCATGCTAAGATGCGACCCCTTTTAACGACCACGAGCCAAGCTGTTCGCATGCTGAGATGTGATCCCTTTCAACGACCACGAGCCAAGCTATTCGCATGCTGAGATATGACCCCTTTCAACGACCACAAGCCGAGCTATTCGCAGTTGGTCAGACTGGTCACAACTTCTTTCAATCACTCCTGATCGTATCTCTCGACGACCAACTTTATCCTACAACAATATATATGATTTTTATGTATTTATATATAAAATTTATATAATATTATTTAATTCATTTTAAATTCGAATCGGATCTTAATCGGAGCAGATCCAAGGTGATCCGAATCCCACCCGAAATTTAAACGGATCCGATTAACAAGATCCGAATCCGACCCGATGATTCAGATTGTTGATCCGAATATGGTAAAATTAGATCAGATCCTGACCAAGATTCGATCCGTTGACAGCCCTAATAGTCACCCTCCCATGTGTCTTTAAAGGGATGGAGACTCATGGGCTTCGTTGGATTTTGAAATTGTGGGGTCTATTTTTTTTTTTTCAGGAAAAATGTTCACTAGGCTCGTCATGTGTACTTTTCCTACATCCAGATTAGGGGACGAAGATTGCGTCCGTCCATGCTAAATTGTGGAGGGCCCCACCATGATATATTTCTTTATCTACGCCATCCATCCTTCTTTTAAGATCATTTTAAGGCATGAGACCAAGAAAGAGGTAGATCCAAAGCTCAAGACGACCATACCATAGATGACTCTTGCATTTATTGCTATGTGCTTTTAATACAATCAAGCTCACTATTTGGCGTGGTCCACCTGAGTGTTGGATTAATGCAACCAAGCTAATTATTTGGTGTGGTCCACCTAAGCGTTGGATCTGCCTCATTATTAGGCTCATGCATTAAAATAATCTTAAAAGAGGGATAGACGATGCGGATAAACAGATAAATCACGGTAGGCCCCTCCACAAATCAGCCATATTGAGGAAGGACACAATCCGCTTATTTTCACCAAAATAGCACCACAATATGGTTAAATGCTATAGAAAAGTCTTTTAAAAATCTTTATTGGATGACTTTAAATATCTTTTTAAATTTTTAAAGGGATGAAACTATTCCTGTGCATGGAGCGTTTTCCCCGCCGGGCCATTAAGAAGTAGGGAAGCCCATTGCATATGGGTAAAGTATGTGGGACTCTCTATGGTGTTTGTGAAAAATTTACCCAGTCCACATGTTTTGCCAAATTCAACCTAATCCTCTAAATGACTTGAACCAAATAGGAAAACTCTTAGTTATCATCATTAGCCTTAGAACACTTAGAAAAATATGATAAGTTAAACTAATAAAAGAGGTGCAAATTGTTGTAATTAAACCAACTCAAATTGTAGTTTTCAAGGGGACTTTAATCCATCAAAGTCTAGTCTCGATGGCACTCTGATCCATTGGAAGATAAGTTTGATCCATTAAAAATTGATCTAGCAACATTATGAACTCTCTAGACAGTTTTCTGATCCATCAAACCCATCACTTTGATTCATCGAAGTGGTGATTTCAATCCATCGGATAAGGTTCAGATCAATCGAAAAATATGTCCAGCAACTTCATAAACTCTCTGAATAGTTTTTCGATTCCATCAGAGTAGGATTTCCGATCAATCTAAGGGTGTCTCCAATCAATCGAAGATAGAAGAGATTGCCCATTTTTTTACCATTGAAGATTTATCTATAACAAGCGGGAGAGTTCGTATTTAGGTAGAAAGGAGGGATTTTAGTGATTTAAAGACCCCAACTATTGCAAACCATTAGAGGCCTATAATCATAACCCACACAAGGCATTTTCCTTGTGATTCATCACTATCATGGAGCATTCAAAAGCTCAAATAAGAATGATCTTGTTCCCTCTTGATCTCTAGGAGTTTAGACACCTTGACTGTAGGTAAATCCTCTGTCCAAATACCCCCTAAAGATCTTTTAGATGATTCTCCGACCTTGAACCAAATTCTACCATTAGGTTGTAAAGAATCCACCACCTCCTCACCTTGGACATCTTGAAGAAGCATCAAATGCAAAGTAGCTGATCTTGGAGCTAGAGTATTGGCAACACATCGGCATTAACGATCGGGGGAGGATAAAGGGGAGCTGATTGAAGCACGAGAGAGCAAATATCTAGTAACCCAAAGCGGCGCATTAAAAGGAGCTCAAATTCGACAAATAAGGTTGTCATTTCTAAGAGTCATTTGCACTCTTTCCATTGGTTGGTTAGATTGTAGAATTTGTTAGTCAAACTCAAGTCCAAGTTCGTTTGTCGAACCTTGGCTCATTAGTTGAGCTTAAAACTCCAGGTTCATTTGTCAAACCTTGGCTTGTTAGTTGAGCCTAAATTTTTAGGTTCGTTTATCATTGGCACATTTATTAGGCCTCAATAAGTCTCTAAGGGGAGCCACTAATACGGGTGTATACGTGTAGGTTGGAATGAACTTGTAAACTTCCCGATATGGTGGAACTGATCTAAAACACTTAGGTTGGGATGAACCTTATTTAAACTCCCTGGTGAAATTCGGTGTGTTCAGGGGTGAGTACTTGAACTAGGAGTAAAGTAGACACATAGTCGAACCACTATACATGCTTGTATTTGTGACGTATTTGAGCTCATTGTTAATATAGCATTGTATGTTTAATTGTTCAATTATGAATACTTGATAGGAATGTATATTAGGCACTAAATAGGTACATTCATACACAAGATGTGTTTTCACTAATTAGTGTAGGCTTCAGCTCATATGATCCATACTCATATAGTATACATAGGTTGTATAGATTAGGTGCTTAATTTAGTTAAATCATATGTTAATCTATGCATGTTAGACTAGGTTGTTAAATTGTTTATCACATATTACTCTTTGTTATTGAACTCACTTAGGCTTGAAAGTCGAAGTGTTCTTGCTTAGCTTAAATTGTAGAACAGTTTAAATAGCTAGACGAAAAAAATTTCAAAAAGGTTTTAATCACCCCTCTCTAGGACTTAGCCATAATTCTAGTAACTCCATCAAGCTTCCACACGTATAGCATAATGTGTCATGTTAGATGATCCGACATAATTTTCAGGAAAGTGAAGGTGCAGGACTAGAGTCGGTGGAGGCACGAGAAGCTGTAGAACTATAATGGAGACTAAGTAGAGATGAAGGATGAGGATGGTCGAGTATGACGAAGTACAACATAAAGATTTTCATTATGGTGGAGATTGTTGGAATCGGGTGACTCAAATCTATGTTAAACAGGGTCGTCGGTCGACCAACGGGGTAGTCGAGCGACTAACCATGGACGGGTTTGAAACAATGAACTCTCTGGACGTTTTTTTTATGGTTTTGGGCGACCGAACCATGGTCGGGCGATCAGCGGTGGGTTCAAGCGCTTGACCGAGCGGCCAATTGTGTCGGTCGATTTGCGCGATCTTGTGTTGTTTTGTGTAAGATGTTTTTAATTCCGATTTATTTAAAGGGTGTAATGCAGGATTAGGGATATTGTCAAAGTAGCTGGTGTCCTAAATGCGTAAGGAGGGATTGAGAGGGTTCTAGAGTGAGAGAAAAAAGCTTGGAGAGCTTGTTATTTCTCTTATGGGGCTTAAATTCGGGGTCTAATTTATTCATTCTCTTGTAATTTTTGATATCACAGTGGATTCGCTTTGTGTCGTGGTTTTTTACTCGTGATGGGGAGTTTTCCATGTTAAAATTGGTTTACCTTCTTGTGATTGTCTATTGTTGCTTGGTGTGTGCCATTGTATGATTATCTCATTTGATTGCTCGATTCTTCCATTGCAGGCCGATCGTATTTTTTCCCAACAGAAGAAAGTTCGTGTATATGATGAAAACAGTAGGCGATTGTAGAGAAATGATTAAAATTAACATTTTTTAGTCCAAGAAGTAAAATAGAGATGTCTTAGGGAAAAACTTGAGCATGAGCACGTGAACTATCATACTGCTCCAGAGCACCAAACAACTCTCGTGTGGCCCATTAATCTATAAACTGTTAAACCGGTAATTTCAAAAAAAAAAAAAAAAAAAACCCTGCCACAGTCAGCAGTCATTTTTTTTTTTTTTTTTGTCTTTACATGAGTAAAAGTGAAATCAAGTTCTATATGTATATATGCTCAGCTGACTGTGCAAAAAAAAATCAGAGAGTGTGAAAAAGAGAAGTCAAGAACAAGAAAAACACCAAAGAAAGCACCCTCTTGTACTCCATCTTCAACACAACAAAGGAATAAAAAATTTCCTGCTATATCTGTTTTCCTACTTGTGTATTTCTGTTTGGTACTCTATTTTACTGTAGGTTGCATCATTCCTCTACCCCTCTTCCAACAAATTTGGTATCAGAGCTTCAAGAATCGGTTGAGGGCCACAAGAATATATTTGTTGTTGCTGAAATTGAAGAAGCTATTTCATCTATATCTCCAGAAAATCAAACAAATGCAAGTCAAGTTTCAGTAAGCGTTTCCAACATTACCCATTGTTTTTTGTGCTTAAAAATCTGATTTTGTTCGGAGTTGATTTTTTGCAAGTTGAAGAATGTGGAGTATTTGGTAGGAGTGTTGGTATAAAGTCCATTTAAAAGAAGCAGTTTTTATAATCAAATCTGAGAAAGCTTATTCACGCCCACAAGGTGTTCGATGAAATTCCTCAACGACAATGGCATCAAGTTTTGAATCCCATAGCTTCAATTATGCACAAAGTCTTATTCCAATCTTTGGATGGAGAGAGCTATGACTACTGGAGTCTCCAAATGAAGACCCTATTCATCTTACAAGATTTATGGAAACTTTTTGAAGGTGGGTACGATGAATCGAAATCGGCGGAGGTCCTTGCTTCTTAGACTAATGCAAAACAAAAGGAGTATAAAGAAAACAAGAAGAAAGATGCCAAGGTACTCTTCTACATCCAACAAGCAGTGAGCAAGAGTATCTTTCCTGTTGAGTGTGGAGACAATACTCAACAGAGCTTGGTCGGGCGCCCAGACGGTCTGTGGACCGGGCGCCCGAAATTCGAGCTGTCAGCTGCTGGACCGTTTCGTGAACGGCCGGGCGCCCGACGGTCAAAGTGACCGGGCTGCCCGAAATTCATCCTGTTTTATGTCTTTTGTCGCTGGACGTTTTTTGCATTGGCCAGGGCGCCCGACGGTCAAAGTGACCGGGCGCCCGACCGGCCGCGGGCTTAAGACGCGGGTTTCCTATTTAGTGTTCTAATTGCAGGGATTTACTATATAAAGGGGTGTAAACCGGGATTAGACATGGAGATTAGGGCTTCTATACGTCCAAGGTGAGAAAAAGGCGAGAGGATTAGCAAAATGGCCATCTCTGTGCATGGGAGCATAGGAGAAGGTAAGTGTATTACTTGTAACTTCATTTTTCTCCGTAGTGAAGTTTGCACCGGTGATTTTTTACCCTTGTTGGGGTTTTTCCATGTAAATCTCTGTCTTGTGGATTGTTGGTTTGTGTGATTCTTTTCTAGTTATTATTTTCTTCCTGTTTATCGTTTATGGGTGAGACCGGAGATTGGATCTCGGTTCACCGGCGTTGTTGGCGTGCTGCACAACATTTCCAAGACTCTTGACAGCCACAAGTTCCAAGGAAGCATGGGACATTCTAAAAAGAGAATTTTAGGGGTTTGAAAAAGTTATTGCCATTAAGCTGCAATCTCTTTGGAGAGATTTTGATAACCTATTAATGAAAGAAGCTGAAACAGTCTAAGCTTATGTTTCTCGTGTTTTGGGCATCATTAACCAAATCAAAAGTTATGGGGATACAATTCAAGATAAGAAGATCATGGAAAAGATCTTGAGGACTCTTTGAGCTAAATTTGATCATGTGTAGTAGCAGCCATAGAAGAGTCTAAAGATTTGTCCAAGTTGAGTTGCCATGAGTTGATGGGCTCACTTCAAGCACATGAGCAAAGGATGAGCAGATTTGTGAATCAAAGTATGGAACAAGCTCTTCAGTCCAAGTTGAGGTTGAAAGAAAAGAAAGAACATGCATGTAACGCCCCAAAATTTAGACTCTCGTGAATGACACGATTGGCCAAATTTTTTAGTGTTAACTCATATGTATTAGGGTTGCGTTTCCACACATTCACCCGTAAACACATACATGTGTGGCATTCATATCATAACGACGGAAAATTAATGTTCTTATTCCATAACTTTCTACTCTAGATTCTCAATCAAATGTAATGAAAAGAAATCATGTCCAACTCAATGTTTTATCTAGTGTTTCTCTGAGAGACTTATTACATAATCAAGAGAAATCAAATTTACTCTACTAAAAAACTAAACAAAAACATCTTCATGCTACTTCAGCTTCATCGTCTGCCATTTGCTACCACGAGCCTTCATACTCCTCACCTTGTAAATCGGCCTCATCTACTAGATCGTTACCTGTAATGTCTGGAATGGTGTTTTAAAAACACCGCCCTAGAAGGACTGAGTTGCTCACGATCAACTCAGTAAAGGTCACCCACCAAGAACAGTACAACAATATTTTAAACACAAAGAGCATACCCAATTCAAAACACACATGAGAAATCTTATTTAATGCAATGCATGATATGCATGCTCTGGCTAAGGCACCCTGACTAATGAGACGGGACTAATCCAACTCTTCTCACTAGTCACTAGTCACCAGAGTCCACGATGAAGCGGGTAATTCCACAACTTCATCTCAACAAACCCAGCCAATGGAGGTGATAGCAACCCACCATACTACCATAAGCTAGCGCCGTAGCGCCCGTAGGGCTAACCCACCAAGTCGGGTCCCATGCATGCATGATTAGTTTCATATTTATTTAAGTAGTTTAACATACAGTCAATTTAATGATGTTTAAGATCAACGATCGCTCTTTACCCCATCCCACGGCTCATCATGACGTATAATAGTCGTTTCCCTTCAACGGGGGCCAACCGTGAAAGGACGTACACATCATAGTCAAGACAAAGCATATGGCATGCAAATATCGACAATTTCTTAAGGATTCATCTCAAACATTCACTCTTAGATCCGTTGGCAACTCACCAACAATACATTCATATGGCTTTGCCAAATTATTCCATCCAACACAATCCTCATGGTTCAATCCTCTTTAATGTACAAGTATATTACTTATGGGGCAAAGGGCTTCCACTGATTAAACATTCGCATGAGTAATCCCGTATCATATAACACTCTATTCATCATACATACCATAAGCATATAAACATCATTTCTTAAGCAATAACTTCACATATATCTCATGTAGGCATGTATAATGTCATGATTTCACTTTCAAAACATACATCACACATTATGGTTCATATCAAATAAAAATTCAACAAGAGTTTATTAAAGTATTCCATACAACAACTCATGTTCACATGAAAAAATTCAATAATCATAGATCATATATAACAACGTAGCAAAAACTCCCTATATTATGCATAAGATGATTAAATAAATCAATATTATTGTGGCTATACTTTGAAGGAAATCCTTACCTCTAATATTGGTAGATTCGAGGTATTGTTAGAGTAGTGAAAACCCTCCTAAGTTCAACCCTAACATGTTTAACATAGATTACATAGTTAGGATATGATCTTCACAAATGATCGCCTATGATTAGATCTCCATCTATGGTTAAAGAGTAGGGATAAATCTAGGACATAGATGTGACTTACCACTTCTCAACAGCAGATCCGGAAAGAAAAGGAATAGCAACATAGAAGCAATAGCAAGAGAACGTGGGTTCTCCTCTCTCTCTCTCTCCTCCCACGATCTCTCTCTCTCTCTCTCTCTCTTTACTTTCGATTTCTCTCCCTCTCTCTCTCTCTACTGTCGATCTCTCTCTCTCTCTCTTAGGGTTTTCTATAGAGTAGAGGACGTTTAAGGGAGCCATATATGGAGCCCCGAAGTCGGTGCAACGTAAAATGGGATTGGTTTCCTAATTGGAGAAGGAAAGTAGCGGGTCTTCCTCTAACGACCTACTTCTCATGGAGACCGTCCAAGGGGAAGGTAAGGTTCATAAGAAGGCATAGTTTCAATCCTAGGCACTCATGCAAAGGAACGGCCCCGATCTATATCATTTTTAAGGCAATGACTTTGAATGGTGAGAGTGTAGCGGCCCATATGGATCGCGGAAAGTAGCAAAACTTTGGGGGCATGGGTTTTGGTGGAGTGCAAAACAAATGAGCGGAATGGATCTGGTTGTGGGGCCCATCCTGGAGGACAGTGTAGGTCACCAAGATGGCAGCGGGCGGATGCTGTTACAGCGTCCTGCCGAAGAAGAAGGAAGAAGAAAAAAAAAACTTTTACGCAACTTTTTACGTACGGAAATAGTGCGTAACGCACTGGCTTGACAGGTGGGGTTCACTATGATGGATCAGAGTTTTTTCGCTCTGTCCAATAGGTCGGTGAGATGAAAATAACCGTTGCCGTGAAATGTGGGACAATTCTGAGCTAAGGTGGGCCATTTATTGGCTATTTTCTGATCGAGACATTTGTACTATGATCTAAGGGCCGAAATTTGACGTGTACGGTTATTTTGGGCCTGATAGAGTTCTCCTAAAGTTTCAGCCTAAATGGAATGTGAAAAATTAGTCTACTTAAAATGTGGGGTTTATTTAGTGGCATTTTCGTAATAAATGTAAAACGGAGAGTTTCTCAAAATCTGATGCTTCTATATTATTCCAGAGATTATTCTGGGTAACTTTTACAAAAGGATCTCTCTTTGATTTTCCGTGGATGATTTGTTATGAATTTATCAAATTTAAATTTTGAATAAAAATTAAATAATCAAATAATTAAATAAATATCTAAATAAATAGATAAAATAAATTATTTATACTAAAAATATGGGGCAGTTACAGAACAAGATGGAGAAAAGGAAAATCCAAAAAAAAGGCACATTTCAAAAATTACAATTTGGAAGAGGCTCAAGCTTTAACTATGGCCATGGAGGAAGCTATATTCAAAGTTGTGGAAGAGGAAGAGGAACAAGTAGTTTCAGAAATCATAGTTATGAAAAAGGAAGCAACTCCTCTAATCTAAAATGCATGGTGTGTAAGAAATTTGGGCGTGCAAGTGAGAATTGCCAGTATAGATGTATGAGATGCAAGATTCCAAATCATATGCAGACAGATCATTTGGTTTCAACAAAAAGGGGAAGCAAATTTTTCTTAGAAAGAAGCTTCATCAGATAATCTATTCTATTCATGTTTGAATGCCCAACAAGAATCTCAAGATGTTTAGTACGTGGACAGTGGCTGCAGTAATCACATGATTGGGAATCGGCAATGCTTCATCAGTTTGGATGAAAAAGCAAATTCAGAAGTAAAGCTTGGAGATGGAAAGCTACAAAGCATTGAAGGCAAATGAGTTATCTCGGTGCGAACAAAACGAGGTACTTCTAAACTCATCTCCGATGTTCTCTATGTTCCTGGGTTAGCTCAAAATCTTATGAGTGTTGGCTAGCTCATCAAAAAAAGATATATGGTGAATTTTGATAATGATGAATGCAAAATCGTAGATAAAAACAAAAGGCAATTGGTGGCAAAAATTAAAATGACACAAAACAAAGTGTTTCCACTTATTATGCCATCAATTGAAAAACAAGCTTTGAAAGTTGAAAATGGTGCTAATTCCTTGATATGACACCTAAGATATGGCCATCTAAATTATGATGGCTTGAAGTCGTTGAAACAGAAAAATATGGTCATAGGTCTTCCTTATATACATGATGAAGGGAAGATATGTGAAGGGTGTATTTATGAGAAGCTACATAGGCTCCCATTCTCAAAATCATCTTGGCGAGCTAAAGCACCTTTGGAGTTGGTGCATGCTGATTTATATGGGTCGACACAAACTCTGTCATTTAATGGAAAAAGATATTTCATTCTCTTTGTTGATGATTTTAGCAGAATGATGTGGGTGTATTTCCTTCAGCAAAAATCAGAAGCTTTCTCAATATTCATAAAATTCAAGGCATATGTGGAGAAGCAAAGTGGCCATCACTTGAAGGTTTTAAGAACTGATCGCGGTGGATAATTTACATTCAAGGAATTCAATGGCTATTGCATGAAGATGGGAATTAAGAGAGAATTGACGGCAAGATACACTCCACAGCAAAATGGAGTGGCGGAAAGAAGAAATTGGACTATCGTTGAGATGGCACGAAGCATGTTGAAGGGAAAGGAGTTACCAAACAAGTTTTGGGCTGAAGCTGTCAATACCGCGGTCTACATTCTCAATAGACCGCCTACAAAAGCCGTCCTCAATATGACTCCTTTTGAAACGTGGCATAAGCAAAAGCCGAAAATAAGCCATTTCAAATTGTTCGAGTGCGTTGCATATGCACATATCCCATCACAGATTAGAGAAAAAATTGATGAAAAAGGTGAGATGTATATTTTTATTGGCTATAGTGAAGAGTCCAAGGCGTATCGCTTGTTCAAGCAAAAAACAAGTGAGTTGGTGATTTCAAGAGATGTCATACTTGATGAAGAAAATGCTTGGAGCTGGAAAAATGAAGACAAGAAACTTCAAGAGGTGATTGAAGAAGAAAATATATCACCTCCATCACCTTCAGATAGGCCGAGTACGTCATATGCTCCATCATCAAGTCCAAGGTCGCCAAGTTCAAGTTCAAGATCGAATAGTTCAAGTTCACCACCAAGAAAAGAACATTCCTTAAGGAAAATATAAGAAACATGTGACATTGCCTACATTGCACTTGAGCCACAAAAATATGAAGAAGCCGCAAATGAAGAAGTTTGGAGAAAGGCGATGGATGAAGAAATGCTGGTAATTGAAAAAAATGAAACATGGAAGATGATTGATAGGCCGAAAGAAAAAGAAATCATTGGATTGAAATGGGTCTACAAGACCAAGTATAATGAGGATGGGACAATCCAAAAGCATAAAGCAAGATTGGTTGCAAAGGACTATTCTCAACAGCCCGGAGTTGATTTTAATGAGACATTTGCTCCCATTGCTAGAATGGAGATGGTTCGAATAGTCTTGGCTCTAGCGGCCCAACTGAAAATTCCAGTCCTTCAATTGGATGTAAAATCAGCCTTCTTGAATGGAGAACTCGAAGAAGAAATTTATGCTGAACAGCCTGAAGGATACATGAAGAAAGGAAAAGAAGAAAAAGTCTACAAGCTTTGGAAAGCTTTGTATGGCCTAAAGCAAGCTCCAAGAGCATGGAATAGCAAAATTGATCGATATTTCCACCAAAATGGATTTGAAAGAAGCCCAAGTGAGCCATCTCTCTATGTAAAAAAGGAAGGTATGTATGATTTTCTCATTGTTTGCCTTTATGTTGATGATTTGATTTATGCAAGTACTAAACCAAAGATGGCGGAGGATTTCAAAAGGGCTATGATGAAAGAATATGAAATGACTGATTTGGGCCTTATGAAATATTTCCTCGGGATACAAGTGAAGCAATCCCTTGAAGGAATTTTCATTTCTCAAGAAAACTATGCCAAAAATCTATTGAAGAGATTTAACATGTTAAATTGCAAGCCCGTGGCTACACCAATGGCATTAAATGAGAAGCTTTCAAAGAGTGATGGAGTTGAAAAAGTGGACTCAACTCTTTATCGAAGCTTGGTGGGTTTGTTGATTTATCTCACCAATACAAGGCCCGACATTGTGCATGCTGTCAGCATGGTTTCTAGATTCATGAATGAGCCAAGTAAACTCCATTATGCAGCTGCAAAAAGAATCCTTTGATATGTTAAAGGATCCAAAGAATGTGGAATCAAATATTCAGCCAATGATGATAATAACTTAATCGGGTTCACAGATAGCGATTGGGCAGGCTCAGTTGATGATAGAAAAAGCACTTCAGCTTATGTTTTATGTATGGGATCAAAAGTCATAGCCTAGTCTTCAAGGAAGCAGAATACAGTGGCATTATCTTCAGCAGAAGCCAAGTATATTTCCGCTACAAGTGCAGCTTGTGAAGCCGTTTGGTTGAGGCGAATTCTAACCGACTTGCAGCAAGTTCAAGAGAAACCAACTCAGATTTTCTGTGATAATATGTCGGCAATAGCAATGACAAGAAATCCTGTCTTCCACAGTCGATCAAAGCATATCAAGTTACGTTATCATTTTATAAGAGAGCTTGTGGAAGGAGATCAAATAGAAATGAAATTTTGCAAATCTGAAAAACAATTGGTGGATGCATTCACCAAATCTCTTCCATCAGATACGTTTATTCAATTCAGAAAAATGTTAGGAGTTCAGGTTTTTCAAATTAAGGGGGAGTGTTAAACCGATAATTTCAAAAAAAAAAAAAACCCTGCCATGTCAGCAATCAAAGTTTCTTTTGTTTTTTGTCTTTACATGAGTAAAAACGAAATCAAGTTCTGTATGTATATATGCCCAGCTAACTATGTAAAAAAAAAAAAAAAATTAGAGAGTGTGAAAAAAGAGAAGTGAAGAACAAGAAAAGCACCAAAGAAAACACCATCTTGTACTCCATCTTCAATGCAATAGAGAAATCAAAAATTTCCTGCTATATCTATTTTCCTATGTGTGTATTTTCTGTTTTGTACTTTATTTTACTGTAGGTTGCATCATTCCTCTACCCCTGATTTATTCGCCAGATCATCTGCATGATAAGACCCACCATACGAATGGACGTGATGTCTTACACATTTTAGGTACACAGTGCATGTATCCTGTAGAGTGAAGTAAGGCCCACCATATTCCATCAGTTCCTCAGGCAAAAAGGATAGTGACTATCTTCTAGCATAGGCACTTGTATGCTGTCCCAATCTTTTGTCATGGGTTTAAGCATAAGAGCTGTCACTGGGCCAAACAGAAACTTTTGAATAGGCGTTGCCTGTAGGCGCGAACCAAAAGTTCAAAGCCCGGGCGGTGGCTGATCCTAGGCCTGACCCATTGAGTCTCGCCTGCTAGCCCAGCTGGAAGACGCGCATTTCAACAGCAGGTCTTAGGTTCGAACTGCTAAGGAGACACACAAACCCCACTGGTGGGTGGGTGCATCATGTGACTAACCATGTGAGTGTATTGCCCAGCTAGCAGGGTGGGTGCGTTGCATGACTAACGAAAAAAAAGCCTAGCCCATTGACGGTCTCATTCAACATGGAGTTTTCATCTTTTTGCATGTTTTTAGCTGTCCACTTGATTTCGATTTTAAAATCTAATGGCGAGGCGTGTGATTCACAGATGATAAGCATGTTAAAAGGGAAATTCCAATGTGGTTCGATTCCAACACTATTTGGATACAATAACCATTTTGGAAGTGGATTTTAGAGAAAAAAAGGGCCAAACAAGATTTTCTATGGAAGTTTTATTATGGAACAGGCAACTTGGGTGAGAACCCGAACCAGCGATGTGAGTGAGAACCTGACCATAGGGCCCACCTCAATGGATACATTGTATATCCACGCTGTTCTTTTGTTTCTCCAGCTTATTTTAAGATATGGACCCGAAAATGAAGCCGATAAAACTTTCAGGTAGTCCACACCACGGGAAACAGTGGTTAATGACCACATCGCTGGTTCCGGGGTCTAACCCACATTGCGCTCGTAATTGCCAGGTAGCTGATTAGGTATGGCCCATTCTTACCCTACACTTTGCCGCCCAGACTGTAGGGCCCACCTTGATGTATATGTATTGTATTGTATATCCATGTGGTCCATTCGTATCATTTTAGGGCATGCTTTTAAAAAAAAAAAAAGTAGATCCAAATCTCAGGTGGACCACACCATATGAAACATTGATAATTGAATGGTCACGTTAAAAACTTCGAAGGGCCCACCGTAATTTTATTTGCCATCTAACCTGTTCATAAGGATACAAAGATCCGGATGAAGGTTAAAAAAAAAGCCAAATATCATCTTAATACAAAACTTTTGTGGTCCACAGGAAGTTTTTAATGATCAATTGCCACTGTTTCATGTGGTATGGTCCATCTGAGATTTGGATCTGCTTCATATTTTGGATCATGCCCTAAAATGATCATGGCATTTGCAAATTCTCTAAGTGGAAAGTTTATCTAACTCAATCGGAAACGTTCAAATCATATGCCCCACATTAGATGAATCATAGAAAAAGGATATCACAATGAACTAACAAGCTCAGTGACCAATTGCCGCACATTTAATGGACCGTTAAGATGAGAATAGTTGCCATTCCAAATCCAACAAACGAGGTTGGCACGGTTCAATCAATCTGATTTTGGGTTGTGATACATCAAGAGTGCACTCCACAACTTGGACGGTTGAATTTGAGTCGTCACGTGAGTGCAATTTAGTGGTGTATGTGTATGAACCATCCAACTCTTCCAGAGTATAAAATAATATACCATTCATGTTTGAAACTATCATCATCTCCTTTTCGCCTAAACATCACTTCAAATCATGATTACGTTACCAAACACCCCTCTTTTTTCAGCAAAACCAACCATTCCTCTTTTAGTTTTTTCATTAAATCAGTCACCTTACAGGTCGATTTCCCAACACTAGTCATTGCTTTCTCAGTTCTTTAATCCAATCTCTTTTAGCCTACTACTGTGGCAAACCATCCACATTGCACTTGGCATGTGTGTGTGTGTGTGTGTGTCAATCTAGACCGTCCAAATATTGTGGTCCATTGTGGATGGACCACTCCCCAAAAATCACACTCACCCAACAATCTCAACCGTCTGACTCTTCTCACTGGATTTGGACTGCAGGCCATTTTATTCCTGAACGTCCATTTCAGTGGCCACTAATTGAATGATTCCTTATTCAATGTACTCCATTCACACCAAGGCGTGGATGATCAGGATCGACTGTAAATTGTGGCAAACACACAGCATGGTCTATTCCATTTCTCTGTAATTCAAGGAGTGAGATGAATCATATCCATTCATATGGACAATGGAACAACTCAAGAGTTCCTCTAAGAAATCTGTTATTGAGAACTTCCCACAGCAGATCTTTGCAAATTCAAAAAATGAAGAGCAAAGCCCAACATGGAGCTAAGCTTCCAGAGGAGCTAGACCTCCTCCATCAAGCCCAACAGCATCTACGACACGAATCCAACATTGGTTCATGTCCATCAACCAAACCAAGAAATGGAGGCGAAAAAACATTGATGCCGGCTCATCGGCATCCATCAGGAAAAGCGATGAAGAACCCGTCCCGCTCTGGGAACCAAAGACGGGTGTTTTGCTTTCGGAAGTGGAAAGGATTCCAAGTCATGCCTGAAATTGGACGGTGGAGATCAAGATGCTTGGTGTGCTTGCAAGTTCATCAGATTAAGGACTTGCCAGTGTCTTTGAATGGTAGAGCATGTGGTTGTGGGATGGAGAACAAAAGGGTGGGAAAGAGAGGAGACATTGCCAGTTCCTGCATTGGAAGGGAAGGCTAGCTTTGATGAGATCTTCCTACATTACTGCAATATCAAGATTCATTGTGCTATGAAGAGTTTTACCATATGGGGTTCTTTAGTTGAAGCAAAAGAGTGTGATCTGGAAATTTTCACTTTGAATTTGAGTGAGTTGATGTCCGCGGGAGATTCGAAATCGAAATTCAGTGGGAAGACTACAAGCTTCAATCTTTGTGGAATTGCAGCTGGAGCGACGCTCGGCGTGAGCTTTTACTATACGATCATCGACACGGAGACTCGTGGATTCCAGCAGATGCAGTGCAATTCAATTGGTGAGTATTTCGCTACTTCGAAAATTTTTCTTTGCTTTCCTTTTCCTCTTATATTCGGAGAAGTGACATAACTGTCATCCTCAAGCCAAATTCCTAAGATAAAGGATCATTTCCACCTTTCAATCAGTGATGGGCCCATCAATTAGTGGTCTTGATTGGAAAATGATCATCGATCAATGGACTTTTCTCTTGATGTCATTTCCTCTAACTGTTGCTGATCTCCACTACCCAACAATTGATCAGACTACTAGGAAAATCTGATACTGTGCAAGGGTCATCCATTGGATGCTCCATATCAATGGGCATATTGTTTGGGTAGTCTTCAAACTATGCACGGATTGGGTACTCCGACCGGTCAGGCGACTGGTCGGATGGCGTGACCCAAATGTAGTGAAGAACCCCCTTGGACAGATTTCCTATGCACCAGACCGGTCGGCCGACCGGTCTGCATAGGGCTCCGGCCGGTCGGCCGACCGGTCGGTGGTGAGGGAGCAAAGGTGTTAAACTCCCTGGACTGTTTTATGTATTGGCCGATCGGTCGGCCAACCAGTCGGCTATGCACTCGGGTTTCTTGCGCAGCTCACAGTACTACGCAAGGTGTTTCTAATTTCGAAATTCTGCTTATTTAAAGGAGTTCCGACTTAGATAGGTATCCTAAGGTGTCCAATGTTTCCTATTCGTGTTAAGAAGAGGGGAGAGGTGTGTGTGGGAGAGAACTTGGGGTTTTCTCTGTTATTCTTTGCTAGTGGGCTGTCAATCTCTGTAATCTTCTGATATTCATAGTGGATCACTTTTTGCTGTAGTTTTTTACCCGTTGAGGGGGTTTTCCACATAAATTCGGAGTCTCTTGTGGTGAATGCTTGTGTGTGATTGATTGCATCTTGTTTACTTGTTTGATTTCGCATTGCTTCACGGGTTTCGGCGTTCCGCTTCCGTTATCGGCTTTCCCAACAAGTCTGAGACGAGACAAGAAGATGGCATCGGACGCAAGGTTCGAGTTAGAGAAGTTCTCCGGGAAAATAACTTTGAGCTATGGAATGTGAAGATTGAATCCTTCCTGGTTCAACAAGAGCTTAATAGAGCTCTTGGAAAGCGACCCTGAGGCTATGAAAGACGATGAGTGGACAAGGCTCGACAAGAAGGCTAGAACCTAAATCCTGTTAAACATTACGGATGATATTCTCTATCATGTCATGAAGTAGAAGACTGCAGCTGAAACGATGGCGAAGCTAGAGAAGGTTTTTGCCAAGAAATCTCTAGAGAATCGCATGTACGTGTTGATGCAGTTGTTCACCTTGAAGATGATTGAGGGAACTAAGGTGGAGGACCACCTTAGCACGTTCAATAGGCTGGTTTACAAGTTGGTGGAGATCGATGAACCGATGAAGGATGAGTATCAAGCATGCATCCTATTGAATTCTCTTCCAGATTCATATAAGTCGTTCAAGGACTTTGTGACGCAGGGAGGACGTGGTAGGTCGATCACCGTCTCCCTAACCGATTGTTTCTCGAATCCACGAGAAGAAATAAAAGGATAAAAAGAGGAAATTAATTTCGAATAATTGTCTTTTGATAATTGAATGAATAATAAACGGAATTACAACTGCATATAAATAGGAAACTAAACCCTAGGTAAAGTATCAGACTCCAACTCAAACTAAAACTCCTAGAAAACGCAACTTACTATAAATAGTAAACTTAGTATTTTATAGAAGTCACTCAATCCTACTAGAACTCTTGGTTTTCGGCCAAAAATAGAAAGTTATCAAACGGGCCCAACCATATTGTTCTACTAAATATTCTAAGCCATTTTCATGTTGGGCACTAACTCTAAAACCCTACGGATCTAAAGTTATGATCGAATTAAAACTTACTATAAATAGTAAAACTGAAAATAAACTAGCCTAATGACCGTCGATACAGTTGAATCTTGCGATTCCGGTATGAGCAACCCGGCGTAACGGGGTTGGTTGACTAAAGTAGCTCGAGCTACCCCAAAACGATATATTATATGTCCTAAAACTCATTCCGGATTGCGAGATACGGACCGATTTACGGTCCTGACGATCCTGATCACTTTCGACCCCGACCGGTCTTCTTTTGGTCAATCTGGGCCATGAAATAATCGGCGACCCGTTCTACATCACTTTGTGTGCGCAAGGAGGGAAACCATAAACGTCGAGACCAGTTATCTCAGCCCTCCAGTCGAAGGCGATGAGAAAGAAAAGCGGTGACATAGCTTCCCATTATTCCTCAGAAGCACTGGCTATGATGGGAAGAAGTTCTGAGCATGGAGGATACTCGAAATCGGGATCTAGGGCCAAGGGCAAAGGTAAGGCTAAGGTGAAGTGCTGGAATTGTGGCCAGGAGGGCCACATGAGAGGGGATTCTCAGAATCCCAGGTTGAAGCAAGAGAGGCACAGAAATTCTTCTGGAGAGGGAGCCAATACCATAGAGGACGGTGGCGATTTTTGTGAAGTTCTGACTGTATTTGGCAAGGGATCTCACGGTAGTGAGTGGATCCTTGATTCAAGGGCTTCATGTCATGTTTGTCCTGACCGGAGTTCATTCATGACATACAGGGAGTATGGTGGAGAATCGGTATTTGTGGGCGATTGAGTCGATCATAAGGTTGTGGGTATATATTGGTACTGTGCACATTAGGATGTTCGACGGGGTCGAACGAGTCCTAAAAGATGTGAAGCACGTCCCCAAGTTGAAGATGAGTATGATTTCTTTTGGTGCACTCGAGGCCAAAAGGGTGCGTGTTTATCGGCCGCGATCGTTGTTGTGAACTGATGAAGGGGGCACTCGTGTGTATGAAGGCACAGATGTGTGGCCATCTTTACATGTTGATCGAGATCACAATTTACGGTGGAGCTGCAAGAAAGGCAGCGAGATCCATGGTTGCTCGTATGTGGCCAGTGCCCAAAGGCTACATGAGAAGAGCGGTAAAGGGCGTGAATTTGCAAGGTTAGGGTCGATGGTGGCACGAGAAGCGGTGGAGCTATGATTCAAGATGAGATGACGTTGCGAGGATGGTGTTGATTCGTCGTTTGAAGCCTCGATGGAGATTGTTGGGATAGTCTTCAAACTATGCACGGATTAGGTGCTCCGACTGGTCGGGTGACTGGTCGAACGGCAGTGACCCAGATGAAGTGAAGAACCCCCCTGGATAGATTTCCTATGCCCAGACCGGTAGGCTGACCGGTCTGCAGGGGGCTCCGGCCGGTTGGCAGACCCGTCAGTGGTGAGGCAGCAAAGGTGTGAAACTCCCTGGACTGTTTTATGTATTGGCCGACCGGTCGGCTGTGCGCACGGGTTTCTTGCGCAGCTTACAGTACTGCGCAAGGTGTTTCTAATTTCAAAATTCTGCTTATTTAAGGAATTATAATCCGACTTAGATGGGTATCCTAAGGTGTCCAAGGTTTCCTATTCGTGTTAGGAAGAGGGGAGAGGTGTATGTGAGAGAGGACTTGGGGTTTTCTCTGTTATTCTTTGCTAGTGGGCTGTCATCTCTGTAATCTTTTGATATTCATAGTGGATCGCTTTATGCCGTGATTTTTTACCCATTGAGGGGCTTTTCCACGTAAATTCGGAGTCTCTTGTTGTGAATGGTTGTGTGTGATTGATTGCATCTTGTTTGCTTGTTTGATTTCGCATTGCTTCACGCGTTGGCATTCCGCTTCCGCTGTCGCTGCCGGCTTTCCCAACACATATGTGGTGATTGGTAGGTAGAAATGGTCCAGTGGAACCAAAGGGGATCGACATATATCGAATCTGTAAATCGTTCTTTGGTGATTTTTCATGGACTTTGCTATCTGACGTGATTCCATTGTTCATCTAACCATCGTTACGAATACAATGTAGGCCCCGACCAAGCCAAAAGCAAGTGCTTCCCCTGCCTTCATGATTTAAAATATAGAAAGAACAGGTCATTTGTGGGCTCCACCCAAAGAATTACGTCGCTTGAATCTGATCTTGGCTTCATCACAATTGAGAATTCAGCAGAGAACCGATGCCGGGCCACCAATGACGATGATGAAAGTTTCATAACAATTGAGGCCACCGTCAGACAATTCAAGTGGTTCGGAAGAAGGAGATGAGAGAGGAGCTGATAAAGGAAACACGTGTTTGGTCTGAGTTTTATGAAGAATCTGAGGTTGATCAGGTGCAGGATGAGTACCTCAGAATGTTAGAAGAGAAGCAGGGGAAAACAGAGGAATGTGAAATAATATCGAATGCAATAGTGCCGTGGGAGAAAGAAATGAAAGAGCTGGAAGAGAAGATGAATTTCGAGTTGGGTTTTGATTTGGATTTGGATTTGGTGTTGAGGGCAGTACGAGCAAGAGCATTGGAGAAAGCTGAGTATGAAGAGCTTTTGAGGAAATGGAGGAAAGATGAGATAGCACTAGGAAGCTCATCCTTTCTAGAAACCTTGGGTGGGTTTGGCAGCCCAATCTAGATTTGCCAATATCTGATCTAAAGGAACTCATCAGAACGCTTGTGATGCTCTCTCTCTCTCTCTCTCTCTCTCTCTCTCTCTCTGTCTCTCTCTGTTAAGGATGGAAATTAAAATAATTAGAATGTCTATACGTATGAAGAATAATGTATACAAATAATCAAATAATACTTCATGCTTTTCTCAAATCCTTTCAAGTAATCCTCATACAAAATAAATTTGCCTCTATTAAATGTTTTCACCTTTTGCTCAATTTTATCAATGGGTGGCGACTATCAATCTCTATTTTCTATATTATCTACAAATGTTTATTGAAAAAAAAAATGTTTAATTTAGTTTGCCCAAAAACATGAGTATTTACCTTTTCTTTTGAAATTCACGGGGTTTTAAATGTCTTATGAATCATACTGGTTTTTTCTTCTTAAAAAATATGGAGTAAAAAACACAGTTTTGCCAATTAGGGTCCTGATTTGGAAGAAAAAAAAAAGTTAATATAAAATTATAGAATTTAAGAATAATAATTGGGTTGTTGTTAGTGTAGTGGGGTTTTTTTTTCTACTTGCTTGAGTAGTTCTTTCTTTGAGGGGTTGTTTGGGAGCACGTATTTGATACACATTGGTTATTATCATGGAATCAATGTGACCTGAAATCACTAGTGGTGTTTGACAACCTATGATCAAAATCCATTCAAATCCATGTTAATGCATTTGTAGTCTATATTTGAAATGCATAGATGAAAAGAGAGGAGGGAAAGTGAGAGAGGGTTGGGATTTGCCAATTGGTGCAATTAGAATCCATGTAAAATGGAATCACATAGTTTTATTGTAATTAAAGAAAAAAAGCTTTAGGTGTATTTGATGGGAATTGAAATCCAATTCATATCAAACACTCCAGTTCATGTCAAATACACTCTTGCAAAGGCACCAATTACCCTCGGTAAACACAAATTACGACCAATTATACACTGCCAGATAACCCTTGGCCATTTATGACCAGGTGTCTAAGATGGTTTTAAGTTGGGTAAATTGACCGGAAACTCAACTGAGTCACCATGGAATTCGATTGAGTGACTCGGTCTTGACTTGGTATGACTTATTGTATGAAAAGTAAGAGGGGTGCGAACCTGGTACCTCTCAGTACCCATGTCCCTAATATCGAGTTGAGTTTGTGTTTCTGAGCCATGGTATATAGTGACCTTCCTCGTCATGGTGGTTGGTTTCAGTAGGAACCTGTTCGAATGTTTGAGTTTCAAGAAATTGGATATTAGCAGCACATCTGTAGTTGGCTACATCATGGATATTCCATGGCACAAAATCAGTTTGATCAGGCAATCCTAGCAGATGCATTTGAACATTGAAATGTGCCTCCTAATTGCCTTTTTTTTCTCTCCCCTTCTCAGTTGTCCATTATATGCTTCTTGAAATCCAATAGTTTATGATTGTCCAATTGGAAATGTTATTCGGGCCCGGCAACATCGATGGTGGAGGAACACTCAGCTGATACCTGGACGCCTTCAAACGTCCGACAAGATCTATGTGGGGGCCTACGCGCGGCATGGATAAACTGATACATGACGGTGGGCCCCCACGCAGATCTGGTCAGACACAATCCGCGTCCCTCATACTTAAACACGGAGGCATATTTACATCTCTTGGGTTGGAACACTTGACCTTGAGCTCTAATACCATGCCATATCACCACTTGATCTAAAACCTCGAGCCATTAGAGGATGGCGTATCAATGTATATTGAGGGACTTTAATACTCCAACAGCTCTGATGGGCAGAATTTACGGATCAAAACTTATCCAGATAACTCATAATTTATATATACTATGATCTCAAATACACAATTACTATTAATTAAAATGACAAGAAATTATTTTTAAGTGGCAGTCAAACAGGGTCTTAACAAGTTATTGGACTGAGATGCACAGGCAGAGACCAGTTCCTTCAATAAATTAATTCCAAAGAATGTGACAATGTATATTGTTGACGTGAGAATTTTCGAAACTAGCTAGAGATAGAAGCTACTCTGTCAATCTACCCAAGCCACCGAAAATGACATGAACGTCTGGCTATGGGTTTATCATTGACCCAGCTCAGTCCTTCTGGGCTACTGTGGAATTGGAATTACCTGAGGTCCCAGACAGTAGAGCTGGCCCTAACTAGTCTTCTGGAGGGCTTAGATGCAGGTCAAGTCATGGAAAGACCAAACCATTTTAATAGTCCACCAATCAGTCCCCAATAAAAGTATCAATAGTGTGCAGCCCCTCAACATGACGATGGTGCCTGTTTGGATTTCGTTGAAACGTAAATTGAAGAAACTCCGTTTTCATAAAATCAGCATTTCCTTTGTTTGTTTTTGTAATTTCTTTGAAAATGTCATTCGCATTTTCCTCACAAATCCTGAAATTCCCTATTTTCATTTCCTACAGCAATCTCATTTCTAAAAGAAAATTGAGAAAAATGAGACAAAATGACCCCTTTTTACCAAATGGCCCACATGATGGTCACATGTGCCACCACCTATTTTAAAGTGGGGCATGATCATCTAACATGAACGGTTTCAGTCATTAAAAATTATCCAAATCCAGCGGCTAAAATAGCAATGTATCCTACTGTGATAGGTTTGGGATGCATTGTAAGAACTATTGTTATCAGTTGTACAATCCAATTCACTAGATTCGACGATTAATTATAGTTAAAAATAATAAATAAATAAAATCCAAAAAGTGGGCCATCCTCACCTACAAAAGTGTCAGGACTTGTTGAAAAGGGAGTTTTTTGCGGCATGGGCCATCCTCACGGATCTGTTGTATCAATGGTTTCGATTATTTAACCACAGGCTCTAACTTGTCAAACTGAAATGCGAAATTATTAATGTAAAAAGTGGGCCCACAGTTCAGTTGCTTCGATCCATTTTCCACAACGCCACTAGGTGGACGGTGTAGGAGAAATTCCCGTGGCCTGGGTCAGGAAGGACTTGGGTTGGGTATTGACCCTTCCACTATCCAAGTCGGTCGTGGAAAAGCTCCGTGGGGCCACCTGTGATGTAGGTGACTACATAATGCCCCCTCCAGTACCTAGATGGTGTTGTGGGCTCCACCATAACATATATGTTTTATCCACTCCGTCGATCCATTTTACCAGCTTATTTTAAGACATGAGCCCAAAAAACGATAAAGGCACTACAACAAATCAGGCTTTTTGCCGCGAGTCAACTCATCACTAAAAACCCAAAACTTGTTGCAAAAGCCTTTTAGCAACGACTATTGCTCGTCGCGAATTTTGTCGCAGATACGGCGTCAGAAATTATATTTAGCAACGAAAAGACCAACTCGTCGTCAATGAGTTAATTATTTGCGACAACTTAGTAACTTGTCGTAAAATATAGCTAATTAGCGACGAGTTGACACGTCGCAATTACATATCGTAAAACGTTGCTAAAGATAAAACTCGTCGCTAATAAAGACGTTTTGCAACGAGTCCACTTGTCACAAAAAAAACCAAACTCGTTGCAAAAGTGTTTTTGCGACAAGTGTTGCTCGTTGCCAATTTTATCGCAAATACGACGTCACAAATTATATTTAGCAACGAAAACACAAACTCGTCGCCAATAAATTAATTATTTGCAACGAACTAAAAACTTGACAAAATATAGCTAACTAGCGACGAGTTGACATGTCGCCATTACATATCGTAAAACGTAGCTAAAGATAAAACTCGTCGCTAATAAAGATGTGTTGCGACGAGTCCGCTCGTCGCTAAAAAACCCAAACTCGTTGCAAAACCATTTTGCGACGAGTATTACTCGTCGCCAATTTTGTCGCAAACACAACGCCACAAATCATATTTAGCGACGAAAACACCAACTCGTCGCCAATGAATTAATTATTTACGAAAAGATTGGTAACGAACAACTCATCGCTAATAAAGACTTTTTACAGCAAATGTTAGTTGTCGCGGATTATAATTATTTATCTTTTAGCGACAAGTAGAAGTCATCGCTAATAGAATTTTAAAAAAAAATCTATTTTATTTTTATTTTTCCCTGTTTGGACCAATTAATTCAACAAAATAACCTATATTAATTAATATTCATCATCATCCATTGAAATATTAAAATAATTAAATTAAATTAAAAGTAAATTTATAATTATCCTGCACACATGTCCAAATTGTCCAACAAAAATCAATTAAAAAGAAAAAAGAAACACGCATCCTTGATAATGTGGTGGGGCGTAAGAAGATAGCGCCTGTCTGTAGAAAAATCTACAAAATAATTCAAATAAATTATGATTAGTGACTATTTTATACTATTTGCATAATTTAAATGTGACATTCAACTTACCACTAAGGATGTGATGGGAATAGCTGCGACATGAGGTTAAGCACCATCTCCTCCAATTGAGCATGTCATGTTTGCATATCATTTTATCGTCCCTTGCATGACCCGCACCACAATCCTAAGCTCATTCACTGTTGCCTTTGCCTACTCGACCCTCCTCGTAGCCTCATTCACATCAGCATGGCTACAATGGGTCGATGCAGGCACCTCCCCATGCCCGAGACCACGGACGTAGCCAGATCTAGAGCCAAGGGCCGATGAAATTTTTCCTTGCAAAAATGTATAGTATGTTATTTGCACGTGGCAATGTACCCATCACTAGTACATTCCTAAAAGAATTCAAAAAATAAAATAGTATTGTTTGATATTTGATAGGTGGGCCAGACCATGGTGCTGGTCACTTCCTTTTGCTTTATCCATGAGTAACTTGCTTTATGTACACATCAAGGTTTAAAGGATCATCCAAAACCAATATATGTGGGCCCATGTCCTGATAACTGGTGATGAACGGTGATATGACCATATATGATACACCAAATTCAATTTTTAAACCATCGTACACATGGCAAAGGAAATGAACCAATCATCCACTTTGGCCTTACAATTGATGGGCCACACCCAAAATTTGCACCTATGTGATGATCTTAACCATTACTTTGGAGGACTTTTGGGGAAAGAAAATAGATGGCTATGAAAAAAGAGATGCTCATATCCAACCATTTGAATGAAATATGTCATGTGAAGCAACATCCAATCCCTCCAATGGGTTGGCCCCACCATAAGGATCACATTATGTAAAAATCAGTCCCATTCAGACTCTAAGTGAGACACTCGTATTTTGTTATTTATCCATGGATGTACATTATTTTGTGAAGTGGCCCAATTGATGAGTGGATGGGCTGATTTTTGGACAAGATGATCCTCGCAACAGGGCCAAACTATTGGATAGGGTGGATGTCGTGGGCATATGTAGGTTGGAAGTTACCCACTGGGTGAATGATAACTTTAGTCTAACGGGTTGCATGCGAGCATCTCTCATTGAATAAATCAGCCAAAGTTCCTTTGAGTAAATCAACCCATCCTTTCTACTTTTACTTATAGACATACATTTGTGTATACAACACTACCTGCTCGTGGGGAACACAAAGCAAGATAACCATCATCAATCAAGAGGGTGAAATAGTGGGGCCCCACAAACCAAAATAACCATCGTCATTATTGAATTAATAGTAATTACCTCCCATCTCCAAGGATGGAACTCAAGTGCACTTCCATGAAGAGATGTGTCAGGATGTACAGCACTGAAAACTGGGAGGACCTTCCATCCACATGGAATTGAATAATCTGGATCACAGAAATTGAGTTTCTTAATACAGATTGTGGGAACATTATAATAAATGTACTCATGCATGCATGATTCTATAGACATACAAAAAATGGCCCGCCATAGGTGGATGGTGTACCTTAAAATCTGACATCCTTGAGGGCCTTTCAGTGCACAAGCTTGACTATGTTCCCACATGAAAAAGTACCACCATGAAACCCTAGATTAAATTTGATTCTTGACCTTTCTCAAGCAGTTTTCCTAGAGCTTCAGTAATCATCAACACGAGAAAAAGGGACAAGGGTTCTCCCTACCAAAGACCTTGAGTTGCCTTGAAGAAACTCTTCAGAAAACCGATCACCAAGACTGAGAAAGAGGCTGAACTCACGCATTCCAACATCCAGCTTCTCCACAAATGACCAAAATCAAATCGCTGAAGTATGTAGCTCGTGAACCCTTAATTCAAGTTTACTTTACTTCAAGTTGGATTTTTAAGTTCTAGTTTGAATAAAATTGGTCTTTTTGGATGTTTTATGAGAGTTCATATACTTCAGACATGAATTCCTTGCAATTCTCTGAGATTGTCATATTGGTTTTGATTAGATTTGAATTATAGTAACCCTGGACCATGCCATAGTCTCTTGGCATGGTTGTTACTTCGAAGGCTACGAGTTCACATGCTTCATTAGAACTAGAATTCTGAATTTTCAGATTTGAGTGAAGAATATGTGTTGAATGATTTATCTTCCAATTAGATGATAGATAGAACTTTGATTGTAGTTTTGGTTGTGCTTGGATGAACGGATTGACATGGGATTGCTACAAGTGGATCCTTAAAGCCTTAGTGCTCTTTTTCCTATTCTCAAATTTTCTCTTTAAGTTATTATTTTAGTTCTAGTTCTCATAATTGAACTTCTAAACTGTTTTAATTGAAGTTGCTAGAATAAATTAGGATTGTTAACCTAATTCCCTGTGGATCAACCTTGGTCTCGCCAAGTTATTACTACATCGTAGCCTTGCACTTGAGGCGAGCGAACAAAATCTTATAAAACTTCTTTCCCAACAAATTCATATCATCCCCATCTTCTTCATTGTCTGAATTTTCACCATTTATCGTTGAGACGGACTTAAAAGATTTAAGGGCAATAGACTTATTCTTAGGAGTTTTGAAATTCAACTCATATGTTTGAAGAGATCCAACCAATTCTTCAACCTTTATTGAATCGGTGTTCTTCAACTCTTGAATAGTAATGACTTTGGAATTGAACCTTTCCATAAGGATCTCAGAATTTTATCACAAACCTTACTTTCTTAGACACTCTCTGCAAGACCCCACATAGAGTTTACTATATCATTTAATTTTGTGTATAAGTCTATCAATGTTTCATTTTCTTCCATACGGATTTCCTCAAATCTAATTGTGAGGATTTGTATTTTAGACTTTTTCACAATATTAGTACCCTTACGGGTCATTTTGAGTATATCCCATGCTTGCTTTGCTGATTTACATGAAATGATTATTTTGAATTCATCAGGTTAAAGAGCAAGAGTTATAACATTCAAGGCTTTAGCATTTGCACTATTTTCATTTTTCTGAGTAGTAGTCCATAAATTATAGGTTACTTTTTTCATGGATTTTGTTCTATCCTCAGTTGCTACTTCAATCATTAGAGGAGACTATTGGGTTAATATAGCTTGCCACACACTCTATTTTTTTCACCATACAAGGGGTCGGTCAAAACACCTTTTTTCACATTGTGATTAACGAAAGCTTGAATTGGGTCAAACTGCAAGAAATTATAACATATCAAATATGCCCTAAATGCAAGTATTGCGTACTTATAGAAGTACACTATTATTACGCATTTTCGCATATACTTGTAGAAGTACACTATTAGGTGAAGTGTCGCACGGCAGTTGCACACGACGTGTTTGCACAAAGAAAATACGTTGATGTTCACAAAGTCATATACTTCAAAACCTTCAAACACCATTCTCTTTATTCCATACAAAACAGCTAGACAACGTGTGGATGCCCTGTTGCACGCTCAGAAAAACAACTAGGTAGACAACTAGGTAGATAACTAACATTCTCTTTATTCCATACAATAGCAACACAACGTGCAGACTAGTAGCTACACGCTCCGATAAACTAGTAGTAGACGACTAATATGCAAACCTTCAAAACACCATTTCTCTTTATTGCATACAAGAGCTGCAGCCATAGGGTGCAGATCACCTGCTACACGTTCTTGCCTATCATGTATCCCAGGAAAGGAGCATCTGCATTCCGTCACTGCAGTAGAGGCGTGGATGCTGCCTGATACCCTCCAAGCCCAAGTAATCCCTCACAAGTGTGACCAACTCCCTATTGGTGATCTGCCCTCGATTCTTCTTCAACACTGTCTGGACCGCGTTGGTGAAAGCACCATATGCGTTGGACTGATTGTCATTTATATCCACTTCCATGCCCGTTTGGCACCTTCGCATATCGAAGGATGCCATTCGGACTATGTAATGCACCCGCCACATTCCAACGATGCATGTTGAGTATTTTTTCGAACATGGTGGGTGAGTTTCTCGAAGTATTTATGGATGACTTTTCTATTTTTGGTTGTACATTCGATGAGTGTCTCAACTACTTGAAGTTAGTCTTGACAAGGTGCGAGGAAAAGAACCTTGTATTAAATTGGGAGAAGTGTCATTTTATGGTACAAAGAGGAATAGTCCTTGAACATATCATCTCGTCCAATGGAATAGAGGTAGACCGGGCAAAAATCGATATCATTTCTAACCTACCACCATCCAAAAGCATACGTGATGTGTGGTCCTTCCTTGAACATGCCGCCTTTTATCGAAGATTCATAAAGGATTTCAGCCAAATCTTAAGGCCTTTATGTAATCTTCGTCAAAAGGACACCCAATTCGAGTGGGATGCCGAATGTCAATTAGCTTTTTCAAAGCTAAAAAACATGTTGACAACCACTCCTATCATGCAACCGCCGGATTCGTCCATTCCTTTTGAGTTGATGTGCGATGCGAGCGATTATAGTATTGGGGAGGTGCTAGGCCAAAGGAAGGATAAGAAGCCCCACATTATCTACTATGCGAGTAGGACCTTAAATCCCGCCCAAGTTATTACTTGACTACAGAGAAAGAGCTCCTAGTCATTGTTTTTGCCTTAGACAAATTCAGGCCTTACTTGATAGGATCCAAGGTCATAATTTACACAGATCATGCGATGATAAAACACCTTCTTTCTAAAAAGGATGCTAAGCCCCGTTTGCTTAGATGGATCCTACTCCTTTAAGAATTTAACTTAGAGATCAAAGATAAGAAGGGAGTAGAGTGTGGTGGGTTCGGAGCCTTTACCTCGTTGGAAGACTCTGAGGAGTTTTAACAAGAGGTCTAGGTATCGAAACCCATCAGGGTGAAACTCCCGCTGCTAACCGCACTAGTGGGTGCGACGTATGACTGACCGGGTGGGTGTGTACCGCGACTAACTGGGTGGGTGCGTTGCATGACTAACAAAAACAAAAGGGGAGTAGAGTGTGGTGGCGGATCATCTATCCCGCCTAGTCTTACTTGATTCCATTGACAAGTCACCTATTGAGGACTCATTCCTTGATGAAAAACTCTTTGTGCCCCATTTGCTTAGATGAATCCTACTCCTTTAAGAATTCGACTTAGAGATCAAAGATAAGAAGAGAGTAGAGTGTGGTGGTGGATCATCTATCCCGCCTAGTTTTACCTGATTCCATTGATGAGTCAACTATTGAGGACTCGTTCTCTATTGACGACAGAATTCAGACGAAGGGTATTTACTTAGCTTCCAAATGTTCCTGCTGCTGGACAGACTTGTTGCAGCGCCCCCAATTAGAATCCATCTCCCACCTATTCATTGCTAGTGAGCTCGCTAGCAAGGTATGGAATTTCTTCATGCCTCGTTTCGAGATTGCCCCGTGTGTGGATCGATCAGTGTTGGGCAGGCTCACCGTTGGTGGTCAGTCTTTGCCGCTAGAAAAGATACTCGCGATGCTTCAGCAATCACCCCCCTTTTGATTCTGTGGGAAATCTGGAACACCAGGAATGCTCGTAGATCGGAGGACTCGCGGGAGGAAGCGGTGCATACAATTGGCAAGATAAATAGGTGGCTATGCAGGATCTGCCCGCCTAAGCCGTGCGAGGGAACGATCTCCGTGGATGCCCCGTCCATGAACGATAAGGCCAGGAGCTCTGTCAAATGGCAGAAACCGCCAGCAGGTTGGACCAAATTGAATGTTGATGGTTCGGCTAGGGGAAACCCAGGAGCAGCAGGAGGTGGGGGAGTTTGCAGAGGTTCCAGAGGAGAGATTATCTTCGCCTACACGCTCGGCTACGGTATAGGATCAAACAACGAGGCAGAGATAAAAGCCATGTATGACGGAATCCTTCTTTGCAGGCAGCAAGGTTTGGACAGAGTTGAAGTGGAGAGCGACTCGCTCATGGTGATTGATACACTGACAGATCTCAACAAGAAAATCTGAAAATGGTGGTATTGGAAGGAGAGGATAAACAGGCTCATCTCCACAGGAGAATTCACAATCAATCATGTACCTAGGGAAGGGAATTCAGTGGCTGACAGGTTAGCACGCTGGGGAAGTGAAGCTCAACTCAAGAAGAATTTTACCAGTTTGGCTAATCTGCCTCAGGAAATCCGTGGTCTCATCTTCCTCGACAAAATCGGTCTTCAGAATCTCGCTATCCGTGAGGAGGTTCAGCAGTCTTTGCGCAGCCCCTTCCACCTTCGAGATGGAAGGGTAGTGTCTTACGATAGGCAACCTCGAAATCTTTTTGTTTGAGGTTCCCCGAATGAGTGTCTGTAATTGTCCGGGCTGTTGCCTTTTGTGAATAAATTTTTTCTTTAAAAAAATAAAAATAAAAAAAAAAAAAGCAGTTCTTTATGGCTATGCATTCACCATGGTACGCTGACATAGCCAACTATCTTTCCACAGGTGTGATACCAACTCACTGGACTGTGTAGGATAAGCGAAAATTTCTAAGGAAAGTGCGCAGGTTTTTCTGGGATGAACCATTACTTTTCAAATATTGCCCAGATCAAATAATTAGGAGATGTGTCCCTGATTGTGAACAAAATTCCGTCATCTCCTTTTATCATAGTCAAGTATGTGGGGGTCATTTTTCCACCAAGAAAACCACTGCGAAAATTCTGCAATGTGGTTTTTATTAGCCAACTTAATTTAAAGACATCCACGAGTTTTGCAAAGTATGCGAGCACTGTCAAAAGCTAGGAGGATTGTCCCATCGGAATATGATGCCTCTCAACCCAATTCAACATCTCGAAGTTTTCAATTGTTAGGGCATCGATTTCATGAGGCCATTCCCCTCATCTTTTGGACATGTCTACATATTGCTTGTCGTAGACTATGTGTCCAGGTGAATAGAGGTGATTCCATGTAGAACCAATGATCATCACACGGTTCTAAGGTTCCTTAAAGAAAACATGCTATCTAGATTTGGAATGCCTCGAGCCATTATAAGTAATGGTGGTTCTCACTTTTGCAATAGGCCTTTTGAAGCCTTAATGAAGAAATATGGCATTAAGCATAAAGTAAGTACCACATACCACCCACAGACAAGTGGGCAAGCTGAAATTTTCAATCAGGGAATCAAACAGATTTTAGAGAAGATGGTGAGGCCGGATCGTAAAGATTGGTTGCTGAGATTAGTCGATACTCTTTGGGCTCACCGTAGCACTTATAAGACCCCAATTGAAATGTCCAATTATAGACTTGTCTATGGAAAAGCCTGTCACTTGCTCGTGGAACTTAAACACAGCTTATTGGGTAATTCGGGCATTGAACTTCGACATTGACAAGGCTAGCTCGCTTCGCAAACTCTAATTGAATGAGCTTGATGAGATCTAGAATGATGCTTGTGAGAGAGGATTTACAAGAGTAGGATGAAAGCCTTTCATGACAACACATTTTCAGAAAAACTTTCCATGAAGGTCAGAAAGTGCTCTTGCACAATTCCTGACTTCATCTTTTTTTGAAGAAATTGAGATCTCAATGGACCGGCCCATATATTGTTAAAGAATTTTTTCCTTATGGGGTTGTCGAGATAGAGAATGCAGCGAATAGTAACTGTTTTAAAGTAAATGAACAACACATTAAATCATTTGTTGAGAAATTTGACTCAAAGGACATGACTTTTCCTCTGAGAGATCCTGTATATCAGGATGATTGATCTCCTAGTCTGACGGAGGTATAGAATAGGTTAGGTCTAGTTTGCTTTTAGTTTTAGTTTATTTCTTAGTAGTTTTAGTTGTCGGAGTTGTAGACTTCCATGATCGACTTTATCAGGTACTCTCGTTCTCACTTTCTTTTATTTTATCATTGCTCTCATGTTATTGCTCATTGCATATCTTTTACATTGAGGACAATGCAAGATTTGGTTGGGGGTGAGATTCCTAGATGAATCTAGTACTTTATGACATTTCGAGCAAATTTTGTGTATATTTTTCAAATTTTCTGAAATTTGAAGTCTATTTTGAAAAACTTTGTTTCTATGCATTCAGGATGGTACGAGTACGAGAAAAGGAGATATGAAGTGATTGCTATTGAAACCTTTGAATTACCTCTAATATAATAGTTTTCTATGTGAATTTCCTTATTTATATGATCGATAGAAAATTTGAACACTTTTGAGCCTAGTTCATGTCACGCGATTATCATGGGTTGAAGGGGTTTTGTAAATTTGTAGATAGGTTAGACTTGGATCTAAGGTATTAAGGAACCAAGCCGGGAAACTTTGTCCATCCTTGTTCACGTGAAATAAAAGAAAAGAACGAAAGATAAGGATTTCTAAAAATTCTATCTAATATGAAAAGGAAAAGAAAATATGGTTATATATATATATATATATATATATATATATATATATATATATATATATATATATATGTTGAATTTTTTTTTAAAAGGGCTACCTATTACCAACCAGGGGATGGTTTACCCGTAACCAAAGTTGGAAATGGGAAGTAGAGTGAAACTCGTCGAATGAACGGTAAGGCAAATTCTTGTCATAGGCATTTGGTTGATCTGTACACCTTGAGATCCTTAGTTTCGAGCTAATCTATGAAGATGGTAATCCTGGAAATTCATGAGATGAACATTCACTATGCACACTATGTTAAACTTGTTCGGATTCTTCTATTTATCAATCAATCAGTGGGGATTCTATGTGAACACTTATCATGTTTAGGGAGTTTAAGATTTCAACCTCTATCATCAAATTTTTCTGAATTTTGCACTTGTGAGTCTTGGAGTGTATAGAAGCATAGTTTCTGAAAGAGAGTTAGGTTTTAGAAAGCTAAATTTGTTTCACGCACGTTTTGCTCGGGACTAACAAAATGCTGGTTGTGGGTGTGTTGAGCTCTGAATTGTGCATATTCTAACCCCAATTCATCACACATTATGCATGGTTTACATGTTTAAAGAGTAATCTAATATATGTTTTTGTGTTTACAGGAATGTGAGAGGGACTTCATCAAAATTATGATTAAAAGACACTTCTAATATGCATTTAAGATCAAAGGAAAGAAGCAAGAAGAAAGGGAAAGAAAAGAAAAGAAACCACCCTGGTCAATTGATCGGTTGGCCTGACCGATTGATCACTAGGGTGGTCGATTAATCTACTGACCTGGCCAATTGATCGGCCACTGTGCATGTACTGCTGGACCGAAAGATGGACCATCGATTAATCGGTTTCCTAAACCGATTGATCGCTCATGATGAAGGAATTTCATAATTGTTGCTGGACAAAAAAGAGCACGATCGATTGATTGCCCAACCCTGGGCGATCAATCGCCCAAACCATCAAAAATCTAAAATTTAGAAGAAATTGCTGCTGAACTCTCTGGGGACCGGGCGATTAATCACCCGGCCACCTGCGATCAATCGCCCGATCACTAAAAACCAGAATTGATTGATCGCTCAGCCCAAGTGATCAATCGCCCATGAGCCCAGTCCAGAAATTTCTAAATCTGGTCCGATTTTCTCTGCGTAAGTGCGTAAGTTTTACACAGATTCTCGAACATTCTATGATGATGGGGCTTGAAAGCTATAAAAGGACTCCTCTAGTTCAATCTAAGATCATTCTAGAAGAGATTGGAGGTCGTGGAAGGTGAGGGAAAGCTTCGTGGAGTGACTGCAACTTTGTCGACTCCAGTTTATCTAGTTTTTCATGTTTTTCCTTAGTTTTTCTTTTGATTCTAGTTGTAGTATGACAATGCTCGGCTAGAACCTCTTAGCTAGGGCTAAGAGGTAAAGCTTGTAACCAATTTTCATGTTTAATTTGTTTTAATTCAAGTTTACTTTTCTTCGAATTGAATTTTTTAGTTCTAGTTTGAATAAAGTTGATCTTTTTGGATGTTTTATGAGAGTTCATGTACTTCGGACATGAATTCCTTGCAATTCTCTGAGATTGCCATATTGGTATTGATTAGATTCGAATTGTAATAACTCTAGAGCATGCCATAGTCTCTTGGTATGGTTATTACTTCGAAGGCTACAAGTTTGAAGTCTACAGGCTCCATTAAAACTAAAATTCTGAATTTTCAGATTTGAGTGAAGAATGTGTGTTGAATGATTTATTTTCCAATTAGATAATAGATAGAACTTTGATTGTAATTGTGGTTGTGCTTGGATGAACGGATTGACATGGGATTGCTACAAGTGGATCGTTAAACCCTTAGTGCTCTTTTTCCTATTCTCAAATTTTATCTTTAAGTTGTTATTTTAGTTCTAGTTCTCATAATGGCCCGTTTGGCATCATGGATTTGAGGAGAAAGGAGGAGAAACTGGTTGCTTTATTCTGTTTGGCACCATGGATTTGATGAGAAGTGGATTTGAGAGGAATCCAGGAGAACTCAAAAAGGCACTTTTAGCCCTTTTTCAAATCTTCAAAAAACGATGGGATTTGAGGAGAAATCCTTCCCAACGTGGGACCCACCATAATGTGTCCCTAACTATGGGACCCAACATGATGTATATTTTCCATCCAACTTGTTGATAAGGTCACAAAGACCTACACTACAAGAAATAAGACATTTAGCTATGAAATTTTTAGCCGCCATTTAAAAGTCGCCACTATAAGCTACCTTTAGTTGCGACAATTTGATGTCGCCACTAAAGGTATTTTAGTATACACATTTAGTGGTAACCCAAAATGTCATAACTAAAAGTCCTTAAATATCGCCACTATTTTCATGGCGGGAAATTATGGTATTCCCGCTCTTTGGAGGGAAAAACATTTAGTGACGAATTTTAATTATTCGTCACTAATCATGTAGGATTTAGTGACAACGTATTGTTTGGTCGCTAAATGCTTCTTCTTAGCTGCAGTTTTTTATTTGCGGCTATATTTAACTTTTTGCGGCAACTGTATATTGCCACTAATAGTTTAAGATTTAGTGGCGACAATCTATGTTGCCACTAAAGGTATTTTAGTGGGCACTTTAGTGGCAATAAAAAATGTTGCAGCTAAAATTTCATTCCCGCTCTTTGGAGGGAAAAACATTTAGTGGCAAGCTTTAAGTTTTCGTCACTAATTATATAGGATTTAGTGGCAACTCGTTGTATGGTCGTTAAATATTTTTTTTAGCTGCAATCTTTTTAGTTTGCGGCTATACGTAACTTTTTGCAGCAACTACATATTGTCACTAATAGTCTAAGATTTAGTGACGATAATCTAATGTCACCACGAAAGGTATTTTAGTGGGCACTTTAGTGGCAATAAAAAATGTTGCAGCTAAAATTAAAACATTTAGTGGCTAGCTTTAAGTTTTCGTCACTAATTATATAGGATTTAGTGACAACTCGTTGTATGGTCATTAAACATTTAGAAGTTGTCACTGAAATTAGACTTTTAGTGGCAACTGAAAATTAGACTTTTAGTGGCAACCGAAAATGTTGTACCTAGAATGACATTCCCGCTCTTTTGAGGGAAAACATTTAGTGGCGAGTTTTAATTTTTTGTCACTAATAATATAGGATTTAGTGGCAGCTTATAGTTTCGTCGCTAAACCCTTCTTCTTAGCTGCGAATTTTTGTTTTGTGGCTATATGTAAATTTCTGCTACAACTGTATATTATCACTAATAGTTTAAGATTTATTAGAAACATCAGAATGTCGCCACTAAAGGTATTATCGTGGGCACTTTAGTAGTAATTGAAAATGCCGCAGCTAAAATTTTCATTCCCACTCTTTGAAAGGAAAATGTTTAGAGGCGGGTTTTAATTTTTCGCCACTAATAATATAGGATTTAGTAACAACTTGTTGTTTGGTCGCTAAATGTTTCTTTTTAGTCATAATTTTTCTATTTTAGGCTATATGTAACTTTTTGAGAAAAATATAGATTGCTACTAACAGGTTAAGATTTAGTGGTGACATGGGCACTTTAGTGGCAACCGAAAATGTAACAAGTAAAATTTTATTCCTGCTCTTTAGAGGAAAAAATATTTAGTAGCAAGTTTTAATTTTTCACTATAAATAGTATAGGATGTTGTGGCTAGGGGTGCATAAGGAACCGGTAAACCGGACCGGAATGGAACCAGTTAGTTCGGTTCTGAAGCGCACAAGTTTCGGTTTCCGTTCCGAAAATCAAAGAATCAGATAGTTTGGTTCGATTCTCGGTTTGGGGTTCTATAGAACCGGATCGGACCGTAGAACCGAACGTGAATTGGACCACATAACCGAACCGTGGAACCGAACCCTGAGTGTTCAACCCTCACTGTTTTATGTCAAGCATCCACCTAAAATTTAGATCTATCTGATATTTTTAATGTGCCCCACCTAAACTTTGATTAGCAATGAGGATGGACAATGTAGATCTAACAAACACATCAAGGTATGGATGATCTGGATTAAAAAAAAAACCCATGCAATTGGGCCGGATTATAAAAATAAACCATGCAATTAGGCCGGATTATAAAAAGTCCAGTACCGTAGAACCGAACCGGGTTTATACGGTTCAGTTCCGTTCGATTATAGGGTGCAAATGGTTCGGTTCCAATTCTGGTTTTCCTAAAATCGTTGGGAATGGTTCGGTTCTGGTTTCACCTCAAAACTGGATCGAAACAAACAGTGTGCACCACTATTTGTGGTAACTTATTATTTCGAACAACACAATGTTTTGTCAATCATTTGATCAACCTCCAATAAATGATCTAATGGTATAGACTCACGTAGATCGTTTCATTAAGTTCTCGATTGATGATCGAACAATGCGCATTACCAATAATTGCCGATCGACCTTCCAATCAACCATCAAATGACACAAAGTGTTGTCGACCATCCGATTAACGATCGAATGGTACAGACCGCGGTCAATCATATCATCAAGTCCCCAATCAACGATTGGATGGTACACATAACCGATGATCACTTGATCGACCTCTCAATCAACGATCAGACGACTAAAGTGTTGCCGACCATCTACGAAAAAAAGAAGATCCAATTCTTAAGCGGACCATACCTTAGGAAACAGTGGTGGTTGACCATTAATGGGCCACAAATTTTTTGAGTATATATTATAATGGTTTCCGCTGTGGACATGCTTAACCCGATTGTTTCCTATAATTAATGGGCCGCCCACCATAATGTATGTGTTGTATCCACACTGTCCATCCATTTGGAGTTCATTTGAGGACATGAGCCAAAGAATGAGGCAGAGCCAAAGCTTAAGTGGACCTCACTAAATAAAACAATAGGGATTAAAGAGAATACACAAAGTATGTGTTTAATCTCCATTGTCTTTAAGTGGACCTCATCAAAGAAAACAGTAGGCCCACTGTAACGAATGTGTTGTATCCAACCTATGCTTAAAGTTACGTAAACATGAATGAAGAGAATACACAAATATCAGCTCGATCCAAAACTTCTATGGCCCCATGAAGTTTTCAACGGTAAGATTTTAATCCTCATTGTGTGGTCCACCTGTGTCTTGGATCTGCCCCAGTTTTGGGATTGTATCCTAAGATGATACGAAACAATGGATGGAAGGTGTGGATAAAACCCATACATCACGATGGCCATTCAAAACTACTGCCCGTTCCCAGCTGGAGGGTCGGGGTAGGACGCAAATGGATTTCCTACTCTGCCACAGGAAACAATAGGATTAATGATTTTCACCGTTGAAATATTTCTAAGGCCCAAGTGATGTTTATTTGTCATCCAACCTATTCAGATGATCAAACAGACATTAATGAAGGGAAAACACAAATATCAGCTTGATCTAAAGCTTCTGTAGCCCCCAAGAATTTTTCAATCGATAGACGTTCAATTCACACGCTTCCTGTGGTGTGGTCCATTTGAGTTTTGATATGCTTTATTTTTTTGTATAAAGCCCTAAAATTATATGGTAAAATAGGTGGACAGAGTGGATAAAATACATAAATCACGGTGGGCCCACATAGTTACTAATCACCGTTAGCGTACGGAGTTACCCAGTACACAATCTGCTTTCGTCTGCTTTCGTCTGGGTCTGGATTTCCTACTAAAGCCTTGCGCAGGAAGTTCCTGCGCTGGGAACCAAGGTGGGGCCACAGTGATGTTTTTTTATAAACCCACCCCGTCCATCCGTTTTGGGAACTCATTTTAGGACATGAAAACAAAAATGAACCGTATCCAAGACTCAAGTGGGCCTCACTAAAGGAAAATGTGGGTTGGTAAATTACTACCGTTGAAACCTCCGTGGGGTCCACAGTGATGTTTATATGACATCCATACCGTTCATAACGTCACTACGACTGGGATGAACTGGAAACAGAAATATTATCCTGATTCGAAACTCCTGTGGCTCCACAAATATTTCAACTGTGGACGTTCAATCCTCACGTTTTCGGCCCACTTGAGTCTTGGATCCGGTTCATTTTTGTTCTCATGTCCTAAAATGAGCTCCCAAAATGGATGGACGGAGTAGATTTATAAAAAACATCACTGTAGGCCCCACCTTGGTTCCCAGTGCTGGAGCTTCTTGCACAAGGCTTTTACAGGAAATTCGCGCCCGGAGAGGAGCTAATTGTGGAGTCCCACTCGGACTGGACACGCTTTTAACAGGAAATTCCGCTCCACTAGTGACGCTGTGGAGTGGATTAGGTGAGACCTCGGATCCACCGAGGTTGGTGGACCCCTGACTGTGGGCCCCACCATAATATATATCTTTTATCCATGCCGTCCATCAATTCATACATATTATTTTAAGACTTGATTTCAAAAATGAGGAATATCTAAGCCTAAGGTGGACCACACCATGGAAAACAAAAGTAATTGAATGTCCACCATTAAAAACCTCTTACGACCCACTGTAATGTTTATTTGACATCCAACCTATTGATTAGGTCATACATACTTGGATGAAGGGGAAAAATGAATATCAGCTTGATCCAAAACTTTTGTGGACCCAAGTGGACCACACTGTAGTAATAGTGTGAATTGAATGTCTACCATTGAAAAACTCTTGGTGGTAATAGAACCTTTTGATCAAGCTGATATTTTTGTTTTCCCTTCATCCATGTCTTTGTGATCTTATGAAAAGTTGGATGACAAATAAACATCGCTGTGGGCCCTAGAAAGATTTCAACACTAGAAATCATTGTTCCCACTGTTTCCTATGGTCTGGTCCACCTAAGCTTAAGTTATTCTTTAATTTTGGGTTCAACCGCTAAAAGTATATTGAAAAATGAATGAACGGAGTGGATTTCTTACAAACATCATGGTGGCCCCACTTAGGTTTCATGCACAGAAACTTCCGGTAATATGCTTTAATTTCGCGCCCACGACTCCACGCATAGATGGAAATTCTATGCCTCTTTGTATTATTTTCTTCCTAATTTTCAAGCACCGCCAAACTCCTTTCCTCTTCATCAAAGATTGGGAGACTAAGAGCATTGTGAAGGAATTGGAGCCAGACGGCTGGAAGAAATAGGTATTTTATTTTCCTATTCGTTTTACTTTCTTTCTTTTAAAATCCTGCCCATGTGTCCATATAGCATACGAAATTTTAATGCATTAGCGGATGAATTCACTTCATAGGGCCATTGACACCCATCATCCGTCCATTATGTGCCATACAACCTTTTCAGAAGGGCAAGCACAATGGGTACTACTTTGACCATTCGCGTTGAATGCTTGTGCTTGGAATGGATGGACAATTAGGTGTAGGGCCAAATGATCTGATGAACGAGTGGTCCATCATTCAAGAGCTGCCTTGACCCCTAAGGAATTGCACCCATCCTACCATGAAAGTCATAAGACCAAATGAAGGTCATTATGCTGCTGGAGCTTTGTTTAGCCCACTTGCGTCCACTAAAGCTCATGTACCTGCCATACATGCTCCAGCATGGCAATGTAGATCCAAGATCCAGACCATCTGTTAGAACAACACTACTATATTGACATCCTAGTCCAAGATTCAAGTTGATCCGCTGGTCAAATGGGCCACAATTTGCAAAACAAATACACGGCTCTGAACCAGTGGCAACTTTACACCCGGATAGCGGGTCCCAAGTTTGGATCAAACAGCCCATGCAAAAAAAAAAATTTAATGGTTTTTAGTAATCAAAATGTGATGTCCATTATCATCCGTCCATTATCTTCCAAAAACAATATGGAAGGCCATCCCAACTGTTTCCTATGATCGATGTAGCCCACATGAGTTTTGGGTCTGCTTGATTTTTGGGCGCCAAGGATAACATGACGCGTGCTCATGGACGGACGAACTGGATGTCATGAAAACATCTTGGTGGGCCCCACAGATAGCGTTGTAGGTTAAACTTTTACCTACAAACTTTTGTAGCGAATCCACCTTCATGATACAGATGGCCCACCTGCATGATATCATCTTCTTTGTTTGTGGTGAATGATACAATGGAACTAGTTCAATCAGAGAAAGTAAGACAAAGCTAGATGGCCCATGTAATATGGATTGTCGCTTTGGTGGGCTCCAACGTAAATTATCCTTAAGCCAATAATACTATTGCGTGAGATCCTAGCCCTTTGATCCTTGAGCTATTTTACGTTGAATGTCGGCTGTTGCTACATTTTATCCTTAATGGTTTACTACAAGCTACTGATTGAAGGGTTAGGATCTTCCAAACTGGAACAGTTTTCAATCAACCCCTATCCATGGTTGATGGGCTTCCAAACTGGAAAAGTTTTCAATTAACCCCTATCCATGGTTGATGGGCTTCCAAACTGGAAAAGTTTTCAATCAACCCCTATCCATGGTTGGTCCCATCACTTCAACAGTTTGGATAAATCATGGCCCTAAATTAGCAAATCTAAATTGGAACTCATTTCATTTGCAGTATTGAAGTCTTTACATAATGTACTTTTGATATCCATGAAGCCACTCATAATCAAAACCCTTTCATAGTAGAAGACGATAGTTAATATTTTTACCAGAGCTAATGAGTATGTTGATCAGTTACAGATTGGTAGTTAAGAAATTTTCTGTTTAGTTCAATTCCAAGAAACCATTTTTTATTATGTCATTCATCCAAAACACAAGTGGGTCGTAGCAGCAGGTGAAGTTTTTAATGTTGGGAATTCATTTTTTTTTACTATGCCTTAAAAATGATCACACCTAATCCGCTCCCACCCAGGTAGGTGTAGGGTTGATGATATATACAAATGGATTTTTAATTATTGATTATAATGTGCCACGTGTGTTAGCATGAAAAAGAATTTATATATATGATTGACTTGTGCTAGGGACACCGACATGGATAGGAGTTGGATGCAGATTAAGGATAGACGATGCACTGAGTACCAAGATGGAGTTAAACAGTTCCAGGTAGGTGTAGTTATTCTTGCACATTGCTATCACTCTCCCTTCTATGCATGTGTACATGTTATGTATATAATACACGCGCTTGATGTGTATAATCAATTTATTGCAAAGTGTTGCAGTAGGATAGACCATTGACATGGTCAGTAGATGATATATTTCAATCGATCATTCATACATATATTACTTATAATTTTTATTCTTGAATGAAGAAAATGAGTAAGAGAAATAAAGAGAACCGAGGGAAGCAAAGTATCGGCCATGTTACTGGGATGAAGGCTTTTGCTCGGCTCAGCTATGAGAATGTAATATTCATTTAAAATGTTTTATAGCACTTATGTTAATAAATATATATATTATATGTATTAACTTTGCTAGTGATAGCGTAATCCTAAGACGGGAGATGAGCCCTCCCGAATTAATATGTGGTTTGCTACCCGATTTAGCAATAAGAAGAACAATTGGGTTGATTTAAGATCTCGTGAAGTATACATATGTGATCATACCTTTCTATATTTCCTTGTTAATTTCTTATATATTACTAAATTGATAGATAATAATCAATTTACAATTGGTTTTCAAATGTAGGAGGAGCTTCAAAGAGTACAATCTCAGCCAGTAGAGGAAGGCGTTAATCCCTTGACCGAGGATGAGAGGTTCGAGGTAGTGCTCGGACCAGAGCGGTCAAGATATATACGTGGCCGTGGGGCCGATCCAAAGCCTAAGACATCTACATCTGGGTAGAAAATTCGTGCGTAGCTACAGAGGAAAAATGAGGAGCTTAAGAGGCAAGCTGAGGCGGATAGGAAGCAGGCTGAGGCATATAGGATTCGCTTGGAGTCATTGTTGATGGAGAATATGAGGAGGGCTGAGACAGATTGGAGTCGCTTACAATTTACAGAATTACAGATCTTACCCTTCATCCAGCAGTACAATGAGTCAATGCAAATGCCTACCCCTTCTCATTCTGACAGGGTGAGATATCTTTATTCATAAGTTCATTATAAATTTAATTGTGAAATTAAAAAATTATTATCTGTCTAATTATTTTTTTTACTTGCAGGCTGGAGACATGTGATGCGTAGTTGCTGAGAAGCTCGATGGTCATGACTATTTTTTATTTTATTTGTATTTTTATTTTTTTATGATGATGATGTGTTGCAAACATACAATTTAATTAGGTTTATATAATAATTTTGCAGTTATATTAATTAAATTTGAAGTTATGTTTACTTGGTTTGTGGTAATTAAAATTGTAAATTATCATTTTTATATAAGTAGGTATATCATTTCATTTATAAGTAGGTTTATCAAAATAGGTGCAATAAAGAGAAAAACATAAAGGCTCAACTATAAAAAGTGGCCACTAAAAGTCTGACTAATAACATAAAGCTGCGACTAAAATTTGTCACTAAAAGTTCATTTTTACCGCGACTTTTAAACGTCGTCACTAAAATTAAACTTGTAGCTATGACTAGAAGTTGCCACCGAAGGTGAATTTTTAGCCACAACTATATTTTAGCCACGTCTTTTGAACGTCGTTACTAAAAGTAAATGTTTAGCTGCGACTAGAAGTTGTCACTGAAATTAGACTTTTAGTCGCGACTTTTTCCGCCATGAAAAGATCTCTTTTAGTGGTGACTTTAAACTTTCAGTGACAAGCATTGTTTCAATTAGCGGCGGAAAATGTCGCAGTTAAAAGAGACTTTTAGTGGTCACTTTTCTGAAGTCGCGGCTAAAACATTTAGCGACAGCACATATTGCAGCGGTTCAGTGGCGACAGAAAAGTTGTCACAAAACTTTTAGTGGCGCTTTTAAGACATTTAGCAATGAAATTTTGGGCGGCTAAAAGTCTATTGTTTACCCGCGACTTTTAAAAGTCGTCATTAAAAGGAAACGATTAGCTGCGACTAGAAGTCGTCACTAAAAGTGGACTGTTAGCTGCGACATTTTCCGCCACTAAAATACAACTTTTAGTGGCGACTTATACTTTCACTGACAAGACTGGTTTCAATTAGCTATGAAAAATGTCACGGCTAAAAGTGGACTTTTAGTGGCGTCATTTTTGTTGTGGCTAATTGTCTAACTTTTAATGGCGACTTTTTTTGAAGTCGCAGCTAAAACTTTTAGCCACAGCACATATTGCGGCGGCTCAGCGGCGACGAAAAAGTCGCCACTAAAACTTTTAGTGGCGATTTTAGGACTTTTAGCTGCGAAAATTGTGGCAGTTAAAAGTCTTATTTCTTGTAGTGCTAGATGAAGGGACTACACAAATTTCAGTTTAATCCAAAACTTTTGTGCATCATAAAGGTTTCACTCTCCATTTTCTCTTATTTTATGGTCCACTTTAGATGTGGATTTGCTTTATTTTTTAGATCTTGGCATAAAATGATCTGTAAAAATGGGTGAATGACATGGATTTAAAAATCGAGGCTAATACGATGGGCATAGAGTGGAATTAAAATTTACACCGTCCATTCCTTCATGTTTGATTTCTCTCCAAATCTTAACTGCCAAACAGAAAATCTGGAATTGATAAGAATTAGAATTGATGAGAATTCATATCATGGAATCCACTTCTCCTCAAATCCATGGTGCCAAACGGGCCATAATTGAATTTCTAAACTGTTTTAATTGAAGTTACTAGAATAAATTAGGATTGTTTACCTAATTCCCTATGGATCGACCTCGGTCTCACCAAGTTATTACTACATCACAGCCTTATACTTGAGGCAAGCGAACAAAATCTTATAAAACTTCTTTGCCAACAAAGTCATATCATCTCCATCTTCTTCATTGTCTGAATTTTCACCATTTATCATTGAGATGCACTTAAAAGATTTAAGGGCAATAGACTTATTCTTAGGAGTTTTGAAATTCAACCCATATGTTTGAAGAGATCCAACCAATTCTTCAACCTTCATTGAATCGGTGTCCCTCAACTCTTGAATAGCAGTGACTTTGGAATTGAACCTTTTCGGTAAGGATATCAGAATTTTAGCACAAACCTTACTCTCTGGGACACTCTCTGCAAGGCCCCACATAGAGTTTGCTATATCATTTAGTTTTGTGTATAAGTCCATTAATGTTTCATTTTCTTCCATACGGATTTCCTCAAATCTGATTGTGAGGATTTGTATTTTGGACTTTTTCACAATATTAGTACCCTTATGGGTCATTTCGAGTATATCCCATGCTTGCTTTGCTGATTCACATGAAATGATTCTTTTGAATTCATCAAGTTAAAGAGCAAGAGTTACAGTATTCAAGGCTTTAGCATTTACACTACTTTCATTTTTCTGAGTAGTATTCCATAAATTATAGGCTACTTCTTTCAAGGATTTCGTTCTATCCCCAACCGTTACTTTAATCATTAAAGGAGACCATTAGTTAATATAGCTTTCCAGACACTATTTTTTTCGCCATACAAAGGGCTAGTCAAAATCCCTTTTTTTTTTTTCCACATTATGATTAACGAAAGCTTGAATGGGTCAAACTGCAAGAAATTATAACATATCAAACGTGCCCTAAATGCAACTATTGTGTACTTGTAGAAGTACACTATTATTAAGTATTTTGACGTGTACTTGTAGAAGTACACTATTAGGTGAAATGTGGCATGGCAGTTGCACCCGACGTGCTTGCACAAAGAAAATACGATTGATGTTCACAAAGTCATATACTTCAAAACCTTCAAACACCATTCTCTTTATTCCATACAAAAAAGCCAGACAACATGTGGATGCCCTGCTGCACGCTCAGAAAAACAACTAGGTAGACAACTAGGTAGATAACTAACATTCTCTTTATTCCATACAATAGCAACACAACGTGCAGACTAGTAGCTACACGCTCCGATAAACTAGTAGTAGATGACTAATATGAAAACCTTCAAAACACCATTTCTCTTTATTCCATACAAGAGCTGCAGCCATAGGTGGTGCAGATCACCCGCTACACGTTCTTGCCTATCACGTATCCCAGGAAAGGAGCATCTGCATTCCTTTCACTGCAGTAGAGGCGTGGATGTTGCCCGATCCCTTCCAAGCCCAAGTAATCCCTCACAAGTGTGACCAACTCCCTATTGGTGATCTGCCCTCGATTCTTCTTCAACACTGTCTGGACCGCGTTGGTGAAAGCACCGTATGCATTGGACTGATTGTCGTTTGGATCCACTTCCACCGATTTCCCCATCAGCTTGCAGCTACTGAGCATGATCCCATTGTCGGGACAGAAGTTGGCACTCCCCTCACTCCCGTTGTCAGGACACGACATGACGGATAAATGTGCACCGATATCGGAGGGCTGAATGTCGCCGGAGTTGAGATTGAAGGGAAAGGTTTTGGAGAGGTAGTCGGCCTCCCAATCATTGTTGGGTTCTGGACCAGTAACATCTCGTATCTTCTGCTCCGGCTCCCCGTAGATGAGGCCGCCACTGTGGGACGAGTCGGAGAGGTAGGTGAAGGTAGCTCCCTTCGGCAAGTGGTTGACTAGAAGCCGGAATTCAACGTCTGCATGGGGATTCCGTAAGTTTACATTAGTTGAAGTATTTCTAACACCCAGACTGAATCCTCTGCAACACCTGTTGTATGTGTTGTGCGTATGGTATGTAAGCCGTCCATCAGATGAGAGATCCTCTAAGTTGGAACGTGGGGGCCAAAAATCACTGGCCCCAACCATGCCATAGGTTTCCATGGAGCACACCATGGTGTGTATATCACAGTGGCACCCACAGAGCTCATGTGTGCGCCACAACAGGCGTTGCAGGGGATTCAGGTTGCGGAGGATTTCATACACGTGGATGCGGGTGTTTCATCCAGACCGTTTATCCAATGGACCAATAACTGATATTAATTGAAGTCCTAGAAATCTTGAATGGATAAATGTCTTGACCAGTTGATCAAGTGACGAAGGAACAGAATTTAGCAACGGTGAAGTCAACAGAGAAATATTGGCCAATCACTCAACTCCTGTGCTCTTAACATTAAGGAGTGAGGTCCACCTTGAAGTATATATTCTATATCAGATAATGTTAGGTCATTATACAAAAAATGAAGCATATCCAATTATCAGGTGCACCTTAATATTTCCTTAGAGTTTATTAGCCATCCAGTCTGTTAATAAGGTCACATGTATGCCTGGATGAATGAAAAAAAAAAAAAAAAAAAAAACAAACATCAGCTTGATCCAAAACTTTTGTGGCCCATTAATGGTCAATCACCAGTGTTCCCTATGGTATGGTCCACCTTATAATTCGATCTACTTCATATATCCTGCCCTAAAATGATCTGAAAAAACGTATGGATGGCATGGATACATAATAAATACATCAAGGTAGGCCCACGGTAAAGGCTACACCGTCTTGGGTGAGTCCGGGGTCTCACCCGATCCATGAGAGAGAGAGAGAGAGAGAGAGAGAGAGAGCATTAATAGACCATCATTTTATGTATATCCGATCGCCCACCGTATATTCCCGAATGGATATCAAGGAAGTGCACTGCCTCTCATAGACAATAACACTATTTGAATCCTTTGGGAATGGACAGGGTAAGGCCGACTATACACCAAATCTCAGAACATTTCTCAACTCTCATTCATCCTACCCTTAATGGTATGGAAATCGGAAGAGACGATCGCTGGACTCTGCTGGTTCCCACAGCCTGGAATCAGCGTCCCCAACCCGCTGAAGTAGAAGAACAAGATGTCCCCCTGCTTGGCCCCATAGATCATCTGCACAAGAACCTTCTTGATGTTCGCTCCTGTCGGTTTCACCGACGAGTCAGCTGCATCAGTCATGATCTTAATGTCTTTCTTTGCGAAGGAGAAGCGATCTATGAGCAGAGTCTGCATGGTTTGCACGTCGTTTATGCACCCATACAGCTCGTTTTGGGTGTCAGGGTAGTTGCACCCCACCAAGATGGCTGATCTCTTCCTTGTCGCCATTTTTCTCACTTTGATAAAATTCACTGATCTAAAATCTCTTACACACACCTTCTCTGTGTCTATATCTCTAACACTGGCACCCTTATATAGGCCATTCTCATTCGTTAAATTACTTAAATGCCCTCCCCTACCATCTAAACGTAGGCGGATTAGCTGCTGACAGGTTGAGTTCGTAGCTATATCGCTACTGAAGTAACGTCACCAACTTCTGTGGGGGCCACCATAATATATATGTTGTATCCACACCGTTCATCCATTTGGAGAGATCGTTTTAGGGCATGAGCTAAAGAATGAAATAGATATAAAGCTGAAGTGGACCTCACTAAAGAAAACAGTGGGGATTGATCTCCTACCATTAAAAACTTCTTGGGGCCACAGAAGTTTTTGATCAAGCTGATATTTGTGTTTTCCCTTCTTCCATATCTGTGTGAACTTATGAACAGGTTGGATCTCAAATAAACATCATTGGGGGCCCTAGGAAGGTTTCAACGGTCAACATCAGAGTCCCTATGTTTTCTTTGGTGGGTCCACTTGAGCTTTTGATCTGTCTCATTGTCTATCTCATGCCCCCAAAATGATTTCTCCAAATGGATGGACGGTGTGGATACGACACATACATCATGGTGGGGCCACGGTAGTTGGTGACGTCACTTCACTTCAGTTGCAGCGCCTCAACCTGTCAGTTGGTGACGTCACTATGCTTACGCAATCCAATTCACTAATGTATACCATCGTCCACTAGGTCAAACTTCTATTTCATGTGCTACCAAATTTGATAATCACGACCCACGATCATCAGCATTTATTATGGACAGCACATCCGTACTCCAATCTACAATTTCACCAATTTATTTATTGGGCCCACCGCAGATTTCTTATCAATTTAAAGAGTCACTTTTGTTAGGCCATCCTAGAGAGCGGATTAGGTCAGACCCAGGCCTCACCCAAGATGGTGCAGCCCTTACCGTGGGGCCCACCTTGATATATGTATTATGTATCCACTCAATTCATCCAATTTTCCATATCATTTTAGGGCATTATCTAAAAAATAAAACAAATTCAATTATCAAGTGAACCATACCGTAAGAAACCGTGTTGATTGGCCATTAATGGGACAAAAGTTTTAGATCAAGAAGATATATATATATATATATATATATATATATATATATATATATATATATATATATTTGATTGACTATTAATGGGCTTATTTGACCGTATCAACAGATTGGATGGTAAATAAACACTACTAAACATTAAACATTAAGGTGCATCAGAAGAAGTTTTTAATAGTAGGGCAGTCAATCACCTGTTGATAAGGTCACTATCATGTATATTTTGCATGCAACCTGTTGATAAGGTCACTATCATGTATATTTTGCATGCAACCTGTTGATAAGGTCACACGTACCTGGATGAAGGGAAAATGTAATCTCGATCCAAAACTTATGTGGCCCCAAGAAGGTTTTAATGGTGGGCGTTAAATTGCCACTGTTTCCTGTGGTGTGGTCCACTTGAGATTTGGATCCACTTCAATTTTTGGATCATGCCCTGAAACAATATGGAAAAATGAATGAACGGCATAGATATAAGACATATGCATCAAGTAGGACCTCACCGACTAGATTCATCGTACGATGGCACACAAGGCCCACCCTAATTTATATTCTTTATATCCATGTCGTCCACCCGTTTTCTCATCTCATTTTATGTAAAAAGCCCAAAAATGAAGCAGACCTAAATCTCAGAAGGACCACAACACAGCCAACAGTGGTCATTGAATACCAACCATTAAAAACTCCCTACGACCCATCGTGATCATTATTTGCCATCCAAACTGTTGATAAGATCTCAGAGGCCTAAATTAAGGGAAAAACCAAATATCAGTATCAACAAAAAAATTTTTGGCCCCAAGAAGATTTTAATGGTGGGCATTCAATCACCACTGTTTCTTGTGGTGTGGCGCAGCTGAGATTTGGATCTGCTTCATTTTTTTTGAATTATGTCCTGGATAAGGCGGAAAAATGAATGGATGGCATGGATATAAAATACATACATCAAAGTGAGCCCCACAATCCGTAACAACCGACCAGATCCATGGAAGCCGCGGCTCATGAACGGCTACTTTTTTACCAAAGAGGAAGACAGGGGCACATGGACACTCACGCATCGTTAAAAAGACAAAGTCAATGCATTAACTCTTTTTTAAAAAATGACGAATACATTGACTGATAAAAAAAATCATCCGGTCGTTGAGACGCACATGGATATTTTCCCCTCTAAAAATCATCAATGCTTTGAGTTTTTATAAACGGCCTGGATGGCATAAAAACATCATGTTCAGCTCTAGGAAGGTTTCAACGGGGTCATTTCTATTCCCACTGTTTTGTTTGTGGTGGCCCACCTGAGTTTTGGATCTGCCTGGTTTTTAGAATCCTATCCTATTGTTGTTTTTAAAAACAAATTGATGGAGTGGATGGAGTGGATCTGTTGGCCCCCACACAGCCCCGGGCACAGGCATATCTCTGTGCACAGGGGAACATGCAATCCGTTCTCCACCGGATTACCCGTGACCCGGAAGCGGGTTGCGTAGTGAGTAAACTCTGTGGGGTCCACCATGATTCAGTTATTTTATCCACTCTGTCCATCCAGTTGACCAGATAATTTTAGGGCTTGAGCCCCAAAATGAAAGATAGCGAACGCTCAGGTGGACCACACCACAGGAAATAGTGTGAATTAAATGTCTACCATTGAAAAATTCTTGGGGGCCATATAAGTTTTAGATTAAGATGATACTTTTCTTTCCCATTCATCGATCTCGTTATAATTATCTTATGAATAGGTTGGATGACAAATAAAGATCACTGTGGGCCCTATCAAGATTTCAACCGTTGAAATCATTATTCACTGTTTCCGTGGCATGGTCCACTTGAGCTTTGGATGCGCTTCAATTTTTGGTTCAACGCCTAAAATGAGCTGGAAAAACAATAGCCCGCATGCATAAACCACATACATTCATGGTGGGTCCAACTGAAGAGCAATCTGATTTCCTGTAGCTTCGGGGGCTGTGTGGGGCCCAAAGAGATATTGGTAACAAATCTACTCCTCCATCTGTCGAGTTGTACACGAACGAGCCAGCTCAAAAAGCTCGCTTGGCTTAGCTTAGCTTGAAAAAGCTCAGTCCAGCTTGGCCAGTAGAGTTGAACAAGCCACGACGAACTTATTTTATGGGTTCGTCGAGAATTCAAACCAACTTTGAGCCTGGCCTGAGCTCGATTCATCTAGGCTCAAACCGGCTCAATTCAGCTTGGCTCGTGTACGGGCTCCGTATTTAAAATATATTATTATATAATATATATAAAAAAGATTAAAATAAAAAAAGAAAAGCCTAAAAGTTTAAAAGTTTTTCATTCGAGCGTGCTTCTGCGTATCTCTTTTTTCGAGCTCTCTCTCTCTCTCTCTCTCTCTCTCTCTCTCTCTCAAACCCTAGCAAGTCGCCCTCGCTCGCGGCTGCCTGACCGCCTTCCAGTCGTCCGGCCTCCACGAGGACCATGACCCTCTCTCTCTCTCTCTCTCTCTCTCTCTCTCTCTCATCTTCTCTCTTCTCATCTCCCCTCTCTCTCTCCACTCGTCACCCAACTAGCCAACACCTGGCCATTCTGGCAGCCCACAACCTTGTCCAACAGGCGACCGCCCTTGTTTGACAGCCGACCTCCCTCCAGCCTTGGGCAACACTCATTCCGGCAGGCCTCAACCTTATCCGATAGCTGATCGCCCCTGTCCGATAGCCGACCTCCCTCTAGCCGATAGCCGACGACCTCCCCTATCCGACCACCCCAACCTTGAAAGCCTAAGCTCGGTAGTGGCTCGAAAGCTCGGCTCGAATTTAGGCTCGAAAGCTTGAAGCTCGAATAGGTTCAAACAAGCTCAAATTTGGCTCGAAAACTCAACCAAACCAAGCCAAGCCTACTAGTTGGGCTCGAGGACCAAGCCAAGCCAAACTCAAGCCCAGGTCGCCCATTGACCGAACCCAGCGAAATTGTGCAAAGCTCGGTTCGGCTCTGCTCCTACCCATCAGCTTTGAAAGATCACCACAATAGGATGGATTTCAAAAGTCCGGCAGATCCAAAACTCATGTGGGCCATACCCACGAAACGGTGGGTATTGAATGCTTGGCGGTGACAGAAGTTTTGCATCTGGGTGATATTTGTTCATGCATTTTATCTAAGTGATAATCATTCCATGAACGGTTGAGATGGCATATAAACATCATGATCAGCTCCAGTAAAGTTTCAACAGTGGACATTGCTGTTCCTACCGTTTTGTTGGTGTGACCCACCTAAGTTTTGGATCTTCTTATTTTTAAAATCATGTCTTATTGTGGCCTTTCAAATTACAGATGAATGGAGTGGATTTGTGGGGCCCATAGAGATGTCCATGACAAATCCACTCGGTCCATCTGTTTTGAAAGACCACACCCTAAAAATCTGATTGAAAACTCAAGTGGACCATACCAAACGAAACAGCGGGAATGATAACGTCCACCGTTGAAACCTTCCTGGAGCTGACCATGGTATTTATACGTCATCCAAACCGTTCATAGAGTTATTAACACTCAGATAAACGGTAGGCACAAATATCATCCTGATACAAGACTTCTGTCACTCCCGGGCGTTCAAAACCCTCCGTTTCGTGTGTTCAAAACCCTCTATTTCGTGTGGTATGGCCCAAATGAGTTTTGGATTTTCCTAATTTTTAGAATCAAAACCTATACATTCGCTTGGTGTGGCCCACCTAAGTTTTGAATTGGGTTGAATTTTGGCCCTTGGATCAATTGAACCAGTCCTGATGACAATTAAATGGGTGGGTCAAGGTGTGTTTGGGTTCGGTAAAATTTCAAGTGGTTTGGGCCAGAAATCTCAGCCCGTTTAATAAGCTGGTTGGGCTTATGATGAACAAGACCCGACCCATTGCCACACTAATTTTTCTGTTTTAATTATCCATTTTCAGGCATGTCAACCCTAACCAATGAACTAGTCTGATTTTGGAATCACTGGCCATCCATATCATGGCACTTAGGATTAACGGTCCTGATCATATATAGAATTTGTGCCCCCAAATATGGAGGGTACACAACTATTCATATCCAGGCAATACCACTAGCAAAGTTCTCAAGATCAAGCCCAATATGGCCCACCATACTGCGATTTAAGTGCTTCCTTTGTAGTGAGTGCAACTAAGAGTATGGCCCACTAACTTTCCTAGACGATCATAGGATCAGTCCAATGAATGGTTATATGAGGTTGCAAATGGAAGCATGGTTTTAAGATTGGGATATGTCTAATGAAATTAACTTGTATGAGTCAACTCAGACCCAATTTGATACCACGAGTCACCCCCAATGCCAAATAAATAACTGGTTAAAAAGAGGATAAATATAGCAACATGCGTAGGGTCACCAAATCAGCCTACTTGATGAACCCTGTATAGTCTGAAGCAATGTTCTCATTAAAAGATCATCATAAGATGTAAGCATTTACGGACTGCTTAAATATAAGACTCACTAAGGGGCTTTGTTTTACCTATTTATCCTTTAAAAGATGATGATATAATCGCAAGTTCTTAACTTAAAGATTTCCATAAAAGGCCTATTAAAAATAATTGATTAAGTAGATTAATTGGTTTAGACAATGATAGAAAAAAGATGAATTAGTCAAGAAGAGAGATCAGGCTAAAGAATGCCCAAACCAAAAAAAAGAAAATGAGGATATTCAAGAAAGAGAAAAAGATTGAACATACTCCAGAGCCAAGATGACAAACTAGGTAAGTTAAACTTACATAAGGTGTTTACCGTGTATTCTACCTTATGCGTAAGTCTTTGAAAAAATGATATTTTACGAGTAACTCTTCATTTTGTAATATATAATTTTGAAGTACATTACATTGAATTTTGAAATTGTTTATAGAAATGCATTTCATATGAATAGAAACCCGTGATTTTTATGGAAACATTTGATGGCATGAGCATGCATCATGAAAAATATATTACGAACACCGGACAATTTGAGGACTGAGGAGCCCTTAAACGTAGAGGGTACTAAGGAGCCTTAGGGTGAGAACTCCCACTGTCTATTGGTAGGGCCTTCGTTGATTATGTAATTAGGCAGAATAGAAGTTTAATCAGCTCATGAACAAATGATCACTCACGGATCTGGGTTTGGCAGAGTTGCGTATGTTTCAATAGAACTTTGTTTATGCATGCTAGGTGGGTGTTGGCAAGCCAATGATTGGAAATTGGCCCCGTTGGTTCAATAAGACAACTGTATCAATAAATGCGAAAATAATATTGCATACATAACTACATATCATATATAGTTTGTAGCTCTTTGAATATCTATTCAACTCCATGAAAAGTTGTTTTATTACTTGCATTTCATGGGCCTCGACTTTCATAAGAATCGTTTGTCTTATAAATGATTTTATTCCAAAGATTTCACGGATATAAAATTTGTGCGTTCATGCTTACTAGGCGTCACAGCTTATCCTATTGGGACTTATTATTTCAGGGTTCAGAGAAAGCAAATTAGAGAATTTTGAGTGAAAGCTAGACATTGATATTTTCCTTTAATAATTATTTAAAACATGCAATATTAGAATAAACATTCTGGATAAGTGGAGAGAGAATATATATGTTAACTTGATTATTAATTTTAAAAGGTTAACCTTTCGCCTATTATCCTAATTTATGATTGTTAGTAATGTTTGATTAGTTATTAAAATTTTGAGTAACACCTACAACTCTGCCGACTCGTGAGTGCTCAAGTACTAAGAACCTGGATGTGACCGGTTCACTGCTCCAAGGTCAGCGAAAATCAAATTCCTGCCTATCACTTTTGGTCAATCCTAACTGTCATTTGGCGCCGGATAGAATTGGATATCCTTTTGACACATTTCATCTATATATTTGCTATGTTCTTTTGGGTCGATCCGATATTGATTATGAGAATTTGCTGTAATCACATGAAGTATTATTTGCGATCTTGGGTGAGGTGTCTATGATTCCATACAACAGTGCACAGACTACTCATTATATGCTCAGATAAACAACTAGCTAGACAGACCTTCAAACACCATTCTTTTTATTCCACACAATTCTTTTTATTCCACACAAAATAGCTACTACAAGCTCAGAGAAACAACTAGGTAGACAACTAACATGGAAACCTTCAGACACCATTCTCTTTATTACACACAACAGCTAGACAACGTGCAGACTACCATCTCCAGGTTCATAGAAACTAGTAGTATAGATGACTAATATGCAAACCTTCAAACACCATTTCTCTTTATTCCATATAAGAGCTGCATAGGTGCAAATCACCCGCTACTCGCTCTTGCCTATCATGTATTTCAGGAAAGGTGCATCTTCAATAATGTCACTGCAGTAGAGGTGCCTGATCCCTTCCAAGCTCAAGTAATCACTCGCAAGTGTGACCAACTCCTTATTGGTGATCTGCCCTCGATACTTCTCCAACACTGTCTTGATCGCATTGGTGATAGCACCGTATGCATTGGACTGATTGTCGTTTGGATATACTTCCCCCGATTTCTCAATCAGCTTGCAACTGCTGAGTAGGATCCCGTTGTTGGAACACGACATGATAGATTGGGACTTCCCTGAACTGAAGTTGGCACTTGCCTCACTCCCGAAGACCTCTGATAAGAGCACGCTAATATCGAAAGACTGAATGCCAAAGATGGGGGCGCCGGAAGATTGAACGCTGGAGTTGACATTGAAGGGAAAGGTTTTGGAGCGGTGGTAGGCCTCCCAATCATTGTTGGGTACTAGTGGCATCGCTTATCTTCTGCTCCTTCTCCTCATAGATGAGGCCGCCGCTGTGGGAGGAGTCGGAGAGAAAGGTGAAGGTTGCTCCCTCCAGCAAGTGGTTGATTAGAAGCCGGAATTCAACGTCTGGATGGCCCACATCTTAACAAGACCTAACTAACCGAGATGGATGGGGCGGAATTCTCACAACATCACGGTGGGGTGGACCATACTATTGTTTCCTATGGTATGGTCCACCTGAGAATTGAATTTGCTTCATTTTCAATCTCATGCCATTAAATAATCTTACAAAGCTGATGGACGATGTGGATAGAGAATACATACATCAAGGTAAGCCCCATAGTAAGGGTTCTGTGAAGTTGGATCCGCACTTAATCCTCTCTCACCATCGGTCACTACCGAACTTCTTATCCTTTCTTATAACTTTGGTATTTACAAATGGTGGAGATAGGTTGTAAATGGTCGGGTTCGGGGTGGGTTTAGCCAAAACCAAACCTGCCCATTTACTAAATGGGTCTGGGTTAAAATTTTAGACCCAGACCCTTTTACTAAATGGGCGGGTCTGCGTCGGGTCTGAGTCAACCCATCAAACCCATTTATAAATGGGTCTGGGTCTGGTAGACGGGGATCCACCCAGAGCCGTTTATAAATGGGTCGGGTCTAATGGGTCTGGGTCTGGGTCTGGGTCTGGGTTTGGGTCTAGGTCTAGTATACAAGCATTTTTACCCAGCTTAAAATCGGGTCTGGACAGGTCTGGGCTAGACGGGTCAGTTGAAACATAGAGCAGACCCGCCCACTTACTAAATGGGTTTGGGTTGGGCTAGGCCAAATATAAAGGAAACCAGACCCAGACCTGTTTAGCAAATGGGTCTGTTCTTGGACCCGACCCATACCATTTAACAAATGGGTCGGGTCTGGGTCGGGTCTAAATGGCTTGGGTCTGGGTACCCCATCGGGTCCATTAACCCATTTACAGCCCTAGGTAGAGAGATGGTTTATGGGGAAACTTTGTTTCCTTTCCAACCATTTCAATGAATCCAAATAGGCCCTTGAGTAACTTACAATCCAAACGGGCCTAAGCCTTTTTTTTCTTGCATAGGTGGCACTGATTTACATCTATCCAAACCATCCAAACTATATGTTCTAATTTCGATTCATCATATACCAAAATGACACTGCCCAACATTCTTACCCATCCAATTTAGACATGCCCCATGTTTGGCCCACCTCTTAGCAAGACCTGACTAACCGAGATGGATGGGGTGGAATTCTCACAAACATCACGGTGGGCCCCTCTATGATGTAAGTATTATACCCATACCGTAAATCCATTTGGGGAGATCACTTTAAGGCATGAGCACAAACATGAGGTAGATCTAAATCTCAGGTGGACCACAATACAAAAAGCACGGGATTGAACTTTATATGGGCGACACCATCCTTTTAATAGATCAAATGCTTATGTCCAATGTCGTTTCGAGTTCGAATCGAGAGTCCATTAAGCAATAGTGGTGTGTTAACACTGGCCCTACTCCCACTATAGAGGAGGGGACCGCGAGAAGACCAAACCATGACCGTGAACTCGAATGGCTTAGCTAGCGGAGATTGATTCTAATGGGTAGTACACATGATCTGTTGTAGGTTAAATGCCCACTAGGTTTTTGCGTTTGTCTTTTTAATCGTTTGGACGTAAATCTGTAAAGTTACTAGTTATGGATCATAGTCCCTTTTGACGCAGAGATGCCCTCAATTAGGGTCATTGCACAATTGTATTACTATGCTAATGCGTCATGATCAACAAATGATCCATTTATAGGCATTATGATCTTAGATTATCGATCACATGGACCATGCGATTGAGCTTATTGGGCCATGCATATGGGTAGATCGACAAATGCATCAAAGGAGGAGTCGTGAGAAGACATGTGCCAACCCCAGGGCACTTAGCAAATCCACCTGGTGGTCTGGAAAATCCATTGTTGAGTCTACATTGTAAAGAGGGTGGATGTACCCGTCTACTTAATGGATGCGTTAGCTTATTCGACGGACGTGCCGGATGACTTGGTGATTTTCTGAGACTTTGGGCATTACACTGGATGAGCTAGTACAATAGTGACATGTGCCAAACCCCTTATACTTCATGGGATGTTCACTTTTAATTGTCAAAAAATCTTTGCGTAAACAATATGTGCTGAGTCTCTCAATGGATGCGCTAAGCAATCCTACTCTTTAGATTCTTTTCCTTTTAGAGACGTATCAGAAGTTGGGTGTTTTGCACACCTACGATCATCAAAAAAGGGATTTTGAGAATTTCTGACAAGGATTCTGATGAAGTCCGGAGGGTTTCGATAAGCAACGGAATATCCTGCATTTACAAGAATGCTCTCCTATCTCTTCTCTAATGTCTTGTCAATGACAGGATAAGGCTTTTATAGCAGAAATTTATGGAGGGTTGCCATGTGCGGAGTTGACACGTGTCCGATGTCTGAAGAGAAGCTTAGTGCATCCATTTTTGGACCTTAGCTCATCCACTCTTAGATTTAGTGCGTCCACTTGCGTTATTACTATGGAATTTTGCAAAATGGTCCTTAACGCACCCTCTTTAGACCTTGGCGCGTCCACTATAGACCTTGGTGCATTCACTGTTGAGTCAATTTTGCAAAATTAGGGCTAGCGCATCCACCATGGGTTATAGCACATCCACATGCACTGCCCTCCTTTGCATTTTTTGAAATATGGTCCTCTAGCACTTGGCGCATCCACCCGCGCTAGGGTGGATAGTGCTTGATTGCCTAATTCATCATGATGTGGGCCCACCTGTCGAATCCAACACATGTGCTAGGCCTTGTGGGCCAGGCGCATGTCCACATGGCACGCAGCCCACTACTTCGGTCTCTTTTCGAAAATGGGCCCCTTCTTACACTACAAGAGGCTCAACGCGTCTACCTGCGCGAAACCCTTAGTCTCAATGTTTATGCCACTTTTTGGCATTTCTCACCCATTCGTTGCCTTAGTCTTTTCTGATTGTCTAATTTTTTATTGTATCGATCATTTTAGCCCTAATAAAGATTAAATCTAAACATGAGAGATGTGGTTAAAGCTGAGGTGTGTTGAAATTATTGGATATGGGTATTATATACCCTATATCCGATAATCAGTGGACACGTCCAACTCAGGTAGTGCCTAAGAAATCTGAAATCATCATTATAGCCAATGCCGACAATGAACTTGTGCCAACCAGAATTACCATTGGTTGGAGGATGTGCATTGACTATAGGAAGCTAAACATTATCATGAGGAAAGACCACTTCCCCTTGCCCTTTGTTAATCAAATTTTGAAAAGGTTAATTGGCGGGTCAATCCTACTATTGCTTCCTCGATGATTACTCATGGTACAATCAGATAGAGATCGCTCATGAAGATCAGGAGAAGACCACTTTTACATACCCCTTTGGCACATTTGCTTACCGAAGGATGCCATTCGGACTATGTAATGCTCCTGCGACATTCTAGAGATGCATGCTTAGTATTTTCTCAGATATGGTTGGGCAATTTCTGAAAGTCTTCATGTACGACTTCTCTGTCTTTGGTTGTTCATTCGATGAGTGCCTAGAACATTTGCGTTCAGTTTTGATGAGGTGTCAAGAGAAGAACCTTGGATTAAATTGAAAAAAAATGCCAGTACTTCATGGTTCGAAATATGACTTCTCTGTCTTTGGTTGTTCATTCGATGAGTGCTTAGAACACTTGAGTTCAGTTTTGACGAGGTGTCAAGAGAAGAACCTCATATTAAATTGTAAAAAATGCCAGTACTTCATGGTTCGAAAATGAATTGTCCTTGGGCACGTGATTTCATCTAATGGAATTGAGGTGGATAAGGCCAAAATATACTTGATTTCAAATTTATCGGATCCCAAAAGCATACGCGATAAGTGGGCCCCACATCAGCTCTCATGTGGAGTTCAAAAGGTGGGTCCCTAACGTGGCAAGGCCACTCAACCATTTCTTCTCCTTCATTATCATTCTTCACAGCAGGGGTCCACCACCAAGAGAACAAGGGACTGCCACCAATAGGCGGGGGCCACCATCAGATGGATAGCCTATTCCCGATGATGACGACAAACTTCAGCCAATCTCTTGCGAACGAGGTCTTTTTTCTACAATTATCCAGCCATATGCTCAAACATAAAACCTATTGTACTCAAAGGTAATTTGTTTGCGTGTTCTTTTGTTGTTAGTTGCTATCAATGGTGGGAGTTTATGAAAGGGAGGGGTGTGGTGGTTCCCTTTCTATTTTTTTTTTCTTGTTTAAATGGTTGGAGTTTGTGGAAGAAGGAAGATGTGAAGTGTAGGATGATGTTTGTATGGATGGTGAGTATGGTGGAACCATGTTGGAATGGCTTTTGTTATGTTTGTTTTTTTTTGTCGTTTTTTTTTTTTCTTGCATAAATGGTTAGAGTTTGTGATAGGGAGGAAGATGTGTTGTTTGTATGGATGGTGTATGCATAGAGTGTGGCGGTCATCATTAAGGACTGTGGATCGCCGATATTCACTATTATTTGCCGATACAAAATGACTATCGGCGATTGATAGTGAGTATCGACGATCGACAGTTAATATTGGCGATCCATAGTTAATATTGGTGATCCACAGTCCTTATTCATTGAATAAATTAGGGATGACATCTTTATTGGGATTAGTTTATTTATACTAATTAAATCTAACTCTTTGCCTTTCAAGCATTATAGAATACGGGTTCATAACGAGAAAACCTGGTCTTTGCTTAGAATACTCCAACATCAAGGTCACTGCCAAGTTTTTAGTAGATTTTCTACATACTCTGAAGGATGCATTCAACAAGTTCCCTCCCAGGAGGGATATATTTAGAGAATCCTAATTTGGTTATCTACTTGAATTCAATGAAGGAGGATGGATGGCAAATGGACCATGGATGAGATGCAGAGGCACCTTGGTGACCTTTGCTTTGACTTCGGTGGCAACATGTTACAATTCAGTGAGATAGGCTTTGCCTTGATTATGGGTGTGAAGTGTGAAACACCGATGAGCTAAAGCAAACTGATTAAAGATCGTCAATAAGGAGTATTAGGGATCAATTTTTTCAAGAATAGTCCTATATTACAAAAAAGGATTTGTTGAAGACATTTAAAAACATCCGAGGAGGGAAATCCAATGACACAGTTGCCATATAGTTGACGACGATGATATGTGTAGAGAATTTAATTATTGGATCGCCAAAAAAAAGGTCATGTGAAGATAAGTATATAGATTTAGCAAATAATTATGATGCATTTAATAAACACCCTTAAAGGAGTGTAGGGTACTAAATTTTGAAATAAGTAGTAAATACTGTGATTATGGAGCACCTTTCGGACTCCTACGACTTTCGTGGTTGCCCATTTACCTTCCATCTTTAAAGAAAAAAAGCTTTATATCGTCGCAATCAATTATTTTACCAAATAAGTGGAACCATGACCACTATAAGGAGTTGGCTAACTATAGGTTACAAATTTAATTAAAAAACACATTAACATTGGTTCAACATCCTTGAGACCACTATAATGGACAGGGGAGCTTGATTCTCATTAGCACTGATCATGCCTTCATGAATGCATACAAATGAGTTGCATTCTCATTTAATTATGTACTCGATCGCATATCGCTTTTACAGTAGGAATGTGGGGCATATACTTTTCCAATCCAGGAATCCTAGATTGGATAGCCAAAAAGACGGTAAACGCTACCTACAATGGACAGAGGACTTTTCACTCACAATAGAAGGTCTAACTATTTGTAGTTAGTTGGACACTTTGACGCAAATTTTATCAGTTGCATCAAAACTAAGAAGTCCACTTCGAGCTATCTTTATAATGGTTTGTAGGGTTGTGTCTCAGAAGAGCATAAAATAGACAACAATGACCTTATCTATCATAGAAGCTACGTATATTGCTTGTCATAAGGCTACGAATTAGGCAACATGGCCATAAAACTTCTTCTCTAGTTTGTGGGTATTTAAGCACATTCTAAAAAATTAAGAATCTTTTATGACAACTCAATTGCGTTAAACTTTTTGAGCAACAATAAACATTTATATCAGGTCGAGGCATATCGACATCGAGTATATCTTGTTATTAAGAAAAGTATTCAAAATCATCAAGTGTCTATAGACCTCATTGACACTAAGTAGAGTATAATAGATTCACTCGCTATAGGACTCCCTATTACGCTTCAAGATCATATGACCTCTATCAGAGTTCTCAATTCCATAAATGTATTTAATTTCTAGGAAATTAGTTTAATCCATTATGCACAAACATTTATATTGATCTCGTTAATGCAATTTTAATGATTCTATCTATTGAGATTATTTAGGCTTCTCCTTAAGTATTCACAATTTTGTTTTGTAAGTAAAATTTAAGTTTTTTCTCGTTGAAGACATTTAAAGATCTAAGATCTCTTGAGGATGGGCACATATGATCACACTACTTATGCGATCCTCATACCACACTTCCTCATTAAGGCTGGTGGTATTCATGATGACCTTGATTTATCCAACTTCACAAAGATTAAATGTTGTGATGACTACTAGTCTTGATGGACAAGATCGTAGATGAGTTCCTCATATTAGGCTATAGATACTTTGGTAATTAACTATTCAAATGCTTTCTTTAAAATTATAAAGCATGCTTTAAAAAATATTTTTCAAAATAAATATTGAACATTGATTGGAGAATGTAAAAGTTATATTAGGTGGGCCTGATTGATCAATGGTTTGGATCTCCATAAAGGTTGGATATTGTGATAAGGACATACCGGTGGGCTCCACTAGAGTTGTGATTATAATTGAATAGGCATGGAAGCTTCCTAAATGTGTGGAGCCATATAAGAGGATGAGTTTTGGTGGGTTTTAAACTCCTCCATCGTACATCTATTTAAGCAAAGTCTACAAACTAACACACATTTGAAGCCCTCTCTTCTATCCTATTGCTTTCTTATAGGTGTAAGGTGTGGAAGATCCTAGCAATTGCCTTGGGCAATGGTTTCACAAATAGCTATGCTTTCAATTCGGTTAATTATTTGATTTCCATACTTGATGCATAGTTTGATCCTCTTCTATTCCGTAATTTCAGTTTATTGTTGAACCTTTAAATAACATTCTCTTTAATGACTAATATGTGAACCTTTGAAGGCCATTCTCTTCATTTCATAGAATGGCCACGCATATGCAGACTACCCACTACACACTTATAAGCCATTTGGCAGCCTAGATTTAAGGGTATTTGAATGTATTCCCAATCCAAAACCTACCTTTTTGCTTCTGACAACAAAACAGTTGGGGAGGATTTGGATTCCAATCAAAGAAAAGTGTTATGATTCTAGATTCATCACAATCTTTCCAATCATTGGAGACCTTCAACATTGAGATGGAGAATCGTATGTGCATGGGAGTGGGTGGCGCACATGGATCCTACCATAATGTTTATGTGAAATTCACTTCGACCACTACTAGATGCTTCACCCAGCCTCATTCATGATTTAGGTGGACTACAAGATTGGAAATAGTGTACAGACAAGGTGGACCCTCTAAATTATTTTCCTTGGTGTGGCCCACCACCTCAATAATGAATCGGCTTATTTTTATACCTAGGCCAAACTTTTTGTATGTCATCTAATGGTTGGATTAGATTTCATATAACTATCACAGTGGGCCTTGTAAAAATCAAGGGTGGACATTTCTCTCCCAACCTTTTCTTTTGGTGTGGCACACTTGAATCATAGACCAGCTTGACTTATTGGCCCTGGGGATAACATTGGATGAACCATCTAATGGTAAGAGTGGATTTCATATACACATCATCGTGGCCCCTACATGGATTGACTTTGACCCAAAATCTATTTCACCTGTTGAAAAGTAGATGATTGCAGGTTTGTGGGCCCACTTTTGTAGACCCAGGCTTGAAAGTAACTCAATTTTTAACGAAAGTGTAAGTTTTGATAGGCCTATCACATTGACTATTTACAATTCTACACGTGTACGCCATTTTGGAATATTGTAGATGATTTAGTTAATCAAATTCAAACTTCTATAAATATAATATAGATTCTAATGCTTTCATAATGCAAGGTACCAAACAAAAACTTTGGATTCCATTACATTTATAGGATGCCAAACACAATTGAGGATTCCAAATACATTGGATTCCAATGTATTTGGGATATGGAATCAAAGGCATTTTAAACACAAGCAACAAAACAAGGCCTTAGAGAATAGATGCAAACCTTCAGAGTACACCAGTCTCTTTATTCCATACAATAGTTACGTATGTGTAGACCACCGGCTGCACGCACGGAGAAACTGGGCATACAATAATATGCAAACATTCAAACACAAATCTCTTTATTCCACACAACAGCTAGATAACACGCAGACTACCCGTTACACGATCAGAGAACCAAGGTAGACTACTAATATTATGCAAACCTTCAAACAACATTCTTTTTATTCCATGCAATGGGTAGACGACCTGCAAACTACCCACCACACGCTAGAGAAACTAGGTAGACTACTAATATGCAAACCTTCAAACTCCATAAAACAGGTGCACAAGTGCAGATCACTCGCTACGCTTAGCCCAAGAAAGGCGTACCCTTATTATTGTAAGTGCAGATCACTAGCTACACTTAGCCCAAGAAAGGCGCACCCTTGTTATCGTCAGTGCACCAGAGGAACGGGTGTTGATTGAACCCTAGCCAGCCCAACAATGTTGCCGGAAATGTGACTGCGTCCCAATTGTTGTTTAGCGGTTTGGGCGGCGTGTTCAACAACAACTGGATCCCGTTGGTGAACGCGCCATATGCCTTCAACTTATCACCGTTTGGGTACACTTCCACTGATTGCTCATTCGCATTCGAGCTGCTGAGCAGGATCCTATTTTTGGCACTCACATCTGGTAACTTGGCGTCAGGATTGGAAGGCTGATTAATGACACCATGGTCAATGGTTTTCAGGCCCAAGTTGGTTATGGAACCAGGGACATCGTATTCAATCTGGTCTTTCTTGTCAAAGAGGCCGCCGCTGTATGACGAGTCGCAGACGAAGGTGAAGATTGCTTCGTCGGGCAATGGCTTGAGTAAAGGCAGGAGGTCAGCAGTTGGAAGGGGATTCCATTCACATTAGTTGCAGTATTTTTACCAAAAGGGTATTTCTAACACTAGTGGTGTTATGTATGCACAACCGAATCCTCTACAACACTGGTTGCACTTGTTGTAATCCACCCATCGGTGGTGCCAAAAATCAGCCCTATCCACAACTGAGGTGGGCCACCAATCATATGTTTGCATGGAGCGCACCATGGTGGGTATATTGCATCCAACCCGTTCATCAGGCAGGGGCTCACCACGCGGACTTAGAGGCAGTGTGGTCCATCCTAGTTTTGGATCGGGTTGCATTTTGGGATGTATGGTGAACATAAGAAGGCACACATTGATGGGTGAAAGCCGAATTCACACGCATAACAAAGCTCGTGTGTTTGTTCAACTGAAAGATTAGGATTAGGGGAAAGATTTGTTGTTTTCCTATCTTTGGCCCTTAAGAAATTCTGGTTATCTTTCCATTATGGTATTATAATCTCATTGCTGATATGACAGTAGTTTTGGTGGATGAAAAAAAATAGATCGTGTGCACACCACAACAGTTGTTGTAGGGGATTCGGGTTGTGAAGGATTCCATACATGCAGGCCACGGATGTTTCATCCAGGCCGTTTATCCAATGGTTCAATAACTGATAATTGAAATCCAAAAAAAAAAAAAAAAAAAAATCAACACTGAGGTCTTGGCATTGATTCCCAACGTGGGGTGGCTAACATTGCAGTGTGACTGACAACATGGGTGGGTGTGTGGTGGAAGGGCCTGTAGCCCAGCTAGTTGAGTCCAAGTTTATCAACCAGCTGGTCTCAGGATCGAGACACACCAGCAGCACCTTTGGGTGCTTTCGGTCAGGTCGGGCCGGGTTCAGGTGTTCGGGGCAGGCCGTTTTAAACAAAAAAAAAAAAAAAAACAACAACAACATGGGTGTGTGTAATAACAGTGGGTTGTGTATGCTAACCCAAAAAAAAGTCCCAAAATCTCGAGTATATGATGGTCTTGACCCATTGATCAGTGACCAAAGAGCAAAAATTTAGCAACGGTCCACATTCAATGGAGAATTGGCCAATCACTCAACGGCCGTGCTGTTAAAATTAGGGAGATTTTGGGATAACCACATCCACGGTGAGCCCATTGGATCAATGATCTAGAACTCTGAAACATGAAAACAGAGTGAGAGATCTATGTATACTTGACCGCCCACAGCATATTCCCGAATGGACATCGAGGCAGTGCACTGCCTCTCATATATGATATCTTAAGTCCTCTAGGAATGGACGGTGAAAGGCTGATTATACATCCAGTCTCGGAACATTTCTCAATTCTAATTCAACGTACCTCTAATGGGAAAGAGATCGCAAGAGACGATTGCAGGAATATTCCCAGCAGAGGGTTTAAGCAGCGTCCCGTTCCCACTGAAGTAGAAGAGCAAGATGTCCCCTGGCTTGGACTTTTGGATCATCTGAACAAGCTCCTTGTTGATGTTCAGAAACGTCGGCATCTTTGACGGGTCAGATGTGTCGTCGGTCAAGACCGTAATGTTATCCTTCAGGAAGCCAAAGTGGTCAGTGAGAAGGGCCTTCATGGCTTTCACGTCGTTTATACACCCATACAGCTTGTATTGGTCATTTGATAGGTGATGGTAGTTGCACCCCACCAATACAGCCATTTTCTTTACTGTCGCCATGATTTTTCTTACTGATCTAAAATCTCTTGCACACCTTTTCTCTCTGTGTCTATATCTCTAACATTGGTGACTTATATAGACCATTTTCATTCGGTAAACTACTTAAATGCCCTCCACTGACACTTAGGCAATCCAATTGATTGACGTAGATCGTCATCCATCAGGTCTAACATCTGTTTCACTTGCTACCATGCAAAATATTACACCAATTTGATAATGATCAACAGCCTTTAATATGGACGGTGCATACGACCAATCTACAATTTCATCAATCTATTTATTGGGGCCACCATAGATTTCTCATCAATTTAAAGAGTCACTTTTGTTAGGCCACCCTAACCAATTCACACATGGCCTGGAAAAAGGATGGCTACAAAATAAGGAAAAGTCAGAGATGGATTGTATCATTCAATCTGTGTCATTTTTGCAGTGTCCAATAAGGTCAGTTTTGGACTTAATAGATGGTTCAGATCAATTGATCGATGGATTGGACTATTCAAATGACAGAATGCAAATAGGAGCACCATAACTTACAGTGCTTTGATGATAAAAAAAAAAAAAAAAAAAGGATGATTTTTTCCGGTGCTGGATTACATTTATGTGATATGAATAATGACCGGCTGTGATATCAGACATGTACCTCTTTCACGCTTGCAGAGGGTATGGACGTGAGCAATTGCGATTTGCATTCATTATCTCCTTGTCTCTCCTCGGATGGGATCCGGCCTACCTACACACTATCACACTATCCAAATATGGCACCTACGTGTTTATGATCTTTCAATCAATTAAGGGTGTTTAATTCTTCAGGTGGGCCATGATTGACAAAAGAAATTAATGGATTGGTTAAACGTATTTTCTAGCCATTCATTTGTTTTATAGCCCACCTGATGAGTAAAACAACCTGATTTCGAAGATAGAATATCTAAACATTGTGGCCCACCTAATGAAAAGCCTAGATGTTGCACACATGTTCCATACTCATCGGTACATCAGCTGTGTAGTTCCGCAGTGGTGAGACAGGCAAACCTCCATAACGAAGGGTTTCTTTGAATTCTAGTGGTACAGTGCAAAGGTTTTTTTAAGATTTTTTTGGAGTTCTAGTGGCACAGTGCTAAGGTTTTTTTAGGGTTTCTTTAAGTTCTAGTGGCACAGTTCTTAGGTCTTCTTTGCGGTTTCGTGTCTAATTTTTTAACTATTTTTTTTAGGCTTTGTACCTAGTCGTGTGTATCTAGTAGAGATAGAATTAGGTGACAGTGCAGCCCTTATTGATGTATTTATTATATATCAACTCCGTCCAATTATTTTTCTAATAATTTTATGAAATCATCTGAAAAATGAAACATTTCCAGTTATTAGGTGGCCCATATTATAGTAAACATTGGATCGTAAATAAACACTGTGGAAACATTAATATGCTACCTAAGAAGTTTCTAATGGTGGAATGATCAATCACCACTGTTTCTTATGGCATGGTCCACTTGATAATTGGATCTGCTTCATGTTTTGGATAATGACCTAAAATTATCTTTAAAAAGAGTCTGGATCCTCTGTTGATACCAATCAGAGAAACCCTGTTCGTCACTTTTCTGATGGGTCCAACTCAGCCTGACTGTGTCAGAGCAGCTTAACTCTAACACAGTCAGGCTGAGTTGGACCAATCAGAGCAGCAGAAGTAGAGGTTCCCAGCTCGGTTTCAACAGTATCCGGATTCCTTTAAATATGGATGAACAGTGTGGATATATAACACATATATCAAGGTGGTCACCACATTAACCCACGGTAAGAGCCACGAAGTCTTGGATGTTTCTTCTTGATTGTGCAACTCTATACAAAATTAACAGAATTCAGTAAATGATACAAAATTAGATTTTAAAAATATGGTCGTGGCAGCTTATTTTTCCTGTCCTATGGTACATTTGGTAATAGAAACTGCCTCACTTTTTTTTTTCTTTTTTTTTTTATTTTTATGGTACGCTTTCAATAGGGATGGATAGTATGGATGAAGTCACATGTGCGCATCACAGTGGGCCCCATAGTCAGGGTCCCACCCACGTCGGTGGATCCAAGGTTTCACCTAATCTGCTACCTAGATAATGTTACGTGGTCCCTACGGATATGTCTGTTTTATCTACTCCATCCATTTATTTTTCTCAAATCTCTTAGGTACCATATCATGATAAAACAGTGCTGATTGAGATTCCACCATTAAAAACTTACTAGGCCCACTGTACTGTTTATTTTCCATCCAACCTGTTGATTAGGTCAAAAGGTCCTTGGTGAAAAGAAAACACAAATATCATTTCCATCCAAAACTTTCGTGGCCCTCAAAAAGCTTTTAATGTTGGGCACTCTTATAGTGTCGGTCCACATGAGATTTAGAACTGCCCTGTTTTTAGGCTCATGCCTAAGAATGATCTGAAAAAAAATAAATAGACGGCTTGGATTTATGGTGGGGCCATGGAGCACCTTCACTAGATAATGGCTACCGACTTCAATTGGCATAAAAAACCGGAAGCCGATTGCATCCTACCCCGCTGTGTCCAGGTAGGACTCTGTGGGGCCTACCGTGATGCAAGGATTTTATCCATGCCGTCCATTTATATTTACATGTCATGTTAGGAAATGAATTAAAAAACAGGCAAAACCAAGGCTTAAGTGGACCACAAAGTAGGGTTGACCTCCCACCATTAAAAACCTTCTTGAGAGCCGCAGAAGTTACAGATCAAGCTTATATTTGTGTTTTCACTTCATCCAGGTCTGCATGACCTTATGAATAGGATGGATGGTAAAACAAAATCACTTTGCCCTTAAAAAGGTTTCAACGGTAGGTGTCATTATCCCCGTTGCTTCCTTTGTTGTGGTCTGCTTGAGCTATGCACCTCCATCATTTTTGGGATCGCAGCATAAAGTAATCTGAAAATATGAATGGATGGTGTGGATAAAATCCTTCCATCACGATGGGCCCCACAGAGTCCTGCCCAGACGGATCGTCCGGGTGAGGGTACATAAGGCAATCAGCTTCCTATCTGTCACCGTGGGTGGCCCAACACCAACAGTCAAGCATCCCACCCACAGAAGCCGCGTCCTACATGGGTGGACCCAGCGACAGTCACCCTACCACGTCTTTAAGGGATGGAGACTCATGGGCTTCGTTGGATTTAGAAATTGTGGGGTCTTTTTTTTTTTTTTTTTTTTTTTTTTTTTTTTTTTTTTTTCAGGAAAAATGTTCACAGGCTCATCACATGTACTTTTCCTACATCTAGATTAGGGGACGGCGATTGCGTCCTTCCTCAGTAAACCATCCATGCTGATTTGTCGAGGGGCCCACCATGATATATTTGTTTGTCTAAGCTGTCAATCCTTCTTTTAAGATCATTTTAAGGCATGAGACCAAGAAAGATGACCATACCATAGATGACTCTTGCATTTATGCTATGTGCATTTAATACAATCAAGCTTACTATTTGGTGTGGTCCACTTGAGCGTGGGATTAATGCAACCAAGCTAATTATTTGGTGTGGTCCACCTTAGCGTTGGATCTACCTCATTATTAGACTCATGCATTAAAATAATCTTAAAAAAGGGATAGACAATGTGGATAAACAGATACATCACGGTAGGCCCTTCCATGGATTAGCCATAATGAGGAAAGACACAATCCACATATTTTGACCAAAATAGCTCCACAATATGGTTAAATGCTCTAAAAAAAAGTCTTCTTAAAATATTTCTTAGATGACTTTAAATATCTTCTTAAATTTTTAAAGGGATGAAACTATTCTTGTGCATGGAGCGTTGCCCCCATCGGACCATAAAAGTAGGGAAGCCCATCGCATATGAGTAAAGTATGTAGGGCTCACTGTGGTGTTTGTGAAAAATCTACCCAGTCCACATGTTTTTCCAAATCAACCTAATCCTCTAGATGACTTGAACCAAATGGGAAAACTCATAGTTATCATCATTAGCTTTAAAACACTTAGAAAAACATGATAAGATGGGCTAATAGAAGAGGTGCAAATTGTTGCAATTAAACCAACCCAAATAGCAATTTTCAAGGGGACTTCGATCCATCAGATTCTAGTCTTAATGGCACGTTGATTCATTGGAAGACAAGTTCGATCCATCGAAAATTGATTTAACAACATTTTGAACTCTCTAGACAGTATTTCGTTCCATCAAACCCACCACTTTGATTCATAAAAGTGGCGATTTCAATCATTTTAATAAGGTTTCGATCAATCGAAAAATATGTCCAGCAACTTCATAAACTCTTTGAATAGTTTTTTATTCTATCAGAATAGGATCTCCGATCAATCGAGGACACTTCCGATCAATCGAAGATATACGAATCTGTCTATTTTTTTACCGTTGAAGATTTATCCATAAAAGTAGGAGAGTTCGTATTTAGGCAAAAATGAGCGATTTTAGTGATTTAAAGACCCTCGCTATTGCAAACCATTATAGGCCATAATCTTAACCCATACAAGGCATTTTCCTTGTGATTCATTACTATCATGGAGCATTCAAATGCTCAAACAAGAATAGCATTGTTCCCTCTTGATCTCTAGGAGTTTAGACACCTTGACCGTAGGTAAATCCTCTATCTAAACACCCCCTAAAGATCTTTTAGGTGATTTTCCAATCTTGAACCAAATTTTACCCTTAGGTTGTAGAGAATCCACAACCTCCTCACCTTAGACATCCTGAAGAAGTATTAAATGCAAGGTAGCTAATCTTGGAGGTAAAGTATTGACAACACATTGGCATTAATGATCGGGGGAGCACAAAGGAAAGCTTGATTGAAGCACGGGAGAGCAAATATCTAATAACCTAAAACGGCGCATCAAAAGGGGCTCAAATTCGACAAATAAGGTTGTCATTTGTAAGAGTCTTTTGCACTCTTTCCATTGGTTGGTTAGATTGTAGAATTTGTTTGTCAAACTCAAGTCCAGGTTTGTTTGTCGAACCTTGGCTCATTAGTTGAGCCTAAAAGTCCATGATCATTTGCTAAACCTTGGCTCATTAGTTGAGCCTAAATTTTAAGTTCGTTTGTCGACCATTGGCACATTTAGTAGGCCTAAACAAGTATCCAAGGAGAGCCACCAACACAGGTGTATATGTGTAGGTTGGAAAGAACCTGTAAACTTCCCGGTATGGTGGAACTGATCTAAAAGACTTAGGTTGGGATGAACCTGATTTAAACTCTCTTGTGAAATCCGATGTGCTCAAGGGGTGAGTACTTGAATCGGGAGTAAAGTAGACACATAATCGAAACCACTATATATGCTTATGTTTGTGACGTGTTTGAGCACATTGCTAATCTAGCATTGTATGTTTAATTATTCAATAATAAATGCTTGATAGGAATGTATATTAGGCACTAGATAGGTATATTCACACGCAAGATGTGTTTTCACTAATTAGTGTAGTCTTGAGCTCATATAATCCATACTCATATAGTCTACATAGGTTGCATAGTTTAGGTGCTTAATTTAGTTAAATCATATGTTAATCTATACATGTTAGACTGGGTTGCTAAATTTTTATCACATGTTACTCTTTCTTATTAAACTCACTTAGGCTTGGAAGTCGAAATGTTCTTGCTTAGCTTAAATTGTAGAATAATTTAAGTAACTGAAAAGAATTTCAAAAATGTCTTAATCACCTCTCTCTAGGACTTAGCCATAATTCTAGTAACTTCATCAAGCTTCTGCACGTATAGCATAATGTGTCATGTTAGATGATCCGACGTAATTTTCAGAAAAGTGAAGGTGCTCAAGAATAAAGTCGGTCGAGGCACGAGAAGCAGTAGAACTATGATGGAGACTAAGTAGAGATGAAGAATGATGATGGTCGAATATGACAAAGTACAACATCAAGATTTTCATTACAATAGAGATTGTTGGAATCAGGTGACTCAAATCTATCTTGGACAGGGTCGTCGGTCAACCGACGAGGTAGTCGGGCGACCGACCATGGACGGGTTTGACACAATGAACTCTCTAGATGTTTTTTTATGGTTTCAGGCGACCGAACCCCAGTCGGGCGATCAGCAATGGGTTCAAGAGCCTGACCGAGCGACCGATTATGTCGATTGGTTTGCGCGATCTTGTGTTTTTTTGTGTAAGATGTTTCTAATTCCGATTTATTTCCTATTTAAAGGGTGTAATGTGGGTTTAGGGAGATTGTCAAAGTGGCCGGTATCTTAGATGCGCAATGAGGGATTGAGAGGGCTCTAGGGTGAGAGAAAAAAGCTTGGAGAGCTTGTTATTTCTCTTGTGGGGCTTAAATTCGGGGTCTTATTTATTCATTCTCTTGTAATTTTTGATATTATAGTAGATTCGCTTTGTGTCGTGGTTTTTTACTTATGATGGAGAGTTTTCGACATTAAAATTGGTTTACCTTCTTGCGATTGTCTATTGTTACTTGGTGTGTACCGTTGTATGATTATCTCATTTGCTTGCTCGGTTCTTCCATTGCAGTCCAATCGTAGTTTTTCCCAACAGAAGAAAGTTCATATATGATGAAAACAGTAGGCGATTGTAGAGAAATAGATTAAAATTAACATTTTTTAATCCATGGAGTAAAACATAGATGGCTTAGGGAAAAACTACAGCATGAGCATGTGAACTATCATACTGCTCCAGAGCATCAAACAACTCCCGTGTGGCCCATTAATCTGTAAACGTCGCCTGATTTATTCGCCAGATCATCTGCATGATAAGACCCACCATATGAATCAACGTGATGTCTTACACGTTTTAGGTACACAGTGTATGTATCCCTGTAAAGTGAAGTAAGGCCCACCATATTCCATCAGTTCCTCAGGCAAAAAGGATAGTGACCATCTTCAAGCATAGGCACTTGTATGCTGTCCCAATCTTTTGTCATGGGTTTAAGCATAAGAGCTGTCACTGGCCTGGCCTGGGCCTGGGCCCAGCACGGGCCAAACAGAAACTTTTGGCTGATCCTAGGCGTGATCCATTGAGTCTCGCCTGCTAGCCCAGCTGGAAGAGGCACGTTTCAACAGCAAGTCTTAGGTTCGAACTGCTAAGGAGACACACAAACCCCACTGGTGGGTGGGTGCATCATGTGACTAACCATGTGGGTGCGTTGCCCAGCTAGCAGGGTGGGTGCGTTGCATGACTAACGGAAAAAAAGGCCTAGCCCATTGACGGTCTCATTCAACATGGAGTTTTCATCTTTTTGCATGTTTTTTGCGGTCCACCTGATTTCGATTTTAAAATCTAATGGTGAGGCATGTGATTCACAGATGATAAGCATGTTAAAAAGTAAATTCCAAGGTGGTTCGATTCCAACACCATTTGGATACAATAACCATTTTGGAAGTGGATTTTAGAGAAAAAAGGGCCAAACAAGATTTTCCATGGAAGTTTTATTCTGGAACAGGCAACTTGGGTGAGAACCCGAACCAGCGATGTGAGTGAGAACCTGACCATAGGGCCCACCTCAATGAATACATTGTATATCCACGCTGTTCTTTTGTTTTTCCAGCTTATTTTAAGATATGGACCCAAAAATGAAGCCGATAAAACTTTCAGGTAGTCCACACCACCGGAAACAGTGGTTAATGACCACATCGCTGGTTCCGGGGTCTAACCCACATTGCGCTCGTAATTGCCAGGTAGCTGATTAGGTACGGCCCATTCTTACCCTACACTTTGCCGCCCAGACTGTGGGGCCCACCTTGATGTATATGTATTGTATATCCATGTGGTCCATCCGCTTTTCATATCATTTTAGGGCATGCTTTAAAAAAAAAAAAGTAGATCCAAATCTGGACCACACCATATGAAACAATGATAATTGAATGGTCACCGTTAAAAACTTCCGAGGGTCCACCGTAATTTTTATTTGCCATACAACCTGATTCATAAGGATACAAAGATCCGGATGAAGGTTAAAAAAAAAAAAGCCAAATATCATCTTAATACAAAACTTTTGTGGTCCACAGGAAGTTTTTAATGATCAATTGCCACTGTTTCATGTGGTATGGTACATCTTAGATTTGGACCTGCGTCATTTTATATTTTTTGGATCATGCCCTAAAATGATCTGGAAAGTGCATGTAACTCAATCGGAAACGTTCAAATCATATGCCCCACATTAGATGAATCATAAACCAGATATCACCAATTGCCGCATATTTAATGGACCGTTCAGATGAGAATATTTGTCATTCCAAATCCAACAAACGAGGTTGGCACGGTTCAATCAATCTGATTTTGGGTTATGATACATCAAGAGTGCACTCCACAACTTGGACGGTTGAATTTAAGTCGTGAGTGCAATTTAGTGGTGTATGTGCATGAACCATCCAACTCTTCCAGAGTATAAAATAATATACCATTCATGTTTGAAACTATCATCATCTCCTTTTCGCCTAAACATCACTTCAAATCATGATTATGTTACCAAACACCCCTCTTTTTTCAGCAAAACCAACCATTCCTCTTTTAATTTTTTCATTAAATCAGTCACCTTACAGGTCGATTTCCCAACACTAGTCATTGCTTTCTCAGTTCTTTAATCCAATCTCTTTTAGCCTACTACTGTGGCAAACCATCCGCATTGCACTTGGCATGTGTGTGTATCTGTGTGTGTGTATGTGTGTGTCAATCTAGACCGTCCAAATATTGTGGTCCATTGTGGATGGACCATTCCCCAAAAATCACACTCACCGAACAATCTCAACCCTCTGATTCTTCTCATTGGATTTGGACTGCAGGCCATTTTATTCCTGAACGTCCATTTCAATGGCCACTAATTGGATGATTCCTTATACAGTGTACTCCATCCACACCAAGGCTTGGATGATCAGGATCGACTGTAAATTGTGGCAAACATACAGCATGGTCTATTCCATTTCTCTGTAATTCAAGGAGTGAGATGCATCATATCCATTCATATGGACAATGGACCAACTCAAGAGTTCCTATAAGAAATCTGTTATTGAGAACTTCCCACAGCAGATCTTTGCAAATTCAAAAAATGAAGAGCAAAGCCCAACATGGAGCTAAGCTTCCAGAGGAGCTAGACCTCCTCCATCAAGCCCGACAGCATCGAGGAGACGAATCCAACATTAGTTCATGTCCATCAACCAAACCAAGAAATGGAGGCGAAAAAACATTGATGCCGGCTCATCGGCATCCATCAGGAAAAGCGACGAAGAACCCATCCTGCTCCGGGAACCAAAGACGGGTGTTTTGCTTTCAGAAGTGGAAAGGATTCCAAGCCATGCCTGAAATTGGACGGCGGAGATCGAGATGCTTGGTGTACTTGCAAGTTCATCAAATAAAGGACTTGCCAGTGTCTATGAATGGTAGAGCTGTGGTTGTGGGATGGAGAACAAAAGGGTGGGTAGGAGAGGAGACATTGCCAGTTCCTGCATTGGAAGGGAAGGCTAGCTTTGATGAGATCTTCCTACATTACTGTAATATCAAGATTCCTTGTGCTATGAAGAATTTTACCATATGGGTTTCTTTAGTTGAAGCAAAAGAGTGTGATCTGGGAATTTTCACTTTGAATTTGAGTGAGTTGATGTCGGCAGGAGATTCGAATTCGAAATTCAGTGGGAAGACTACAAGCTTCAATCTTTGTGGAATTGCAGCTGGAGCGACACTCGGCGTGAGCTTTTACTATACGATCATCGACACAGAGACTCACGGATTCCAGCAGATGCAGTGCAATTCAATTGGTGAGTATTTCACTACTTCAAAAAAAATTCTTTGCTTCCTTTTCCTCTTATATTTGGAATTTGAAGTGACATAACTGTCATCCTCAAGCCAAATTCCTAAGATAAAGGATCATTTCCACCTTTCAATCAGTGATGGACCCATCAATTAGTGGTCTTGATTGGAAAATGATCATCGAGCAATGGACTTTTCTCTTGATGTCATTTCCTCTAACTGTTGCTGATCTCCACTACCCAACAATTGATCAGACTACTAGGAAAATCTGATACTGTGCAAGGGTCATCCATTGGATGCTCCAGATCAATGGGCATATGATGTGATTGGTAGGTAGAAATGGTCCAGTGGAACATCAACATATATCGAATCTGTAAATCGTTCTTCGGTGATTTCTCATGGACTCTGCTATCTGATGTGGTTCCATTGTTCATCTAACCGTTGTATTATATGAATACAACGTAGGCCCCAACCAAGCCTAAACCAAGTGCTTCTCCTGCCTTCATGATTTAAAATACAGAAAGAACAGGTCATTAGTGGGCTCCACCCGAAGAGTTACGTCGCTTGAATCTGATCTCGGCTTCATCACAATTGAGAATTCAACAGAGAACCGATGCCGGCCCACCAATGACGATGATGTAGGTTTCATAACAATAGAGAAAGGAATTGTGCAAACATGATAGTGGAAGCCACCGTCAGACAATTCAAGTGGTTCGGAAGAAGGAGATGACAGAGGAGCTGATAAAGAAAACAAGCGTTTGGTCTGAGTTTTATGAAGAATCTGAGGTTGATCAGGTGCAGGATCAGTTCCTCAGAATGTTTGAAGAGAAGCAGGGGAAAACAGAGGAATGTGAAATAATATCGAATGCAATAGCGCCGTGGGAGAAAGAAATGAAAGAGCTGAAAGAGAAGCTGAATTTGGAGTTGGGTTTTGATTTGGATTTGGATTTGGTATTGAGGGCAGCTGAGAATGAGGTGTTGAAGGCAACCCAAGTTTGGAAGAGTAGCGTAGGAGCAAGAGCATTGGAGAAAGCTGAGTATGAAGAGCTTTTGAGGAAATGGAGGAAAGATGAGATAGCACTTGGAAGCTCATCCTTTCTAGAAACCTTGGGTGGGTTTGGCAGCCCAATCTAGATTTGCCAATATCTGATCTAAAGGAACTCATCAGAACGCTTGTGATGCTCTCTCTCTCTCTCCCTCTCTCTCTCTCTCTGTGTGTGTGTGTTAAGGATGGAAATTAAAATAATTAGAATGCCTATACGTATGAAGAATAATGTATACAAATAATCAAATAATACTTCAAGCTTTTCTCAAATCCTTTCAAGTAATCCTCATACAAAATAAATTTGCCTCTATTAAATGTTTTCACCTTTTGCTCAACTTTATCAATCGGGTGGCGACTATCAATCTCTATTTTCCATATTATCTACAAATGTTTTATTTAAAAAAAAATGTTTAATTTAGTTTGCCCCAAAACATGAGTATTTACCTTTTCTTTTGAAATTCTCGGGGTTTTAAATGTCTTATGAATCATACTGGTTTTTTCTTCTTAAAAAATATGGAGTAAAAAACACAGTTTTGCCAATTCCTGATTTGAAAAAAAAATAAATAAATAAATAAAAACTTAATATAAAACTATAGAATTTAAGAATAATAATTGTGTTGTTGTTAGTGTAGTGGAGTTTTTTTTCTACTAGCTTAGTAGTTCTTTCTTTAAGGGGTTGTTTGGGAGCGCGTAATTGATACACATTGGCAATTATCAATGTGAACTGAAATCACTAGTGATGTTTGGCAACCTATGATCAAAATCCATTCAAATCCATGTTAATGCATTTGTAGTCTATATTTGAAATGCATGGATGGAAAGAGAGGAGAGAAAGTGAGAGAGAGCGTTGGGATTTGCGAATTGGTGCAATTAGAGTCCATGTAAAATGGAATCACATAGTTTTATTGTAATTAAAGAAAAAGAGCTTTAGGTGTATTTGATGGGAATTGAAATCCAATTCATATCAAATACTCCAGTTCATGTCAAATACACTCTTGCAAAGGCACCATTTACCCTCGGTAAACGCAAATTACGACCAATTATACACTGCCAGATAACCCTTGGCCATTTATGACCAGGTGTCTAAGATGGTTTTAAGTTAGGTAAATTGACCGGAAACTCAACTGAGTTACCATGAAATTCGATTGAGTGACTCGGTCTTGACTTGGCATGACTCATTGTATGAAGAGTAAAGAGGGGTGCGAACCTGGTACCTCTCAGTACCCATGTCCCTAATATCGAGTTGAGTTTATGTGTTTCTGAGCTATGGTATATAGCGACCTTCCTCGTCATGGTGGTTCGTTTCAGTAGGAACCTGTTCGACTGTTTGAGTTTCAAGAAATTGGATATTAGCAGCACATCTGTAGTTGGCTACATCATGGATATTCCATGGCACAAAATCAGTTTGATCAGGCAATCCTAGCAGATGCATTTGAACATTGAAATGTGCCCCCTAATTGCCTTTTTTTCTCTCCCCTTCATCAGTTGTCCACTATATGCTTCTTCAAATCCAATAGTTTATGATTGTCCAATTGGAAATGTTATTTGGGCCTGGCAACATCGATGGTGGAGGAACACTCTGCTCATACCTGGACGCCTTTAAGCGTCCGATAAAATCTATGTGGGGGCCTACGCGCGGCATGGATAAACCAATATATGACGGTGGGGCCCCACACAGATCTGGTCGGACACAATCCACACCCCTCATACTTAAACACAGAGGCATATTTACATCTCTTGGATTGGAACACTTGACCTTGAGCTCTAATACCATGCCATATCACCACTTGATCTAAAACCTCGAGCCGTTAGAGGATGGCGTATCAATGTATATTGAGGGACTTTACTACTCCAACAGCTCTGACGGGCAGAATTTAAGGATCAAAACTTATCCAGATAACTCATAATTTATATAAACTATGATCTCAAATACACAATTACTATTAATTAAAATGACAAGAATTTTTTTTTTTAAGTGGCAGCCAAACAGGGTCTTAATAAGTTATTGGACTGAGATGCACAGGCAGAGACCAGTTCCTTCAATAAATTTATTCCAAAGAAAGTGACAATGTATGTTGTTGACGTGAGAATTTTTGAAACTAGCTAGAGATAGAAGCTACTCTGTCAATCTACCCAAGCCACCGAAAATGACATGAACGTCTGGCTATGGGTTTATCATCTTGGGTAGGGTGGGAGCTGGCTCATTGACCCAGCTCAGTCCTTTGGGCTGCTGTGGAATTGGAATTACCTGAGGTCCCAGACAGTAGAGCTGGCCCTAACTAGTCTTCTGGAGGGCTTAGATGCAGGTCAAGTCATGGAAAGACCAAACCATTTTAATAGTCCACCAATCAGTCCCCAATAAAAGTATCAATAGTGTGCAGCCCCTCAACATGACGATGGTGCCTGTTTGGATTTCGTTGAAACGTAAATTGAAGAAACGCTGTTTTCATAAAATCAGCATTTCCTTCGTTTGCTTTTGTAATTTCTTTGAAAATGTCATTCCCATTTTCCCCACAAATCCTGAAATTCCCTATTTTCATTTCCTGGAGCAATCTCATTTCCAAAAAAAAATTGAGAAAAATGAGACAAAATGACCCCTCTTTTTACCAAATGGCCCACATGAAGGTCACATGTGCCACCACCTATTTTAAAGTGGGGCATGATCACCTAACATGAATGGTTTCAGTCATTGAAAAGGATCCAAATCCAACGGCTAAAATAGCAATGTATCCTACTGTGATAGGTTTGGGATGTATTGTAAGAACCATTGTTATCAGTTGTACAATCCAATTCACTTAGATTCGACGATTAATTATAGTTACAAATAATAAATAAATAAAATCCAAAAAGTGGGCCATCCTCACCTACAAAAGTGTCAGGACTTGTTGAAAAGGGAGATTTTTTGCCGCATGGGCCATCCTCACGGATCTGTCGTATCAATGGTTTGGATTATTTAACCACAGGCTCTAACTTGTCAAACTGAAATGCGAAATTTTTAATGTAAAAAGTGGGCCCATGGTTCAGTTGCTTCGATCCATTTTCCACAACGCCACTGGGTGGACGGTGTAGGAGAAATTCCCGTGGCCTGGGTCAGGAAGGACTTGGGTTGGGTAATGACCCCTCCACTATCCAAGTCGGTCAAGGAAAAGCTCCGTGGGGCCACCATGATGTAGGTGACTACATAATGCCTCCTCCAGTACCTAGACGATGTTGTGGGCTCCATCATGACATATATGTTTTATCCACTCTGTCCATCCATTTTACCAGCTTATTTTAGGACATGAGCCCCAAAAAACAATAGAGGGGCCCGAACAAGCCACCTTGAAACCCCAGATTAAACTTGATTCCTGATCTTTCTCAAGCAGTTTGCCTAGAGCTTCAGCAATCATCAACACGAGAAAAAGGGACAAGGGTTCTCCCTACCAAAGACGCCGAGTTACCTTGAAGAAACTCTTCAGAAAACCGTTCGCCAAGACTGAGAAAGAGGCTGAACTCATGCATTCCAACATCCAGCTTCTCCACAAATGACCAAAATCAAATCGCTGAAGCATGTAGCTCGTGAACCCTCAATCAACGTAGCTGTAGGCTTTCTCAATGTCTAACTTACACACCACGTCAACTATGCCTAGAATTGTGAATCAATGCATTCATGCACTAGAAGAGCACAATCCAAGATTTGACGCCCCGCGACAAACACACTTTTGTTGCCAAAGATATTAAATGGGAGAACCTGTTGTAATATAGTAGCAAGAATTTTAGGGAGGATTTTATAAGGGCTTCCCAACAGACTTATGGGCCTAAAGTCTTTTAACCTTTTTGCGCCTTCAATCTTGGGAATAATTGCTACGGAGGCCTCCAACTCCTTTGATAAAATCCCTCTTTCAAAGAATTCCTTGATGTAAGCCAAAACATCGTTCTTTAGATCCTCCCAAAAAACTTGAAAAAAAAAAAAGCAAGAGGAAACCCATCTAGCCCCAAAGCCTTATCTCTTCATAAAGAGTCCGCCGCCACTTTCACTTCCTCTTCTATCCCCTACTTCTTAAGATCGAAAGCTTGAACCTTTTGATAACGAAAAAAACTATAGATGATCTAGACGAGGGCTGTCCCAAATATGCTCGGTCAGAAGTTGCTTGTAAAAGCTCACGGTAGCGTTGCATATTTGATCTTTATTTGTCAACCGCTTGTCCTAAACTAAAAGACTACCAATTTGGTTGTTTCTTGTATGGACGCTTGCCATACTATGAAAGAATTTTGTATTCTTATCCCCTTCTTTGAGCCATAGAGTGCGAGATCCTTGTCTCCATTTAATCTCTTCTTCTTTGATCCTCTTCTCATATCAGAGGGCCAAGTCAAGTCTTCTCCTTTTCTCATCAATGAAAAGTATACTACCCTCTTCTTTAAGGTCTGGATCGTGCATTTATGAAAGAATTGCTTTTATTTCCTCCTCTCTGTTATGAAGAACCTCTTTTTTCCAAGCCACAAGCTTGCCTTTCAGCAGCTTCAACTTCTAAAAGAGGATAAAACTCACAAAATCGTCCACCTGAAAGGAGGCCCACCAATCTCGTACTAGCTTGTTGAAACCCTCAATCTCCAGCCATGATAATTTGAACCAAAAGGCCTTGGGCGTCAGTTCTCCTCAGCATGCAACAAAAGAGGCTTATGATCTAAAACCATCCTCGGAAGACTCGTCTACTTCATGTATGGGAATTTCTTGACCCAATCCATTGACACCAAGAACCTATCAATACGAGACATCGTTTCTGACCATTTGACGAAGTAAATCAAGCACCTTCCATTGGAAGATAAGCAATTTCATTTCTCTGTACTCAATTTGAGAAGTCGCCACACTCGAGGAGATTTTACCATTGTTTAGCCTTTCGTAGGAATACCTTGTGACATTGAAGTCTCCACCAATGCACCAAAGATGCGATCACTTAGCCTGAACAACATCCAGCTCTTCCCACATCAGCAACCTCTGGGAGGCATTACAGGGTCCATAGACTCGATCTCTCTGGAACCCTTGACTAATATAAGGAGTCAGGCTCCAAAAAGTAAAGAGGAAGTCTTGAGTCGCATGTGTCTTTAGGGAGAAATGAGTTATGTACTCATCGCACACTTGATAGGAATCGCACACTTGATAGGAACGATTGCAAGATTTTAACGATCCAGAACTGTTCATTTGATCCGACACTACCTCATCCAGACGCTTCTCCATCTCTCATACTGTTGTAGTAGGCTCTGTATCAAGGCCAAGGATACGTGGAGCCTTGAAGATCCCTACCTCTCGTTCTTCGTGACATGCGTTTCCTCGTAGTTCAGAGCAATCCGACCCTCCAGCCTTGTTGCCCAACGAATCTCTATCAACTGAGTTTTCGGCGCTAGATGTCACTCGTTCATTGTCACTTTCCTCTCCAATGTTAAAATCCAAAGAGGGGTCTTTACACATGTCTGCATCGGACATCTCCACTAATTGGATGATGCCACATCGCATTTCCGAAGCCAAATCATACCATGCACAAGTTTTAAACTGGGGAGTCGATTCATATATGCAAAGACGGGAGAGGACGTCTAGCCTCGTCCCCACCATCCACACCTCACCCTTGCCACGTGCCTCCTGAATGCTAGATCCCATACGATTTTCTCCCAATGCTTCAATGAAAGAAGGGCACGATAGCTAGCACCTGAATGGTGCTCCGGGAGAGCTTGGAGACAAAGCTTATTCACCCTCACAACTGCCATTGCTACTCCAGCTACCCCTGAAGCTCCTTCCCTAAGCCTCCAAATCTCTCCCTAACGTTGCAAGGGCATTCCCTTAGCCTCCCTTTCCACCTTGACTGAAATCACCATCTAATCGATTTTGAGCGAGATGGAAGCTAGAGTTGCCTTCACCCTCTTTCTTTTGATAAGAAGCGTGCCGCTGAGACCTCCGAGTTAGATTTGGTCTCCTTGTCAATGGTGATAATCTCGCCCAAGCAAGAACTAAACACCTGCAAGTACCAAAGTTTTAAAGCAATTCCTCGCAGCACAAAATAAGAAGTCTTATTCTTCAAACAAGGAGACCTCCAACCATCGTTTACCGTCCACTACCAGACCCGTATGAGACCTACTCAACGAATAGACATCCACCCCCGACCTAACTGCTACCCAAATCCGGTTCTCCCAACAAAATAACCTATATTAATTAATATTCATCATCATCCATTGAAATATTAAAATAATTAAATTAAATTAAAAGTAAATTTATAATTATCCTGCACACATGTCCAAATTGTCCAACAAAAATCAATTAAAAAGAAAAAAGAAACACGCATCCTTGATAATGTGGTGGGGCGTAAGAAGATAGCGCCTGTCTGTAGGAAAATCTACAAAATAATTCAAATAAATTATGATTAGTGACTATTTTATACTATTTGCATAATTTAAATGTGACATTCAACTTACCACTAAGGATGTGATGGGAATAGCTGCGACATGAGGTTACGCACCATCTCCTCCAATTGAGCATGTCATGTTTGCATATCATTTTATCGTCCCTTGCATGACCTGCACCACAATCCTAAGCTCATTCACTGTTGCCTTTGCCTACTCGACCCTCCTCGTAGCCTCATCCACATCAGCATGGCTACAATAGGTCGATGCAGGCACCTCCCCATGCCCGAGACCACGGACGTAGCCAGATCTAGAGCCAAGGGCCGATGAAAATTTTCCTTGCAAAAATGTATAGTATGTTATTTGCACGTGGCAATGTACCCATCACTAGTACATTCCTAAAAGAATTCAAAAAATAAAAAATAAAAATAAAATAGTATTGTTTGATATTTGATAGGTGGGCCAGACCATGGTGCTGGTCACTTCCTTTTGCTTTATTCATGAGTAACTTGCTTTATGTACACATCAAGGTTTAAAGGATCATCCAAAACCAATATATGTGGGCCCATGTCCTGATAACTAGTGATGAACGGTGATATGACCATATATGATACACCAAATTCAATTTTTAAACCATCGTACACATGGCAAAGGATATGAACCAATCATCCACTTTGGCCTTACAATTGATGGGCCACACCCAAAATTTGCACCTATGTGATGATCTTAACCATTACTTTGGAGGACTTTTGGGGAAAGAAAATAGATGGCTATGAAAAAAGAGATGCTCATATCCAACCATTTGAATGAAATATGTCATGTGAAGCAACATCCAATCCCTCCAATGGGTTGGCCCCACCATAAGGATCACATTATGTAAAAATCAGTCCCATTCAGACTCTAAGTGAGACACTCGTATTTTGTTATTTATCCATGGATGTACATTATTTTGTGATGTGGCCCAATTGATGAGTGGATGGGCTGATTTTGGACAAGATGATCCTCGCAACAGGGCCAAACTATTGGATAGGGTGGATGTCGTGGGCATATGTAGGTTGGAAGTTACCCACTGGGTGAATGATAACTTTTAGTCTAACGGGTTGCATGTGAGCATCTCTCATTGAATAAATCAACCAAAGTTCCTTGGAGTAAATCAACCCATCATTTCTACTTTTACTTATAGACATACATTTGTGTATACAACACTACCTGCTTGTGGGGAACACAAAGCAAGATAACCATCATCAATCAAGAGGGTGAAATAGTGGGGCCCCACAAACCAAAATAACCATTATCATTATTGAATTAATAGTAATTACCTCCCATCTCCAAGTATGGAACTCAAGTGCACTTCCATGAAGAGATGTGTCAGGATGTACAGCACTGAAAACTGGGAGGACCTTCCATCCACATGGAATTGAATAATCTGGATCACAGAAATTGAGTTTCTTAATACAGATTGTGGGAACATTATAATAAATGAACTCATGCATGCATGATTCTATAGACATACAAAAAATGGCCCGCCATAGGTGGATGGTGTACCTTTAAATCTGACATCCTTGAGGGCCTTTCAGTGCACAAGCTTGACTATGTTCCCACATGAAAAAGTACCAGCATGAAACCCTAGATTAAACTTAATTCCTGATCTTTCTCAAGCAGTTTTCCTAGAGCTTCAGTAATCATCAACACGAGAAAAAGGGACAAGGGTTCTCCCTACCAAAGACCTTGAGTTGCCTTGAAGAAACTCTTCAGAAAACCGATCACCAAGACTGAGAAAGAGGCTGAACTCACGCATTCCAACATCCAGCTTCTCCACAAATGACCAAAATCAAATCGCTGAAGTATGTAGCTCGTGAACCCTTAATTCAAGTTTACTTTACTTCAAGTTGGATTTTTAAGTTCTAGTTTGAATAAAATTGGTCTTTTTGGATGTTTTATGAGAGTTCATATACTTCAGACATGAATTCTTTGCAATTCTCTGAGATTGTCATATTGGTATTGATTAGATTTGAATTATAGTAACCCTGGACCATGCCATAGTCTCTTGGCATGGTTGTTACTTCGAAGGCTACGAGTTTACATGCTTCATTAGAACTAGAATTCTGAATTTTCAGATTTGAGTGAAGAATATGTGTTGAATGATTTATCTTCCAATTAGATGATAGATAGAACTTTGATTGTAGTTTTGGTTGTGCTTGGATGAACGGATTGACATGGGATTGCTACAAGTGGATCCTTAAAGCCTTAGTGCTCTTTTTCCTATTCTCAAATTTTCTCTTTAAGTTATTATTTTAGTTCTAGTTCTCATAATTGAACTTCTACACTGTTTTAATTGAAGTTGCTAGAATAAATTAGGATTGTTTACCTAATTCCCTGTGGATCGACCTTGGTCTCGCCAAGTTATTACTACATCGCAGCCTTGCACTTGAGGCGAGCGAACAAAATCTTATAAAACTTCTTTCCCAACAAAGTCATATCATCCCCATCTTCTTCATTGTCTGAATTTTCACCATTTATCATTGAGACGGACTTAAAAGATTTAAGGGCAATAGACTTATTCTTAGGAGTTTTGAAATTCAACTCATATGTTTGAAGAGATCCAACCAATTCTTCAACCTTCATTGAATCAGTGTTCCTCAACTCTTGAATAGCAGTGACTTTGGAATTGAACCTTTCTGGTAAGGATCTCAGAATTTTAGCACAAACCTCACTCTCTGGGACACTCTCTGCAAAACCCCACATAGAGTTTACTATATCATTTAGTTTTGTGTATAAGTCTATCAATGTTTCATTTTCTTCCATACGGATTTCCTCAAATCTAATTGTGAGGATTTGTATTTTAGACTTTTTCACAATATTAGTACCCTTATGGGTCATTTTGAGTATATCCCATGCTTGCTTTGCTGATTTACATGAAATGATTTTTTTGAATTCATCAGGTTAAAGAGCAAGAGTTATAGCATTCAAGGCTTTAGCATTTGCACTATTTTCATTTTTCTGAGTAGTAGTCCATAAATTATAGGCTACTTTTTTCATGGATTTTGTTCTATCCTCAGTTGTTACTTCAATCATTAGAGGAGACTATTGGGTTAATATAGCTTTCCTCACACTCTATTTTTTTCACCATACAAGGGGTCGGTCAAAACACCTTTTTTCACATTGTGATTAACGAAAGCTTGAATTGGGTCAAACTGCAAGAAATTATAACATATCAAATATGCCCTAAATGCAAGTATTGCGTACTTGTAGAAGTACACTATTATTACGCATTTTCGCATATACTTGTAGAAGTACACTATTAGGTTAAGTGTCGCACGGCAGTTGCACACGACGTGTTTGCACAAAGAAAATACGTTGATGTTCACAAAGTCATATACTTCAAAACCTTCATACACCATTCTCTTTATTCCATACAAACAGCTAGACAACGTGTGGATGCCCTGCTGCACGCTCAGAAAAACAACTAGGTAGACAACTAGGTAGATAACTAACATTCTCTTTATTCCATACAATAGCAACACAATGTGCAGACTAGCAGCTACACGCTCCGATAAACTAGTAGTAGACGACTAATATGCAAACCTTCAAAACACCATTTCTCTTTATTGCATACAAGAGCTGCAGCCATAGGGTGCAGATCACCTGCTACACATTCTTGCCTATCATGTATCCCAGGAAAGGAGCATCTGCATTCCTGTCACTGCAGTAGAGGTGTGGATGCTGCCTGATACCCTCCAAGCCCAAGTAATCCCTCACAAGTGTGACCAACTCCCTATTGGTGATCTGCCCTCGATTCTTCTTCAACACTGTCTGGACCGCGTTGGTGAAAGCACCGTATGCGTTGGACTGATTGTCGTTTGTATCCACTTCCATGCTCGTTTGGCACCTTCGCATATCGAAGGATGCCATTTGGACTATGTAATGCACCCGCCACATTCCAACGATGCATGTTGAGTATTTTTTCGAACATGGTGGGTGAGTTTCTCGAAGTATTTATGGATGACTTTTCTATTTTTGGTTGTACATTCAATGAGTGTCTCAACTACTTGAAGTTAGTCTTGAGAAGGTGCGAGGAAAAGAACCTTGTTTTAAATTGGGAGAAGTGTCATTTTATGGTACAAAGAAGAATAGTCCTTGAACATATCATCTCGTCCAATGGAATAGAGGTAGACCGGGCAAAAATCGATATCATTTCTAACCTACTACCATCCAAAAGCATACGCGATGTGTGGTCCTTCCTTGAACATGCCGTCTTTTATCGAAGATTCATAAAGGATTTCAGCCAAATCTCAAGGCCTTTATGTAATCTTCGTCAAAAGGACACCCAATTCGGGTGGGATGCCGAATGTCAATTAGCTTTTTCAAAGCTAAAAAACATGTTGACAACCACTCCTATCATGCAACCGCCGGATTCGTCCATTCCTTTTGACTTGATGTGCGATGCGAGCGATTATACTATTGGGGCGGTGCTAGGCCAAACGAAGGATAAGAAGCCCCACATTATCTACTATGCGAGTAGGACCTTAAATCCCGCCCAAGTTATTACTTGACTACAGAGAAAGAGCTCCTAGTCATTATTTTTGCCTTAGACAAATTCAGGCCTTACTTGATAGGATCCAAGATCATAATTTACACAGATCATGCGATGATAAAACACCTTCTTTCTAAAAAGGATGCTAAGCCCCGTTTGCTTAGATGGATCCTACTCCTTTAAGAATTTAACTTAGAGATCAAAGATAAGAAGGGAGTAGAGTGTGGTGGGTTCAGAGCCTTTACCTCGTTGGAAGACTCTGAGGAGTTTCAACAAGAGGTCTAGGTATCGAAACCCATCAGGGTGAAACTCCCGCTGCTAACCGCACTAGTGGGTGCGATGTATGACTGACCATGTGGGTGTGTACCGCGACTAACTGGGTGGGTGCGTTGCATGACTAACAAAAAAAAAAGGGAGTAGAGTGTGGTGGCGGATCATCTATCCCGCCTAGTCTTACCTGATTCCATTGACAAGTCACCTATTGAGGACTCATTCCCTGATGAAAAACTCTTTGTGCCCCATTTGCTTAGATGAATCCTACTCCTTTAAGAATTCGACTTAGAGATCAAAGATAAGAAGGGAGTAGAGTGTGGTGGTGGATCATCTATCCCGCCTAGTTTTACCTGATTCCATTGACGAGTCACCTATTGAGGACTCATTCTCTGATGAGCAGTTCTTTATGGCTATGCATTCACCATGGTACGCTGACATAGCCAACTATCTTTCCACAGGTGTGATACCAACTCACTGGACTGTGTAGGATAAGCGAAAATTTCTAAGGAAAGTGCGCATGTTTTTCTGGGATGAACCATTACTTTTCAAATATTGCCCAGATCAAATAATTAGGAAATGTGTCCCTGATTGTGAACAAAATTCCGTCATCTCCTTTTATCATAGTCAAGCATGTGGGGGTCATTTTTCCACCAAGAAAACCACTGCGAAAATTCTGCAATGTGGTTTTTATTGGCCAACTTAATTTAGAGACATCCACGAGTTTTGCAAAGTATGCGAGCACTGTCAAAAGCTAGGAGGATTGTCCCATCGGAATATGATGCCTCTCAACCCAATTCAACATCTCGAAGTTTTCAATTGTTAGGGCATCGATTTCATGAGGCCATTCCCCTCATCTTTTGGACATGTCTACATATTGATTGTCGTAGACTATGTGTCCAGGTGAATAGAGGTGATTCCATGTAGAACCAATGATCATCGCACGGTTCTAAGGTTCCTTAAAGAAAACATGCTATCTAGATTTGGAACGCCTTGAGCCATTATAAGTGATGGTGGTTCTCACTTTTGCAATAGGCCTTTTGAAGCCTTAATGAAAAAATAATGCATTACGCATAAAGTAAGTACCACATACCACCCACAGACAAGTGGGCAAGCTGAAATTTTCAATCAGGAAATCAAACAGATTTTAGAGAAGATGGTGAGGCCGGATCGTTAAGATTGGTTGCTGAAATTAGTCGATACTCTTTGGGCTCACCGTACCACTTATAAGACCCCAATTGAAATGTCCAATTATAGACTTGTCTATGGAAAAGCCTGTCACTTGCTCATGGAACTTAAACACAAAGCTTATTGGGTAATTCGGGCATTGAACTTCGACATTGATAAGGCTAGCTCACTTCGCAAACTCTAATTGAATGAGCTTGATGAGATCTAGAATGATGCTTATGAGAGAGGATTTACAAGAGTAGGATGAAAACCTTTCATGACAACACATTTTCAGAAAAACTTTCCATGAAGGTCAGAAAGTGCTCTTGTACAATTCCCGACTTCATCTTTTTTTGAAGAAATTGAGATCTCAATGGACTGGCCCATATATTGTTAAAGAATTTTTTCCTTATGGGGTTGTCGAGATAGAGAATGCAGCGAATAGTAACTGTTTTAAAGTAAATGAACAACGCCTTAAATCATTTGTTGAGAAATTTGACTCAAAGGACATAACTTTTCCTCTGAGAGATCCTGTATATCAGGATGATTGATCTCCTAGTCTGACGGAGGTATAGAATAGGTTAGGTCTAGTTTGCTTTTAGTTTTAATTTATTTCTTAGTAGATTTAGTTGTCGGAGTTGTAGACTTCCATGATCGACTCTATCAGGTACTCTCGTTCTCACTTTCTTTTATTTTATCATTGCTCTCATGTTATTGCTCATTGCATATCTTTTACATTGAGGACAATGCAAGATTTGGTTGGGGGTGAGATTCCTAGATGAATCTAGTACTTTATGACATTTCGAGCAAATTTTGTGTATATTTTTTAATTTTTCTGAAATTTGAAGTCTATTTTGAAAAACTTTGTTTCTATGCATTCAGGATGGTACGAGTACGAGAAAAGGAGATATGAAGTGATTGCTATTGAAACCTTTGAATTACCTCTAATATAATAGTTTTCTATGTGAATTTCCTTATTTATATGATCGATAGAAAATTTGAACACTTTTGAGCCTAGTTCATGTCACGTGATTCTCATGGGTTGAAGGGGTTTTGTAAATTTGTAGATAGGTTAGACTTGGATCTAAGGTATTAAGGAACCAAGCTGGGAAACTTTGTCCATCCTTGTTCACGTGAAATAAAAGAAAAGAACGAAAGATAAGGATTTCTAAAAATCCTATCTAATATGAAAAGGAAAAGAAAATATGGTATATATATATATATATATATATATATATATATATATATATATATATATATATATATATGTTGAATTTTTTTTGAAAAGGGCTACCTATTACCAACCAGGGGATGGTTTACCCGTAACCAAAGTTGGAAATGGGAAGTAGAGTGAAACTCGTCGAATGAACGGTAAAGCAAATTCTTGTCATAGGCATTTGGTTGATCTGTACACCTTGAGATCCTTAGTTTCGAGCTAATCTATGAAGATGGTAATCCTGAAAATTCATGAGATGAACATTCACTATGCACACTATGTTATACTTGTTCGGATTCTTCTATTTATCAATCAATCAGTGGGGATTCTATGTGAACACTTATCATGTTTAGGGAGTTTAAGATTTCAACCTCTATCACCGAATTTTTCTGAATTTTGCACTTGTGAGTCTTGGGGTGTATACAAGCATAGTTTCCGAAAGAGAGTTAGGCTTTAGAAAGCTAAATTTGTTTCACGCATGTTTTGCTTGGGACTAACAAAATGCTGGTTGTGGGTGTGTTGAGCTCTGAATTGTGCATATTCTAACCCCAATTCATCACACATTATGCATGGTTTACATGTTTAAAGAGTAATCTAATATATGTTTTTGTGTTTACAGGAATGCAAGAGGGACTTCATCAAAATTATGATTAAAAGACACTTCTAATATGCATTGAAGATCAAAGGAAAGAAGCAAGAAGAAAGGGAAAGAAAAGAAAAGAAACCACCCTGGTCGATTGATCGGTTGGCTTGACCAATTGATCACCAGGGTGGTCGATTAATCTACTGACCTGGCCAATTGATCGGCCACTGTGCATGTACTACTGGACCGAAAGATGGACCATCGATTGATCGGTTTCCTAAACTGATTGATCGCTCATGATGAAGGAATTTCATAATTGTTGCTGGACAAAAAGAGCACGATCGATTGATCGCCCAACCCTGGACGATCAATCGCCCAAACCATCAAAAATCTAAAATTTAGAAGAAATTGCTGCTGACCTCTCTGGAGACCGGGCAATTAATCACCCGGGCACCTGCGATCAATCGTCCGATCACTAAAAACCAGAATCAATTGATCGCTCAGCCCAAGTGATCAATCGCCCATGAGCCCAGTCCAGAAATTTCTAAATCTTGTCCGATTTTCTTTGCGCAAGTGCATAAGTTTTACATAGATTCTCGAACATTCTATGATGATGGGGCTTGAAAGCTATAAAAGGACTCCTCTAGTTCAATCTAAGATCATTCTAGAAGAGATTGGAGGTCGTGGAAGGTGAGGGAAAGCTTCGTGGAGTGACTGCAACTTTGTCGACTCCAATTTATCTAGTTTTTCATGTTTTTCCTTAGTTTTTCTTTTGATTCTAGTTGTAGTATGACAATGCTCGGCTAGAACCTCTTAGCTAGGGCTAAGAGGTAAAGCTTGTAGCCAATTTTCATGTTTAATTTGTTTTAATTCAAGTTTACTTTTCTTCGAATTGAATTTTTTAGTTCTAGTTTGAATAAAGTTGATCTTTTTGGATGTTTTACGAGAGTTCATGTACTTCGGACATGAATTCCTTGCAATTCTCTGAGATTGCCATGTTGGTATTGATTAGATTCGAATTTTAATAACTCTAGAGCATGCCATAGTCTCTTGGCATGGTTGTTACTTCGAAGGCTACAAGTTTGAAGTCTACAGGCTCCATTAAAACTAAAATTCTGAATTTTCAGATTTGAGTGAAGAATGTGTGTTGAATGATTTATTTTCCAATTAGATAATAGATAGAACTTTGATTGTAATTGTGGTTGTGCTTGGATGAACGGATTGACATGGGATTGCTACAAGTGGATCGTTAAACCCTTAGTGCTCTTTTTCCTATTCTCAAATTTTATCTTTAAGTTGTTATTTTAGTTCTAGTTCTCATAATGGCCCATTTGGCATCATAGATTTGAGGAGAAAGGAGGAGAAACTGGTTGCTTTATTCTGTTTGGCACCATGGATTTGATGAGAAGTGGATTTGAGAGGAATCCAGGAGAACTCAAAAAGGCACTTTTAGCCCTTTTTCAAATCTTCAAAAAACGATGGGATTTGAGGAGAAATCCTTCCCAACGTGGGACCCACCATAATGTGTCCCTAACTATGGGACCCAACATGATGTATATTTTCCATCCAACTTGTTGATAAGGTCACAAAGACCTAGATGAAGGGACTACACAAATTTCAGTTTAATCCAAAACTTTTGTGCATCATAAAGGTTTCACTCTCCATTTTCTCTTATTTTATGGTCCACTTTAGATGTGGATTTGCTTTATTTTTTGGATCTTGGCATAAAATGATCTGTAAAAATGGGTGAATGACATGGATTTAAAAATCGAGGCTAATACGATGGGCATAGAGTGGAATTAAAATTTACACCGTCCATTCCTTCATGTTTGATTTCTCTCCAAATCTTAACTGCCAAACAAAAAATCTGGAATTGATAAGAATTGGAATTGATGAGAATTCATATCATGGAATCCACTTCTCCTCAAATCCATGGTGCCAAACGGGCCATAATTGAATTTCTAAACTGTTTTAATTGAAGTTACTAGAATAAATTAGGATTGTTTACCTAATTCCCTATGGATCGACCTCGGTCTCACCAAGTTATTACTACATCACAGCCTTGTACTTGAGGCAAGCGAACAAAATCTTATAAAACTTCTTTGCCAACAAAGTCATATCATCTCCATCTTCTTCATTGTCTGAATTTTCACCATTTATCATTGAGACGCACTTAAAAGATTTAAGGGCAATAGACTTATTCTTAGGAGTTTTGAAATTCAACCCATATGTTTGAAGAGATCCAACCAATTCTTCAACCTTCATTGAATCAGTGTCCCTCAACTCTTGAATAGTAGTGACTTTGGAATTGAACCTTTCCGGTAAGGATCTCAGAATTTTAGCACAAACCTTACTCTCTGGGACACTCTCTGCAAGGCCCCACATAGAGTTTGCTATATCATTTAGTTTTGTGTATAAGTCCATTAATGTTTCATTTTCTTCCATACGGATTTTCTCAAATCTGATTGTGAGGATTTGTATTTTGGACTTTTTCACAATATTAGTACCCTCATGGGTCATTTCGAGTATATCCCATGCTTGCTTTGCTGATTCACATGAAATGATTCTTTTGAATTCATCAGGTTAAAGAGCAAGAGTTACAGTATTCAAGGCTTTAGCATTTACACTACTTTCATTTTTCTGAGTAGTATTCCATAAATTATAGGCTACTTCTTTCAAGGATTTCGTTCTATCCTCAGCCGTTACTTCAATCATTAAAGGAGACCATTAGTTAATATAGCTTTCCAGACACTATTTTTTTCGCCATACAAAGGGCTAGTCAAAATCCCTTTTTTTTTTTTTTTCCACATTATGATTAACGAAAGCTTGAATGGGTCAAACTGCAAGAAATTATAACATATCAAACGTGCCCTAAATGCAACTATTGCGTACTTGTAGAAGTACACTATTATTAAGTATTTTCACGTGTACTTGTAGAAGTACACTATTAGGTGAAGTGTCGCATGGCAGTTGCACCCGACGTGCTTGCACAAAGAAAATACGATTGATGTTCACAAAGTCATATACTTCAAAACCTTCAAACACCATTCTCTTTATTCCATACAAAACAGCTAGACAACGTGTGGATGCCCTGCTGCACGCTCAGAAAAACAACTAGGTAGACAACTAGGTAGATAACTAATATTCTCTTTATTCCATACAATAGCAACACAACGTGCAGACTAGTAGCTACACGCTCCGATAAACTAGTAGTAGACGACTAATATGCAAACTTTCAAAACACCATTTCTCTTTATTTCATACAAGAGCTGCAGCCATAGGTGGTGCAGATCACCTGCTACACGTTCTTGCCTATCACGTATCCCAGGAAAGGAGCATCTGCATTCCTTTCACTGCAGTAGAGGCGTGGATGTTGCCCGATCCCTTCCAAGCCCAAGTAATCCCTCACAAGTGTGACCAACTCCCTATTGGTGATCTGCCCTCGATTCTTCTTCAACACTGTCTGGACCGCGTTGGTGAAAGCACCGTATGCATTGGACTGATTGTCGTTTGGATCCACTTCCACCGATTTCCCCATCAGCTTGCAGCTGCTGAGCATGATCCCATTGTCGGGACAGAAGTTGGCACTCCCCTGACTCCCGTTGTCAGGACACGACATGACGGATAAATGTGCACCGATATCGGAGGGCTGAATGTCGCCGGAGTTGAGATTGAAGGGAAAGGTTTTGGAGAGGTAGTCGGCCTCCCAATCATTGTTGGGTTCTGGACCAGTGACATCTCGTATCTTCTGCTCCGGCTCCCCGTAGATGAGGCTGCCACTGTGGGACGAGTCGGAGAGGAAGGTGAAGGTTGCTCCCTTCGGCAAGTGGTTGACTAGAAGCCGGAATTCAACGTCTGCACGGGGATTCCGTAAGTTCGCATTAGTTGAAGTATTTCTAACACCCAGACTGAATCCTCCACAACACCTGTTGTATGTGTTGTGCGTGTGGTATGTAATCCGTCCATCAGATAAGAGATCCTCCAAGTTGGAACGTGGGGGCCAAAAATCACTGGCCCCAACCATGCCATAGGTTTCCATGGAGCACACCATGGTGTGTATATCACAGTGGCTCCCACAGAGCTCATGTGTGCGCCACAACAGGCGTTGCAGGGGATTCAGGTTGTGTAGGATTTCATACACGTGGACGTGGGTGTTTCATCCAGACCGTTTATCTAATGGACCAATAACTGATAATTGAAGTCCTAGAAATCTTGATTAGATAAATGTCTTGACCAGTTGATCAAATGACCAAAGAACAGAATTTAGCAACGGTCAAGTCAACAGAGAAATATTGGCCAATGACTCAACTACTGTGCTCTTAAAATTAGGGAGTGGGGTCCACCTTGATGTATATATTCTATATCAGATAATATTAGGTCATTATACAAAAAATGAAGCAGATCCAATTATCAGGTGCACATTAATATTTCCTTAAGAGTTTATTAGCCATCCAGTCTGTTAATAAGGTCACATATAAGCCTGGATGAATGAAAAAAAAAAAAAAAAACAAATATCAGCTTGATCCAAAACTTTTGTGGCCCATTAATGGTCAATCACCAGTGTTCCCTATGGTATGGTCCACCTTATAATTGGATCTACTTCATATATTCTGCCCTAAAATGATCTGAAAAAACGTATGGATGGCATAGATACATAATAAATACATCAAGGTAGGCCCCACGGTAAGGGCCACACCGTCTTGGGTGGGTCCGGGGTCTCACCCAATCCATGAGGAGAGAGAGAGAGAGAGAGAGAGAGATATCATTTATACACCATCATTCTATGTATATCCGATCGCCCACCATATATTCCCGAATGGATATCAAGGAAGTGCACTGCCTCTCATAGACAATAACACTATTTGAATCCTTTGGGAATGGACAGGGTAAGGCCGGCTATACACCAAATCTCAGAACATTTCTCAACTCTCATTCATCCTACCCTTAATGATATGGAAATCGGAAGAGATGATCGCTGGACTCTGCTCGTTCCCACAGCCTGGAACCAGCGTCCCCAACCCGCTGAAGTAGAAGAACAAGATGTCCCCCTGCTTGGCCCCATAGATCATCTGTACAAGAACCTTCTTGATGTTCGCCCCTGTTGGCTTCACCGATGAGTCAGCTGCATCAGTCATGATCTTAATGTCTTTCTTTGCGAAGGAGAAGCGATCTATGAGCAGAGTCTGCATGGTTTGCACGTCGTTTATGCACCCATACAGCTCGTTTTGAGTGTCAGGGTAGTTGCACCCCACCAAGATGGCTGATCTCTTCCTTGCCGCCATTTTTCTCACTTTGATAAAATTCACTGATCTAAAATATCTTACACACACCTTCTCTGTGTCTATATCTCTAACACTGGCACCCTTATATAGGCCATTCTCATTCGTTAAATTACTTAAATGCCCTCCCCTTCCATCTAAACGGACGCGGATTAGCTGCTGACAGGTTGAGTTCGTAGCTATATCGCTACTGAAGTAACGACACCAACTTCTGTGGGGCCCACCATAATATATATGTTGTATCCACACCGTTCATCCATTTGGAGAGATCGTTTTAGGGCATGAGCTAAAGAATGAAATAGATACAAAGCTGAAGTGTACCTCACTAAAGAAAACAGTGGGGATTGATCTCCTACCATTAAAAACTTCTTGGGGCCATAGAAGTTTTTGATCAAGCTGATATTTGTGTTTTCCCTTCTTCCATATCTGTGTGAACTTATGAGCAGGTTGGATCTCAAAAAAACATCATTGGGGGCCCTAGGAAGGTTTCAACGGTCAACGGCAGAGTCCCCATGTTTTCTTTGTTGGGGTCCACTTGAGCTTTGGATCTGTCCAATTGTGTATCTCATGCCCTAAAATGATCTCTCCAAATGGATGGACGGTGTGGATACAACACATACATCATGGTGGGGCCACGGTAGTTGGTGACGTCACTTCAGTTGCAAGATTACAGCTCATCAACCTGTCAGTTGGTGACGTCACTACACTTACGCAATCCAATTCACTGATGTATACCATCATCCACTAGGTCAAACATCTATTTCATGTGCTACCAATTTGATAATCACAACCCACGATCATCAGCCTTTAATATGGACAGCACATCCGTACTCCAATCTACAATTTCATCAATTTATTTATTATATTGGGGCCACCATAGACTTTTTATCAATTTAAAGAGTCACTTTTGTTAGGCCATCCTAGAGAGCGGATTAGATCAGACCAAGGCCTAACGGAAGACGTTGGGGCCCTTACCGTGGGGCCCACCTTGATATATGTGACTTTGGAATTCAACCTGTTGATAAGGTCACACGTACCTGGATGAAGGGAAAACGTAATCTTGATCCAAAACTTATGTGGCCCCAAGAAGGTTTTAATGGTGGGCATTAAATTGCCACTGTTTCCTGTGGTGTGGTCCACTTGAGTTTTGGATCCACTTCAATTTTTAGATCATGCCCTGAAACAAGATGGAAAAATGGATGAACGGCATAGATATAAGACACATACATCAAGTAGGACCTCACCGACCAGATTCATCGTACGATGGCACACAACGCCCACCGTAATGTATATGCTTTATATCCATGCCGTCCACCCGTTTTTTCATCTCATTTTAGGTAACAAGCCCAAAAATGAAGCAGACCTAAATCTCAGAAGGACCACAACACAGCCATCATTATTTGCCAACCATTAAAAACTCCCTACAACCCATCGTGATCATTATTTGCCATCCAAACTGTTGAGAAGATCTCAGAGGCCTAAATTAAGGGAAAAACCAAATATCGGTATTAACAAAAACTTTTTTTAGCCCTAAAAAGATTTTAATGGTAGGCATTCAATCACCACTGTTTCTTATGGTGTGGCCCACCTTAGATTTGGATCTGCTTCATTTTTTTAATCATGTTCTGGATAAGGCAGAAAAACTAATGGATGGCATGGATATAAAATACATACATCAAAGTGAGCCCCACAGTCCGTAACAACGGACCAGATCCATGGAAGCCGCTGCTCATGAACGACTACTTTTTTACCAAAGAGGAATCCAGTGGCACATGGACACTCACGCATCACTAAAAAGATCAAGTCAATGCATTAACTCTTTTTTAAAAAATGACGAATACATTGACTGATAAAAAAAAAAAAAAAAAAAAATCATCCGTTCGTTGAGACGCACATGGATATTTTTCTCTCTAATATCCTCTCTAAAAATCACCAATGCTTTGAGTTTTTATAAACGGTCTGGATGGCGTAAAAACATCATGTTCAGCTCTAGGAAGGTTTCAACCGTGTTCATTTATGTTCGCACTGTTTCATTTGTGGTGGCCCACCTGAGTTTTGGATCTGCCTGGTTTTTAGAATCCTATCCTATTGTTGTTTTTAAAACAAATGGATGGAGTGGATTTGTCTTGGACATCTCTGTTGGCCCCCACACAGCCCCGGGCACAGGCATATCTCTGTGCACAGGGGAACATGCAATCCGTTCTCCACCGTATTGCCTGTGACCCCGAAGCGGATTGCGGAGTGAGTAAACTCTGTGGGGTCCACCATGATTTAGTTACTTTATCCACTCTGTCCATCCAGTTGACCAGATGATTTTAGGGCTTGAGCCCCAAAATGAAGGATATCAAACGATCAGGTGGACCACTCCACAGGAAATTGTGTGAATTGAATGTCTACCATTGAAAAATTCTTGAGGGCCATAGAAGTTTTAGATTAAGATGATATTTTTGTTTCCCCTTCATCGATGTCTTTATTATCTTATGAATAGGTTGGATGACAAATAAAGATCACTATGGGACCTATCAAGGTTTCAACCGTTGAAATCATTATTCACACTGTTTCCATGGCATGGTCCACTTGAGCTTTGGATGTGCTTCAATTTTTGGTTCAACGCCTAAAATGAGCTGGAAAAATGGTAGCCGGCGTGGATAAACCACATACATTCACAGTGGGCCCAACTGAGGAGCAATCCGATGTCCTGTGACCTCGAGGCTGTGTGGGGCCCAAAGAGATATCGATAACAAATCTACTCCTCCACCTGTAGAGCTATACACGAACCAAGCCAGCTCAAAAAGCTCGCTCGGCTTAGCTCGAAAAAGTTCGGTTCAGCTTGGCTAGTAGGGCTGAACAAGCCAAGACAAGCCTATTTTATAGGCTCGTCAAAAATTCAAACCAAGCTCGAGCCTAGCCAGAGCTCGATTCATCTCGGCTCGAACGGGCTCGATTCGGCTTGGCTCGTGTACAGGCTCCGTGTTTAAAATATATTATTATATAATATATATAAAAAGATTAAAATAAAAAAACAAAAGCCTAAAAGTCTAAAAGTATTTCATTCGAGCGCGCGCTTCCCTCTCTCTCTTTTCTCAAGCCCCCTCTCTCTCGCCCGCCCCCCTCAAATACTAGTCGCCCTCGCTCGTGGCTGCCTGACTGCCTTCTAGCCGCCCGGCCTTCACGAGGACCATGACCCTCTCTCCCTCTCTCTCTCTCTCTCTCTCTCTCATCTTCTCTCTTCTCATCTCCTCTCTCTCTTCGCTCGTCACCCGACTAGCCAACACCCGGTCATTCCGGCAGCCCCCAACCTTGTCCAACAGCCGACAGCCCTTGTCCAATAGCCGACCTCCCTCCAGCCTTGGGCAACACCCATTCCAGCAGTCCTCAACCTTGTCCGACAGCCGACCTACCTTCAGTGGATGACCCCCCTGTCCAACCACCCCAACCTTGAAAGACCAAGCTCGATAGTGGCTCGAAAGCTCAGCTCGAATTTAGGCTCGAAAGCTTGAAACTCGAATAGGCTCGAATTCTGCTCGAAAACTCAACCAAACCAAGCCAACCCTGCTAGGTGGGCTCGAGGACCAATCCGAGCCGAACTCGAACCCAGGTCGCCCATTGACCAAATTGTGCAAAGCTCGTTTGGCTCGGCCCGTGTACAGCTCTACCCATCTGTTTTGAAAGATCACCACAATACGATGGATTTCAAAAGTCCTGCGGATCCAAAACTCATGTGGGCCATACCCACGAAACGGTGGGTATTGAATGCTTGGCGGTGACAAAAGTTTTGCATCTGGGTGATATTTGTTCATGCAGTTTATCTAAGTGATAATCATTCCATGAACGGTTGAGATGGCATATAAACATCATGGTCAGCTCCAGTAAAGTTTCAACGGTGGACATTGCTGTTCCTACCATTTTGTTGGTGTGACCCACCTGAGTTTTGGATCCTCTTATTTTTAAAATCATGTCTTATTGTGGCATTTCAAATTACAGATGAATGGAGTGGATTTGTGGGGCCCATAGAGATGTCCATGACAAATCCACTCGGTCCATCTGTTTTGATAGACTACGATAGGATATGACCCTAAAAATCTGCTTGAAAACTCAAGTGGACCATACCAAACGAAACAGTGGGAATAATAACGTCCACCGTTGAAACCTTCCTCAAGCTGACTATGATATAAAACTTCTGTCACTCCCAGGCGTTCAAAACCCTCTGTTTCGTGTGGTATGGCCCAAATGAGTTTTGGATCTGCCTAATTTTTAGAATCACAACCTATACATTCGCTTGTTGTGGCCCACCTGAGTTTTGAATTGGGTTGATTTTTGGCCCTTTGATCAATTGAACCAGTCCTGATGACAATTAAATGGGTCGGTCAAGGTGTGTTTGGGTTTGGTAAAATTTTAAGTGGTTTGGGCCAGAAATCTCAGCCGTTTAATAAGCAGGTTGGGCTTATGATGAACCAGACCCGGCCCATTGCCACACTTATTTTTTCTGTTTTAATTATCCATTTTCAGGCCCATGTCAACCCTAACCAATGAACTAGTCTGATTTTGGAATCACTGGCCATCCATATCATGGCACTTAGGATTAACTGTCCTCATCATATATAGAATTTGTGCTCCAAATATGGAGGGTACAAAACTATTCATATCCAGGCAATACCACGAGCAAAGTTCTCAAGATCAAGCCCAATATGGCCCACCATACTGCTAGTTAAGTGCTTCCTTTGTAGTGAGTGCAAGTGAGAGTATGGCCCACTAACTTTCCTAGATGATCATAGGATCACTCCAATGAATGGTTATCTGAGGTTGCAAATGGAAGCATGGTTTTAAGATTGGGATATGTCTAATGAAATTAACTTGTATGAGTCAACTCAGACCCAGTTTGATACCACGAATCACCCCCAATGCCAAATAAATAACTAGTTAAAAAGAAGATAAATATAGCAACATGTGTAGGGTCACCAAATCAACCAACTTGATGAACCCTATATAGTCTGAAGCAATGTTCTCATTAAAAGATCATCATAAGATGTAAGCATTTATGGACTGCTTAAATATAAGACTCACCAAGGGGCTTTGTTTTCCCTGTCTATTCTTTAAAAGATGATGATACACTAGTAAGTTCTTAACTTAAAGATTTCCATAAAAGGCCTATTTTATACTAGTAAGTTCTTAACTTAAAGATTTCCGTAAAAGGCCTATTAAAAATAATCAATTAAGTAGAATAATTGGTTTAGACAATGATAGAAAAAAAGATGAATTAGTTAAGAAGAGAGATCAGGCTAACGGACGCCCAAACCAAATAAAGAAAATGAGGATATTCAAGGAAGAGAAAAAGATTGAACCTACTCCAGAGCCAAGATGACAAACTAGGCAAGTTAGACTTACATAAGGTGTTTACAGTATAGTCTACCTTATGCATAAGTCTTTGAAAAATTGATATCTTACGAGTAACTCTTCATTTTATAATATATAATTTTGAAGTACATTACATTGAATTTTGAAATTGTTTATAGAAATGCATTTCACGTGAATAGAAACTGGTGATTTTTATGGAAACATTTGATGGCATGAGCATGCATCATGAAAAATATATTACGAACACCGGACAATTTGAGGACTGAGGAGCCCTTAAATGTAGAGGGGACTAAGGGTGAGAATTCCCACTGTCTATTGGTAGGGCCTTTGTTGATTATGTGATCAGGCAGAATAGGAGTTTAATCAGCTCATGAATAAATGATCACTCACGGATCTGGGTTTGGCAGTTGCGTATGCTTCAATAGAACCTTGTTTATGCATGCTAGGCGGGTGTTGGATGCATGCTAGGTGGGTGTTGGCAAGCCAATGATTGAAAATTGGCCCCGTTGGTTCAATAAGACAACCGTATCAATAAATTTGAAAATAATATTGCATACATAACTACATATCATATATAGTTTGTAGATCTTTGAATATCTATTCAACTCCATGAAAAGTTGTTTTATTACTTGCATATCATGGGCATGAGCCTCGACTTTCATAAGAATCGTTTATGTCTTCTAAATGATTTTATTCCAAAGATTTCACGGATATAAAACTTGGGTTCGTTCATGTTTACTAGGCGTCATAGCTTACCCTATTGGACTTATCATTTCAGAGTTCAGAGAAAGCAAATTAAAGAATTTTGAGTGAAAGCTAGACATTAATATTTTCCTTCAATAATTATTTAAAATATGTATTAGAATAAACATTCTGGATAAGTGGAGAGAAGATATGTTAACTTGATTATTAATTTTAAAAGGATAACCTTTGGCTTGTTATCCTAATTTATGATTTTTAGTAATGTTTGATTAGTTATTAAAATTTTGAGTAACGCCTACAAACTCTATTGGCTCGAGTACTAAGAACCTTGATGTGACAGGTTCACTGCCACAAGGTCAGCGAAAATCAAATTCTTGCCTATCACTTTTAGTCAATCCTAACTGTCTTTTGGCTCCGGATAGAATTTGTTAGAGAGTGAAGAGTATTTTTTTCTATCACCGGCTAGATAAAGTGCCTAGAATGTCTTTTTTTTTATATATAGTTTTTTGTGAAGGCCGACCGAAGGTCCTGGCCGACCCGCTGGCAGACAAGTCGGGTGTATGGTTTCTCTCATTGCAAACTCTCTGGACATGTTTTTGTACATCTGGCCAGCCGGAGGTGTGCGCGGACTGCTTAAGCAGTTTCCTAATGGGGCTCTAACTCTTGCTAAAGGCTATAAGAGGGCCTCTAATTCGGGATTTAGTCATTCCATTAAGTGTTCTACACGTCCAAGGTAAGAGAGAGAGAAAAAAAAGGGAAAGAGAGGAAGAGAAAGAGGGAGAGGAAGCTTGTTGGAAGAGGAGCTTTGCTCACGAAGGTGATTCACGGTGCAACGACATCTCGGCTCTTCAACGTCCTCGTGCTCAGGTGAGATCTCTCAGTTTCTAGTCCTTTTATTGTCTATCCATCCCTACGTGGGTGGAGAAAAATTGATCCAAGCGGTGTGTGCTTGTGATCGAGGTTGTAACAGTTTTACTTCATAATGAATTGTTGATCTGGACAAGGTCCCGTGGTTTTTACCTCTTTGAGGGTTTTCCACGTAAAAATCTCTTGCGTCGTGTGGTTGATGATTTGATTTAATTTATTGTTTTATCATAACCCATAATTCTAGTAGTTTGGGGGGCGAGATCCTAAGGTTTTGTGAAACGCAACCAACAAAAGTGGTATCAGAGCGTTCAGGTTGTTTGAACGGAAGTGGGATCAGTTCTGAATTATGAAAGGTGGCTTATCAAGGATAATTAGCCTCAATGGTTCTAACTGGACCATATGGAATGCTAAGATGGAGGATTTACTTTATTGCAAGGAATAGTATGCTCCAATCTTAGGCATGTCAGCAAAGATAAAAGATATGTCAGATGATGATTGGAAGAAGTTGGACCGGAAGGCGGTGGGGTTCATTAGACAATGGTTGGATGATTCGGTGTTCCATCATGTGTCCACAAAGGCCTCAGCTGCTAACCTATGGCAGAAATTGCAAGGGCTGTATGAGAGGAAGACGGCTAACAACAAGATATTTCTGATTAGAAGACTTGTAAATCTCAAGTTCAAGGATAATGGTTCTATGGCTGAGCATTTGAATGAAGTCAGCAATATTGTGAACCAGTTCTCCACTATGAAGATGGTCCTGGACGATGAACTACAGGCTTTGCTATTGCTTAGCTCATTGTCTGATTGTTGGTAGACATTAGTGGTATCTCTAAGTAACTCTGCGTCAGACGGAAAGATATTCATGGAACAGGTAACAAGTTGTCTCTTTAATGAGGAGACAAGGAGGAAGTCTTACAGGTCTACGCAACAAGAGGCCCTTATAACATATGATCGGGGGAGAGGAAAGAACAGAAAGGGCGGGAAAGCCCGAGATAAATTCAGAGGCAAGTCTAATGTCAGGAGAGATGTTGAATGTTGGAATTGTGGCAAGAAGGGCCATTATAAAAGTGAATGTCACAAGAAAAAGGATCAGAAAGGAAAAGGGAAGGAAAAAGGTTATGAATCAGATTCTACTACGGTCGCCTTCGATTGCGACGTTGTGGTCATTTTCTCAGCGGATCACGATGTTTGTCTTACGGTTGTGAATCAGGACACTGATTGGGTGGTCAATTCAGGAGCATTGTTTCATACAACTCTACGAAGGGATTTCTTTATAAGCTACAAGCAAGGCAGCTATGGTACAGTAAAGATGAGGAACTCTGGAATACCCTAGATTGTGGGAGTTGGTGATATTTGTGTGAGGACTGATGTAGGTTGTACATTAGTTCATTGAACTGTATCCGCACTGACAATGGTGGTGAATACATTGGGGTTTTTCATGAGTATTGCAAGTCCCTAGGTATACAACATGAACAGACGGTACCTAAGACCCCCCAGCACAATGGTGTATCTGAACGTATGAATTGCACCATTATAGAGAGAATCAGATGCATGTTATCCCATGCAAAGTTGCCCAAGATGTTCTGGGGAGAAGCAATGCACACAGCAGTGTATTTGATAAATAGGTCTCCATCAGCCCCGTTAAATGGAGAAGTACCTGAGAAGGTGTGGACTGGACGTGATCCTTCGTACAGTCATCTCAGGGTGCTTGGATGCAGGACATCCATTCACGTACCAAAGGACGAGAGGTCCAAGCTCTATACGAAGATCAGGCAGTGTGTGTTCTTGGGGTATGATGATCAGAAATTTGGCTTCAAGTTGTGGGATCCGACCGAGAAGAAGCTCGTCAGAGTAGAGATATGATTTTCTTTGAAGATCAGTGTATAGAAGACATTGGAAAGCCAAAGAAGACCCAGCCTAGCTCAGGTGAGCTGGAAGATTTGGATCCTATTACTCCTCCCGTGGTGCCTGATGACGGAGGAATAGAGCAAGGTGCACAGGATGAGGGAGTTCCTACAGAAGAAGGACCGGAGGAGCAGCCCCCACTTGATCCACCTGTAGAGCCATAGGTGAGGAGGACATCTAGGGATAAAGACCCGTCCAAAAAGTACTCGCCACATGAGTATATTATGCTTACTGATGGGGGAGAGCCAGAAGATTATTCTGAGGTCCTAGCCAATGAGCATAAGGGGGAGTGGTTGAAAGTTATGTAAGAGGAGATGGAATCCTTGTATAAGAACCACACCTATGATATGGTAAAATTGCCTAAGGGCAAGAAAGCTCTAAGCAACAAGTGGGTGTTCAGAAAGAAGATTGAGCAGAAGAATTCACAGACAAGGTTCAAGGCCAGACTCATGGTGAAAGGTTTTGGTCAGAGGAAAGGTATAAACTTCGATAAGATATTCTCACCAGTGGTGAAGATGACGTCCATTCGGATGTTGCTGAGTTGGCGGCTAGCATGGATCTGGAGATAGAGCAGTTAGATGTTAAAACTGTTTTCCTCCATGGTGACCTGCAAGAAAAGATCTATATGCGTCAACCAAAGAGGTTCGAAGTCAAGGGTAAGAAACATATGGTTTGTAGGCTTAGGAAGAGCTTATATGGGCTGAAACAAGCTCCGAGGCAATGGTACAAGAAGTTCGACTCGTTTATGTTAAAACATAGGTATGTGTTCGCTCGCCTCAAGTGTAAGGCTGCGATGTAGTAATAAAACTCGGTAAGACCGAGGTCAATCCACAGGGAATTAGAAACAACTTTCAAATTATTCCAGCAACTCAATTTTGCAAGAAATAAGATTCAATTGAGTAATTAAACTAAAACAGAAACTTAATGGAAAATCAGTAATTTAAGGTACTAAGGCATTCAAGGATCCACTTGTAGCAATCTCATGTCAATCCAATCAATCCAAGTAGAGAACACAACTAGATTTGAAGTCCTATCTCTCATCTAGTTGGAAAATAAAGCATTCACACACATTCAATCCCATTCAAGTTGAACTTCCAAGTTCTAGTCCCAATCAATCAATGTAAAATTCAAAATCATAGCCTTCGGAGTAACAGCCATGCCTATGGACTATGGCCTACTCAAGGATTACTATAATTCGAATCTAAACAAGCACCATATGATAATCTCAGAGAATTGCAAGGAATTCATGTCCGGAGCACATGAACTCTCATAAAACATCTCAAACTACCAACTTAAGAACTAGAATATGAAAAATCCTAACTTGAATTGAAAATTACTTGAAATAACTTGAATCAAACATGAAATTAGCTACAAGCTTCATCTCTCAGCCTTAGCTGAGAGATTCTAGCCGAGCATTGTCATACTACAACTAGAACTCATAATAGAAAGCATAAAAACTAGAAAAATCGAAAATTGGAGAGTTGCAGACGCTCCACGACAGCTTCATCTCTCTAGAACCACGTCCCTTAGCTTCTATGATGACTTAGGAAGAGTCCCTAGGTGTCCTTTTATAGTGGGAGAGCCCCCTTGCGTCGGAAACATCCAGAATTTGCGTAAGGTTACGCAGTGCGCAGAAATTCTCGGAGCCGGATTTGGAAATTCCTGATTTTTCTGCGCAGCCGACCGGTCGGACGACCGGTCGGACTGGCATGGCCGACCGGTCATGACCGGTCGGACTAGTCTGTTCATCAGTCCAGGGAGTTCAATAGTTTTTCCACTTTGATGACCGACCGGTCAAGACCGGTCGGACTGGGATGGCCGACCGGTCACGACCAGTCGGACCTCAATTGTTTTTTTAGTCCAGCGAGCTTTCAGAGAGATGCCGACCGGTTGGCCGACCGGTCGGACCAACTGGTCCTTCCAATGGTTTCCACAAGTATGGCCGACCGGTCGGACGACCGATCGGACTTGCTTTTCTGCATCTTTTTCTTCGTTTCTTCATTCTCTTTTCTCCCTCTTTCTTCTTCCTTCTTTGGTCCATCTTGGACCTTCCTTCAAAGGTTCTAAATGGCCCCTTTTTGGTCTCCAATTGAGTGAAGTCCGCTCTCATCCCTACAATTACAAAACATGCATTAGATGGGCCTTTTAATCATGAAAACCATGCATACCATGTCATGTAGTGGGCAATGCAATGTATAAATTGGAGGTTCAACACACCCCCCAACCAGCTTTTTGCTAGTCCCAAGCAAAACTTGCGTGAAACAATTTTAAACCTCCAAACCAACTCTCTTCCAGAAACCATGTTTCTATCCATTCCAAGATATATAAGTATAAAATTTGGAGAAACTAGGTGATAGAAATTGCAAACTTAAACTCTCAAAGCATAAAAAGTGTTTACATGAAATTCCCACTGATTGATTGATAAATAGAAGAACTCGAACAATCTTAACCCAGTGTGCATAGTGAAAGTTCATCTCATGAGTCTCTGGGATTACCTTCTTCATAGATTAAGTAAACCAAGGATTTTAAGGTGCACAGAGCAACAAGAAGCTTATGACAGGAATTTGCCTTACCGTCCTTCCAACGGCTTTCACACTACGTCCCATTTTCGGCTTTGGTTACGGTTCGACCATTCCCCGGTTGGTAGTAGGTAGCCCTTTTCGGAATTTTCCACCATTTTTCCTTCATTCCCGATTTCATCCTTTCTTTTCCTTTTTCTTTTAATTTAGATAGGATTTTTAAAAATCCATATGTTCCGTTATTTTCCCATGGACAAGGATGAACAAAATACCCCGGCTTAGTTTCTCAACACCTTTAAATCAAGGTCTAGCTAATCCAAAAATCACATAAACCGTTCAACTCATGAAAATCGTGTAAGGTGAACTAGGTGTAAAAAGTGTTCAAATTTTCTATCAATCACAACAATAGGGGAACTAACATATAAAATCATTATATTAGGAGAAATTCAAGACTTACAACATCGCACACTTCGTAACTCCTCTTCCTATACTCCTATCATCTCGAATGCATGGAAATAAGGTTTTCTAAAAGAGTTTTGAAATTTTAGAAAATTCAAAAAAATTTACGCATATGAAGCTCGAAATGTTGCAAACTGCTAGATGAGGAATCTCATCTCACCCCCCAACCAATTCTTGCATTGTCCTCAATGTAAAAAGATATGCAATGAGCATGAACATGAGAGCAATGGTAAAATATGAGAGAGTGAGAACAATAGTACCTGAGAGAGCGATTATGAAAGTCTACAACCCAACAACGAAAACCTACTAAAACAGTAAAACTAATTAAAACTAAACCTAACCTACAGAAAGCAATAAAGATAACTAACCCGTCCTTGTAAAAAAGAGGATCTCCATCAGACTAGGAGATCGATTATCATTATAACATCCAAAAGGACAAAGTTGAGCGGGATCATCAAGTAGTGTAACAAATTTTTCAGTAGAAATATCCACCATCCTTCTTTGGAAAGTACATTAGTGACATCGATCATTCTACCCCATTGAAAATCCTGCTGAAAAATTTCAGCGGGTTCTTCAACAAAATTGTCACATGTACTAGGAAAGGAGAATTTCATAGGTTGGAAATCATTGAATATGGATCTCATTTCCTTCTTATCTGGGCGAAAATTATTCAAGTACGGATCATCCCAGAAGTGTTCTTCGGTTTGAACAAATCAAAGAGATGTGGAGACTTGTATTTCTTCTTCACAAGTCGATATGATCTCCACAAAATCAGATTTCACTGGTGCTTCCACAATTGATTTTTCAGTTTGGCATTTTGTGGAAGGAAGCTTTTTGGGCACCGGAGGGGTCTCCTTCAAAGCATGCACAATATCCTGAATCATGGGATCATCTCAATCTTCAAAATACGCTAAACACTCCTTTAGAGTGTAGGAGACTTCATCGGAGGAAGTGTTCAGATTTGGACCTTTCATGTTTTCCTCCTTCTCAGAATTTTGTGTAGGTTGGAGTGGGTCCTCAACCTCTACACTTTCAAAAATTGGCCTCTCTGTAGGCAAGTCAAGCACCAACTCTTCCAAATCCTGCACAACAAATTTGTGTAAATCAGAAATTGGTGACTTGTCAAATGAATTTTTAGAAATTGACACTTCCAAGGTCTTAATAAAATGAGAATTACATTCATCCTTAGAATGTGTCAAATATGTCTCCAAACTTTCAGGTAGATCATGTTGGAAAAACCCCCCATCATCCATGGATTCTATCATGTTTACCTCATGGGGGCCATCATTGTCGTCCCAATCCTCAAAGGGATCAAAGCTAACAATATCTAGAGGATCAAAATTCTGCCTTAAAGGGAACTCCTCTTCCATGATTGAATCAATTAAATCAACCTCGTGGACATCATCATCATCCCTATGCCTTTTGCCTAAGTGGAACACATTCACCTCCAATGTCATGTTTCCAAAGGATAGTTGCATCATCCCATTCCGACAATTGATGATTGTGTTTGATGTGGCAAGGAATGGGCGGCCTAATATCACCGGTATTTGAGTGCTAGCATCCAAAACCGGTTGTGTGTCCAAGACGATAAAATCTACCGGGTAGTAGAATTTGTCAACTTGGACTACAACATCCTCAACTATCCCCCTCGGTACACGGATAGATCTATCAGCGAGTTGCAACGTGGTTTTGGTGGGTTTTAATTCACCAAGACCCAATTGCTCATATACCGAGTATGGGATCAAGTTCACACTCGCCCCCAAATCTAGCAAGGCACGCTCAATCCGGTAGTCTCCAATGATACATGAGACGGTGGGACTACCGGGATCTTTGAATTTTGGGGGGGTCTTCTGAGTGAGAATGGCACTCACTTGCTCAATTAAGAAAGCCTTTTGTTGCACATTATATTTGTGTTTTGTTGTGCATAGGTCCTTTAGAAACTTGGCATAAGAGGGAATTTGTTTGATGGCATCAAGCAAAGGGATATTAATCTTGACTTATCTAAAAATCTCTAGAATATCATGAGAGTTTGGAAGAGATTTTGGGGCAACCAATCTTGAAGGGAATGGTGCTACGGGCTTGTAAATGCGTTCCGGTTCTTGTGGGGCTAAGTTAGATCCATCCTCATCCTCAAAATTTACCGGATCATTAGGCTCATCGGCCTTCACCGGAATAGATTTGTCAATTTGTTTACCACTTCTAAGAGTGGTGATGGATTTGGCTTGCTCCATGTTTTGGTTGGAAGGATTAGGGATGCTCACTTCATGTACTTGCTTTGGATTAGACTGAGGTTGGGCCGGAAAGGTCCCTTCCCTAGCATTCAAGCGTCCCTTAATCTCATCAACCGAGACTTTAAGCTCTTGGAACATTTGCTGATTTGTTTGATTAATTTGCGTTTGCCCTTGTATAAACGCTTTCAAGGTATCCTCCATTGAGAACTGAGGTGGGGCCATATTTTGCATGGGTGGCCCTCTTTGAGAGTTGGTAGGATTCCCTGTACGAGCATTCTTCCAACTAAAATTTGGGTGGTTCTTCCAACTCTCATTGTACGTATTACCCACCGGTCCATTGAAAGGCCGTTGATACCCATATGTGGCGTTTGCATGTTCATGTAATACCTCTTGAAATGCAGGAATTGTGGGACAATCTTGCGTAGCGTGTAAATCAGTGAGGCAAATCCCACATATGGTTTCAACAACTTCATTGGACTTTGGAACTCCACTTTTACTAAGTTCCATGGCCTCAACCTTCCTTGTGAGGTTGGCTATCCTTGCATTCACATCGTCTTCCTCCTTAAGGACATAGATCCCTCCTTTCTCTTGAGTAGGCTTGGGGTTATTGGGTTTATCCGAGGTATCCCAAGATTGGGCATTTTCAGCCAACATGTCCAAGTAACTCCAAGCATCATCTGGATTTTTACTTATAAACTCGCCATTGCACATCATCTCCACAAATTGGCGCATATTAGAACTTAATCCATCATTGAAAAAATTTATAATTCGCCAACTCTTATAGCCATGATGTGGGTAAGCAAGTAGGAGATCCTTAAATCTCTCCCAACATTGAAAAAAAGATTCACCCTCTTTAGCTGAGAAATTCATTATGGCTCTTCGAAGGGTGTTCGTTTTATGAGCCGGGAAGAACTTTTTCAAGAATTCCCGGGTCATCTCAACCCATGACCCAATCGAATGTGGTCTAAGAGAGTGAAGCCAATCTTTGACTCTTTCTTTCAATGAAAAGGGAAAAAGTTTAAGTCTAATGGTATCTTCTGAAACATTGGCATACTGCAAGGTAGCCACCACTTCTTCAAATTCTTTCAAGTGTAGATATGGGCGGTCAGAGTCTAGCCCATGGAACTTTGGTAAGAGTTGAATTACACCCGGTTTTATATCAATGTTTCCCCCGTTTGGTGGTAGAACCACACAAGAGGGTGTAATTGCAGGGGCTGGTTGTAGGTAATCCCGCAATGATCTCAGTGGAGGAACATTATGTACCTCATTCTCTCCTACTCCTTCTTGATTTGCATTTGTAGTTGGAGTAGGGGGGGAGGATTCCTTAAAGGTGTTTGATCCATACTCCCCAAACTTTCACAATGCTCTTGGTAATTTCGAACTCGTCTATGGACTGACAATAGTCCAACTAGACCACCTTCAGATTGGAGACGATTTGAGTGGTTACGTTCCCAACGGGACATAAACCACTCAACAAAAAACTAAAACTAGTCCTAAATCCTAGAAATCTGAAAATAGAAAATCTGTAAAAAGCTAAGTTAGAAAGGTATCACTTGATGCGCTTTTAACTAGAGAAGAAATCCTACAAAACCAAACAATTTATTAGTTCTAGAAAAAATCAGAAAACCTATCTACTTCTACTTCTACAGCTACTAAAACAATTTGAAAACCGTTATCTAAGTTTCCCCGGCAGCGGCGCCAAAAACTTGTTCGCTCGCCTCAAGTGTAAGGCTGCGATGTAGTAATAAAACTCGGTAAGACCGAGGTCGATCCACAGGGAATTAGAAACAACTTTCAAACTATTCCAGCAACTCAATTTTACAAGAAATAAGATTCAATTGAGTAATTAAACTAAAACAGAAACTTAATGGAAAATCAGTAATTTAAGGTACTAAGGCATTCAAGGATCCACTTGTAGCAATCTCATGTCAATCCAATCAATCCAAGTAGAGAACACAACTAGATTTGAAATCCTATCTCTCATCTAGTTGGAAAATAAAGCATTCACACACATTCAATCCCATTCAAGTTGAACTTCCAAGTTTTAGTCCCAACCAATCAATGTAGAATTCAAAATCATAGCCTTCGGAGTAACAGCCATGCCTATGGACTATGGCCTGCTCAAGGATTACTATAATTCGAATCTAAACAAGCACCATATGATAATCTCAGAGAATTGCAAGGAATTCATGTCCGGAGCACATAAACTCTCATAAAACATCTCAAACTACCAACTTAAGAACTATAATATGAAAAATCCTAACTTGAATTGAAAATTACTTGAAATAACTTGAATCAAACATGAAATTAGCTACAAGCGTCACCTCTCAGCCTTAGCTGAGAGATTCTAGCCGAGCATTGTCATACTACAACTAGAACTCATAATAGAAAGCATAAAAACTAGAAAAATCAAAAATTGGAGAGTTGCAGACGCTCCACGACAGCTTCATCTCTCTAGAACCACGTCCCTTAGCTTCTATGATGACTTAGGAAGAGCCCTTAGGTGTCCTTTTATAGTGGGAGAGCCCCCTTGCGTCGGAAACATCCAGAATTTGCGTAAGGTTACACAGTGCGCAGAAATTCTCGGAGCCGGATTTGGAAATTCCTGATTTTTCTGCGTAGCCGACCGGCCGGACGACCGGTCGGACTGGCATGGCCGACCGGTCACGACCGGTCGGACTAGTCTGTTCATCAGTCCAGGGAGTTCAATAGTTTTTCCACTTTGATGACCGATCAGTTAAGACCGGTCGGACTGGGATGGCCGACCAGTCACGACAGGTCGGACCTCAATTGTTTTTTTAGTCCAGCGAGCTTTCAGAGAGATGCCGAGCAGTTGGCCGACCGGTCAAGACTGGTCGGACCAACTGGTCCTTCCAATGGTTTCCACAAGTATGGCCGACCGATCGGACTTGCTTTTCTGCATCTTTTTCTTCGTTTCTTCATTCTCTTCTCTCCCTCTTTCTTCTTCCTTCTTTGGTCCATCTTGAACCTTCCTTCAAAGGTTCTAAATGGCCCCTTTTTGGTCTCCAATTGAGTGAAGTCCGCTCTCATCCCTACAATCACAAAACATGCATTAGATGGGCCTTTTAATCATGAAAACCATGCATACCATGTCATGTAGTGGGCAATGCAATGTATAAATTGGAGGTTCAACAGTATGATAGAACGAAGTCGGACCATTATGTGTTTACTCGCAGGTTCTCAGATGGTGATTTCTTAGTTCTGCTATTGCATGTTAATGACATGCTCATCATGGGAAAAGACATCAAGAAGATTGACAGGCTAAAACAGGAGTTAGGCAAGTTGTTTGCGATAAAAGACTTGGGCCCGGCTAGACAGATCCTAGGAATGGAGATAACCCGTGATAGAAGTAGCAGGAGGCTCTGGCTATCACAGGAGCAGTATATTGAGAAAGTCCTAGAGCAGTTCAATATGAATGCAGCGAAGCTGGTCAGTACTCCACTAGATGGTCACTTCAAATTGAGCGACAAACAGTGTCCTAAGATGAAGGCAGAGGTGGATGAGATGTAGAAGATACCCTGAGCCTCAGCAGTAGGAACTTTGATGTATGCTATGGTGTGTACGAGCCCAGACATAGCATATGCGATTGGTGTTGTCAGCCAATATCTTGCCAATCCTGGCAAAGAACATTGGGCAGTAGTGAAGTGGATACTACGGTATCTAAGAAGCTCATCCAGGTTGAGCCTATGCTATGGTGACGGAAAACCTGTGTTAGAAGGCTATACAGATGCAGATATGATAGGTGACATATACTCCAGGAAGTCTACATCGGATTCATGTTCACATTTGCTGGGGGGAGCGGTCTCTTGGCAGAGCAAGCTACAGAAGGTCGTAGCGTTGTCCACGACAAAGGCCGAGTACATTACAGTCATAGAAGCATGCAAGGAAATGCTTTGGATGAAGAGGTTCCTACAAGAACTTAGCCTGAAGCAGGAGAAGCACGTGGTCTATTGTGATAGCCAGAGTGTTATACACTTGAGTAAGAATCTAAGTCAGCATTCCAAGTCGAAGCACATAGAGATTCCGTATCACTAGATCAGAGATACTTTGGAACAGAAGGTGTTACAGCTTAAGAAAGTCCACACGAACAATAACGGGTCAAACATGATAACCAAGGCTTTGCTCAAGGACGAATTTGAGGCTTGTAGAAGCCGGGCTGGCTTGAAGACGGTGAACTCCTCCTGAGTCGGAAAGGGAGAGATTTGTTGGAGTTTTCCTCCTTAATGTAGACAGGGGAGAATGGTGATTTTTTATCACCGGCTTGCCAAACAAAGTGCCTGGAATGTCCATTTTCTCTGGAAAGTTTTTTCTAAGGCCGACCGGTCATTCGGTCGGCCGGTCGGCCGACAGATAGGTCGGGTGTATGGTTTCTCTCATTGCAAACTCTCTGGACATGTTTTTGTACATCTGACTAGCCGGAGGCTTTTGGCTGGCCGGCCGGAGGTGTACACAGACTGCTTAATCAGTTTCTTAATAGGGCTCTAACTCTTGCTAAAGGCTATAAGAGTGCCTCTAATTCAGGATTTAGGCATTCCATTAAGTGTTCTACGCGTTCAAGGTGAGAGGGAGAGAGAAAAAAAGAGAAAGAGAGGAAGATAAAGAGGGAGAGAAAGCTTGTTGGAAGAGGAGGCTTTGCTCGCGAAGGTGATTCACGGTGCAACGACGTCTCGGCTCTTCAACATCCTCGTGCTCGGGTGAGATCTCTCGGTTTCTAGTCCATTTATTATTTATCCATCCCTGCGTGGGTGAAGAAAGTTTGATCGAAGCTGTGTGTGCTTGTGATCGAGGTTGTAACGGCTCTGCTTCATAGTGAATTATTGATCTGGACGAGGTCCTGTGGGTTTTACCTCTTTAAGGGTTTTCCACGTAAAAATCTCTTGCGTCGTGTGGTTGATGATTTGATTTAGTTTATTACTTTATCATGACCCATAATTCTAGTAGTTTGGGAGGCGAGATCCTAAGGTTTTGTGAAACGCACCCAACAAAATTGGATATTCCTTTGATACATTTCATCTCTATTTGCTATGTTCTTTTGGGTCAATCCAATGTTGATTATGAGAATTTGCTGTAATCACATGAAGTATTATTTGCAATCTTGGGTGAGGTGTATACGATTCCATACAACAGTGCACAGACTACTCGTTACATTTTTTATTTATTTATTTTTTTTTTTTCCACACAAAACAGCTAGCTAAAGTAGCTAGAAAGACAACTAATAGCTAAAGTAGCTAGAAAGTAGCTAAAGTAGCTAGCTAAAGTAGCTACTCGTTACATGATCAGATAAACAACTAGCTAGAAAGACAACTAATATATATCCAAACCTCCAAACACCATTCTTTTTATTCCACACAAAACAGCTACTACAAGCTCTGAGAAACAACTAGGTAGACAACTAACATGGAAACCTTCAGACACCATTCTCTTTATCACACACAAGGGCCGGACAACGTCCAGACTACCATCTACGCGCTCATAGAAACTAGTAGTATAGATGCCTAATATGCAAACCTTCAAACACCATTTCTCTTTATTCCATACAAGAGCTGCATAGGTGCAGATCACCCGCTACTCGCTCTTGCCTATCACTTACTCCAGGAAAGGCACATCTTCATTCATGTCACTGCAGTTGAGGCGTGGGTGTTGCCTGATCCCTTCCAAGCTCAAGTAATCACTGGCAAGTGTGACCAACTCCTTATTGGTGATCTGCCCTCGATACTTCTCCAATACTGTCTTGATCACGTTGGTGAAAGCACCGTATGCATTGGACTGATTGCCGTTTGGATCTACTTCCACCAATTTCTCAATCAGCTTGCAGCTGCTGAGGTCGAAACACGACATGACAGATTGGGAGTTCCCTGAACTGAAGTTGGCACTTGCCTCACTCCCGTAGACCTCAGATAAGAGCACGCCGATATCGAAAGACTGAATGCCGGAGATGGGGGCGCCGGAAGATTGAACACTGGAGTTGACAATGAAGGGAAAGGTTTTGGAGGGGTGGTAGGCCTCCCAATCATTGTTGGATTCTGGACCAGTGGCATCCCCTATCTTCTGCTCCTTCTCCTCGTAGATGAGGCCGCCGCTGTGGGAGGAGTTGGAGAGGAAGGTGAAGGTTGCTCCCTCCGGCAAGTGGTGGACTAGAAGCTGGAATTCAACGTCTGGAAGGGGATTCCGTTCATGTTAGTTGAAGTATTTCTAACACCGGACTGAATCCTCTACCACACCTGTTGTACGTGTTGTGCGTGTGGCATGTAAGCCGTCCAACAGGTCATGAGATCCTCTAAGTTGGATTGTGGGGCCAAAAATCACAGGCCCCCAACCATGCCATAGGTTTGCATGGGCCCCACCGTGATGTATTATTTTCATCCACTCCTTTCGTTCATTTTCAATCCAATATTTAGGACAGGAGACCATAAATGAGGCAGATGATCCAAATCACATGTGGACCACAGCAAAGGAAACGGTGGTGTTTGAACGGCTACTGTTAAGAACTTCTCAGGGGCGGCAAAAGTTTTAGATGAAGCTGATATTTTTGTTTTCCTTCCATTCAGGTATCTGTGGCCTAATCAACATGTTGGATGGCAAATAAACATTAAGTGGGCCCTATGAAGTTTTTAACGGTGGGCCTTCAATTACAACTGTTTTCTTGTAGAGTGGTCCACTTGAGATGTGGATCTGTCTCTTTTTTTGTCTCATTCCCTGACTTGTGGTGTGGTTCACTTGATCTGTCTCATGCCCTGAAATGATTTGGAAAAATAAATGGACGTTGGGGATAAAACATATATATCTCAGTGGCACCCACAGAGCTCATGTGTGCGCCACAACAGGTGTTGTAGGGGATACGGGTTATGTAGGATTCCACACACATGGACGTGGGTGTTTCATCCAGACCGTTTATCCAATAGACCAATAACTGATAATTGAAGTCCTATAAATCTCGAATATATGAAGGTCTTGACCAGTTGATCAGTGACCAAAGAACAGAATTTAGCAACGGTCATGATGGAGAATTGGCCAATGACTCTACGACTGTGCTAAGAGAGTCCGGGACTTACCATGGGGCCCACCTTGATGTATATATTCTATATCCACGCCGTTCGGTCATTGTTTCAGATAATTTTAGGTCGTTATACAAAAAATGAAGCATATCCAATTATCTAGTGGACCACACCATATGAATAAGTGGTGATTGAACACCCTGCCATTACGTTCTTAGGGTGCACCTTAATGTTTCCTTAGAACTTATCAGCCATCCAATCTGTTGATAAGGTCATATAAGCCTGATGAATGGAAAAAACAAATATCAGCTTGATCTAAAACTTTTGTGGCCCATTAACGGTCAATCAGTCAATCATCACCGTTCCCTATGGTATAGTCCACCTGATAATTGGATCTGCTTCATATATATACTTCTCTAAAATCTTAAAAAAAACGGATGGATGACATGGATACATAATAAACAGTAAGCCCCACAGTAAGCGCGGCACGGTCTTGGGTGGACGCAGATTGCGTCCTGCCCCGCCCGGACACATTACTATCCGAGTAGACCTGTGGATGGGCCCACCGTGATGTATCCGTTTATCCACTCTATCCACCAAACAGTAGCGTTATACTATAGTGATGATGTCACCAGTGTCCGCTCACTGTTTGGTGTGGCCCACTAGAGTGTTGGATCTGCCTCGTTTTGGGCCCATAATCTAACTTGATCCCATAAAATTGATGGACGGAGTGGATAAACGGATACATCACGGTGGGCCCCTCCACAGGTCAGCCGGGAAGATAATGCGTCCGGGCGGGGGCAGGACGCAATCTGCGTCCGTCTTGGGTGAGTCAGGGATCTCACCTAATCCATGAGAGAGAGAGAGAGAGAGAGAGAGAGAGAGAGAGATCATTTATACACCATCATTCTTTGTATATACGACCGCCCACCGTATATTTCTATGTATATCCGATAGCCCACCGTATATTTCCGAATGGTATCAAGGAAGTGCACTGCCACAATCTCTTGTAGACAGTATAACACCATCTTGATATCCTTTGGGAATGGACGGTGGAAGGACGACTATATACCAAGTCTGGGAACATTTCTCAACTCTCATTCATCGCACCTTTAATGATATGGAAATCGGAAGAGACGATCGCTGGACTCTGCTCGTTCCAACGGCGTGGAACCAGCGTCCCCAACCCACTGAAGTAGAAGAACAAGATGCCCCCCTGCTTGGCCTCATAGATCATCTTTACAAGAGCCTGCCTGATGTTCGTCCCCGTCGGCTTCACCGACGAGTCAGCTGCATCCGTCATGATCTTAATGTCTTTCTTCGCCATGGAGAAGCGATAATCTATGAAGAGAGCCTACATGGTTTGCCCGTCGTTTATGCACCCATACAACTCATTTTGGGTGCCAGTGTAGTTGCACCCCACCAAGATGGCCGTTCTCCTCCTTGTCGACGCCATTTTTCTCTCTTTGATAAAAATTCAATTATCTCTAACATTAATGGCACCTTATATAGACCATTCTCATTCGGTAAATTACTTAAATGCCCTCCCTTACCATCTACACTAATGACATAGACACATGCAATCCAATTGACTGAGTTAGATCATCGTCATGTTCGGCCCACATCTTAACAAGACCTGACTAACTGAGACGGATGGGGTGGAATTCTCACAAACATCACGGTGGGGTGGACCATACCATTGTTTCCTAATTATGGTCTCAGATTGAATCTGCTTCATTTTCAATCTCATGCCATTAAATAATCTTACAAAGCGGAGACGATGTGGATAGAGAATACATACATCAAGGTGAGCCCCATAGTAAGGGTTCGCAAAGTTGGATCCACACTTAATTTGCTCTCACCATGGGTCACTACCAAATTTCTTATTCTTTCTTATAGCTTTGGTATTTAAAAATGGTAGAGATAGGGTTGTAAATGGTCGGGTTTGGGGCGGGTTTAGCCAAAACCAGACCCGCCCATTTACTAAATGGGTCTGGGTTCAAATTTTAAACCCAGACCCTTTTACTAAATGGGCGGGTCTGGGTCGGGTCCGAGTCAACCCATCAGACCCATTTATAAATGGGTCTGGGTCTGGGTCTAGTAAAGGGAGATCCACCCAGGCCTGTTTATAAATGGGTTGGGTCTAATGGGTCCGGGTCTGGATCTAGTATGCAAGCATTTTTACCAAGCTTAAAATCGAGTCTGGGTTGGACGGGTCCCTTGAAACATAGAACAAACTCGCCCACTTACTAAATGAGTTCTGGTCGGGTCTGGTCGGGCCAAATATAAAGGAAATCGGACCCATACCCATTTAGCAAATGGGTCTGTTCTTGGACCCAGACTCGTACCATTTAAAAAATGGGTCTGGTCTAGGTCGGGTCTAAATGGGTTGGGTCTGGGTACCCCATCGGGTCCATTAACCCATTTACAGCCCTAGGTGTTGAGATGGTTTATGGGGAAACTTTGTTTCCTTTCCAACCTTTTCAGTGAATCCAAATAGGCCCTTGAGTAACTTACAATCCAAACAGGCCTAAACCTTTTTTTCTTGCATAGGTGGCACTAATTTACATCTATCCAAACCATACAAACTATATGTTCTAATTTCGATTCATCATATACCAAAATGACATTGCCCAACATTCTTACCCATCCAATTAGACCTACCCCATGTTTGGCCCACATCGTAACAAGACCTGACTAACCGAGATGGATGGGGTGGAATTCTCACAGACATCACGGTGGGACCCTCTATGACGTAAGTATTATATCCACACCCTAAATCCATTTGGAGAGATCATTTTAGGGCATGAGCACAAAAATTAGGTAGATCTAAATCTCAGGTGGACCACAATACAGAAAGCATGGGATTGAACTTTGTATGGGCGACACCATCCTTTTAATAGATCAAATGCTTATATCCCATGTCGTTTCGAGTTCGAATTGAGAGTCCATTAATCAATAGTCGTGTGCTAACACTGGCCCTGCTCCCACTGTAGAGGCGGGGACCGCGAGAAGACCAAACCATGACCATGAACTTGAATGGCTTAGCCAGCGGAGATCGATTCTAATGGGTAGTACATGATCTGTTGTAGGATAACAGTCCACTAGGTTTTTGCCTTTGTCTTTTTAATCGTTTGGACGTAAATCCATAAAGTTGCTAGTTATGGATCATAGTCCCTTTTGATGCAAAGATGCCCTCAATTGGGGTCATTGCATAATTGTATTACTATGCTAATGCGTCATGATCAATAAATGATCCATTTATAGGCTTATGATCTTATATTATCGATCACATGGACCATGCGATTGAGCTGATTGGACCATGCATATGGGTAGATTGACAAGTGCATCAAAGGATATCACATGTGCTAGCCCCAAGGCGCTTAGCGAATCCACCTGGTGTTCTGGAAAATCCACTATTGAGTCTACATTATAAAGAGGGTGGATGCGCCCATCTACTTAGTGGATGCGCTAGCTTATTCGACGGATGTGCCGGATGACTTGGTGATTTTCTAAGACTTCGGGTATTACAGTGGATGCGCTAGTACAATAGTGTCATGCGCCAAACACCTTATACTTCGTGGGATGTTCACTTTTAATTGTCAAAAAATCTTTGCGTAAACAATATGTGCTGAGTCTCTCAATGGATGCGCTAAGCAATCCTACTCCTTATATTCTTTTCCTTTTAGAGACCTATCAGAAGTTTGGTGTTTTGCACACCTACGATCATCGAAAAAGGGATTTTGAGAATTTCCGACAAGGATTCCAATGAAGTCTGGAGGGTTTCGATAAGCAACGGAATATCCTGCGTTTACAAGAATGCTCTCCTGATCTCTTCTCTAATGTCTTGTCAACGATAGAATAAGGCTTTTATAGCCGAAATTTACGGAGGGTCACCCTATGCGGAGTTGACACATGTCCAATGTCTGAAGAGAAGCTTAGTGAATCCATTTTTGGACCTTAGTGCATCCACTCTTAGATTTAGTGTGTCCACTTGCGTTATTACCATGGAATTTTGCACAAATGGTCCTTAGCGCACCCTCTTTAGACCTTGGCGCGTCCACTCTGGACCTTGGTGCATTCACCATTGAGTCAATTTTGCAAAATTAGGGCTAGCGCATCCACCATGGATTATAACGCATCCACATGCACTGCCCTCCTTTGCATTTTTTGAAATATGGTCCTCCAGCACTTGGCGCATCCACCCGCGATAGGGTGGACAGTGCCTGATTTCCTAATCCGTCATGATGTGGGCCCACCTGTCGAATCCAACACATGCGCTAGGCCTTGTAGGCCAGGCGCATGTCCATGTGGCAGGCAGCCCACTACTTCGGCCTCTTTTCGGAAATGGGCCCCTTCTTACACTATAAGAGGCTCAACGTGTCCACCTGTGCCAAACCCTTCGTCTCAATGTTCATGCCACTTTTTGGCATTTCTCACTCCCGTTCGTTGTCTTGGTCTTTTCTGATCGTCTAATCTCTTATTGTATCGATCATTTTAGCCCTAACAGAGATTAAATTCAAACATGAGAGATGTGGTTAAAGTTGAGGTATGTTGAAATTATTGGATGTGGGTATTGTATACCCTACATCCGATAGTCAGTGGGCGCATCCAACTCAGGTAGTGCCTAAGAAATTCGGAATCACCATTATAGCCAATGCCGACAATGAACTTGTGCCAATCAGAATTACCATTGGTTGGAGGATGTGCATTGACTATAGGAAGCTAAACATTATCATGAGGAAAGACCACTTCCCCTTGCCCTTTGTTGATCAAATTTTGAAAAGGTTCGTGGGTCAATCCTACTATTGCTTCCTCTATGATTACTCACGCTACAATCAGATAGAGATTGCTCATGAAGATTAGGAGAAGACCACTTTTACATGCCCATTTAGCACCTTTGCTTACCGAAGGATGCCATTCGGACTATGTAATGCTCCTGCGACATTCCAAAGATGCATGCTTAGTATTTTCTCATATATGATTGGGCAATTTCTGGAAGTCTTCATGTACAACTTCTCTGTCTTTGGTTGTTCATTCGATGAGTGCCTAGAACACTTGCGTTCAGTTTTGACGAGGTGTCAAGAGAAAAATCTTGTATTAAATTGGAAAAAATGCCAGTACTTCATGGTTCGAAATACGACTTCTCTGTCTTTAGTTGTTCATTCGATGGGTACCTAGAACACTTGAGTTCAGTTTTGACGAGGTTTCAAGAGAAGAACCTATATTAAATTGGAAAAAATGCCAGTACTTCATGGTTCGAAAATGAATTGTCCTTGGGCACGAGATTTTATCTAATGGAATTGAGGTGGATAAGGCCAAAATAGACTTGATTTCAATTTTTTCGGATCCCAAAAGCATACGTGACAAGTGGGCCCCACATCGGCTCTCACGTGGGGTTCAAAAGGTGGGTCCCTAACGCGGCAAGGCCACTCAACCATTTATTCTCCTTCATTATATTCTTCACAGCAGGGGACCACCACCAAGAGAGCAAGGGACTGCCACCAATAGGCGGGGGCCACCATCGGACAGACAACCTATTCCCGATGACGACGACAAACTCCTGCCAATCTCTTGCAAACGAGGTCTTTTTTTTCTGAAATTATCTAGCCACATTCTCAAACATAAAACCTATTGTACTCAAAGGTAATTTTTTTACATGTTATTTTGTTGTTAGTTGCTATCAATGGTGGGAGTTTATGAAAGGGAGGGGTGTGATGGTTCCCTTTCAATTTTTCTTTCTTGTTTGAATGGTTGGAGTTTGTGGAAGGAAGGAAGATGTGAAGTGTAGGATGATGTTTGTATGGATGGTGAGTATGGTGGAACCATGTTGGAATGGTTTTTGTTATGTTTGTTTTGTTTTGTTGTTTTGTTATTTTTATTTTTTTATTTTTTTCTTGCATAAATGGTTGGAGTTTGTGATAGGGAGGAGGATGTGTTGTTTGTATGGATGGTATATGCATGGAGTGTGGCGGTCATCATTAAGGACCGTGGATCATCGATAATCACTGTGGATTACCAATATTCACCGTTATTTGCCGATACAAAATGACTATCGGCGATTAATAGTGAGTATCGGCAATCGACAATTAATATTGGTGATCCATAGTTAATATCGATGATCCGCAGTCCTTATTCATTGAATAAATTGGGGATGACATCTTTATTGGGATTAGTTTTTTTATACCAATTAAATCTAATTCTTTGCCTTTCAAGCATTACAGAATACGGGTTCATGATAAGAAAACTTGGAAAACCTGGTCTTTGCTTAAAATACTCCAACGTCAAGGTCGCCGCCAAGTTCTTAGTAGATTTTCTACATACTCTGAAGGATGCATTCAACAAGTTCCCTCCCAGGAGGGATATGTTTAGCAAAACCTAATTTGGTTATCTGCTTGAATTCGATGAAGGATGATGGATGGCAAATGGACCATTGATGAGATGCAGAAGCACCTCGGTGACCTTCGCTTTGACTTTGGTGTAAACATGTTACAATTCAGTGAGATAGGCTTTGCCTTGATTATGGGTGTGAAGTGTGAAACACCGATGAACTGAAGCAGACTGATTAAAGATCGTCAATAAGGAGTATTAGGGATCAATTGTTTCAAGAATAGTCTTATATTACAAAAAAGGATTTGTTGAAGACATTTAAAAACATCCGAGGAGGGAAATCCAATGACACAGTCACCATATAGTTGACGACGATGATATGTGTAGAGAATTTAATTATTGGATCACAAAAAAAAAGGTCATGTGAAGATAAGTATATAGATTTAGCAAATAATTATGATGCATTTAATAAACACCCTTAAAGAAGTGTAGGGTACTAAATTTTGAAATAAGTGGTAAATACTGTGATTATAGAGTACCTTTCGGACTCCTACGACTTTCGTGGTTGCCCATTTACCTTCCATCTTTAAAGAAAAAAAGCTTTATATCGTCGCAATCAATTATTTTACCAAATAAGTGGAACCACGACCACTATAAGGAGTTGGCTAACTATAGGTTACAAATTTAATTAAAAAACACATTAATATTGGTTCAACATCCTTGAGACCACTATAATGGACAGGGGAGCTTGATTCTCATTAGCACTGATCATCCCTTCATGAATGCATACAAATGAGTTGCATTCTCATTTAATTATGAATGCATACATTTAATAAACACCCTTAAGGAAGTGTAGGGTACTAAATTTTTAATGAAGTAGTAAATACTGTGATTATGGAGCACCTTTTGGACTCCTACAACTTTCGTGGTTGCCCATTTACCTTCCATCTTTAAAGAAAAAAAGCTTTATTATCGTCGCAATCAATTATTTTACCAAATAAGTGGAAGCACGACCATTATAAGGAGTTGGCCAAGCATAGGTTACAAATTCATTAAAAAACACATTAATATCGGTTTAACATCCTTGAGACCATTATAATGGACAGGGGAGCTGGATTCTCATTAGCACTGATCATGCCTTCGTGAACGCATACAAATGAGTTACACTCTCATAATTTAAGTATGTACTCGACCGGATATTGCTTTTACAGTAGGAATGTGGGGCATATACTTGTCCAATCCGAGAATGCCACATTGGATAGCCAAAAAGATGGTACACACTACCTACGATAGACAGAGGACTTTTCACTCACAATAGAAGGTCTAACTATTTGTAGTTAGTTGGATACTTTGACGCAAATTTTATCAGTTGCATCAAAACTAAGAAGTCCACTTCGAGCTATCTTTATAATGGTTTGTGGGGTTGTGTCTCAAAAGAGCATAAAATAGACAACAACAACCTTATCTACCATGGAAGGTGAGTACATTGCTTTTCATAAGGCTACGAATTAGGCAATATGGCCACAAAACTTCTTCTCTAATTTGCAGGTATTGAAGCACATTCTAAAACAATTAAGAATCTTCTATGACAACTCAATTGCATTAAACTTTTTGAGCAACAATAAGCATTTATATAAGGTCGAGGCATATCGACATCAAGTATATCTTGTTATTAAGAAAAATATTTAGAATCATCAAGTGTTTATAAACCTCATTAATACTGAGTATAACAGATCCACTCACTATAGGACTCCCTATTACACCTCAAGATCATATGACCTATATGGGAGTTCTCGATTCCATGAATGTATTAAATTAGTAGGAGTTTAGTTTAATCCATTATGCACAAACATTTATGTTGATCTCGTTAATGCAATTTTAATGATTGTATTTATTGAGTTTATTTATGCTTCTCCTTAAGTATGCACAATTTTGTTTTGAGTAAGTAAAATCTAAGTTTTATCTGTTGAAGACATTTAAAGATCTAAGACCTCTTGAAGATGGGCACATATGATCACACTACTTATGCAATCCTCATGCCACACTTCCTCATTAAGGCTAGTGGTATTCATGACCTTGATTTATCCAACTTCACAAAGATTAAATGTTGTGATGACTAGTAGTCTTGATGGACAAGATCGTAAATGAGTTCCTCGTATTATGCTATAGATACTTTGGTAATTAACTATTCAGATGCTTTCTTTAAAATTATAAAGCATGCTTTAAAAAATACTTTTCAAAATAAATATTGAACATTGATTGGAGAATGTAAAAGCTATATTAGGTGGGCCTGATTGATAAATGGTTTGGATCTCCATAAAGGTTGGATATTGAGATAAGGGCATACCGGTGGGCTCCACTAGAGTTGTGATTATTTGAATAGGCATGGAAGCTTCCTAAATGTGTGGAGCCGTATAGGAGGATGAGTTTTGGTGGGTTTTAAACTCCTCCATCCTACATCTATTCAAGCAAAGTCTCCAAACTAACCCGCGTTTGAAGCCCTCTCTCCCATCCTATTGCTTTCTTGTAGGTGTAAGGTGTGGAAGATCCTAGCAATTGCCTTCGGCAATGATTTCACAAATAGCTATGCTTACAATTCGGTTAATTGTTTGATTTCCATATTCGATGCATAGTTTGATCCTCTTCTAGTCCGTAACTTCAGTTTATTGTTGAACCTTTAAATACCACTCTCTTTAATGACTAATATGTGAACCTTTAAAGACCATTCTCTTCATTTCATAGAATGGCCATGCATATGTAGACTACCCGCTACACACTTATAAGCCATTTGGCAGCCTGGATATAAGGGTATTTAAATGTATTCCCAATCCAAAACCTATATTTTTGCTTCTGACAACAAAACAGTTGGGGAGGATTTAGATTCCAATGCATTTTAAATCCCCTAAAATCAAAGAAAAGTGTTATGATTCTAGATTCATCGCAATCTTTCCAATCATTGGAGACCTTCAACATTGAGATGGAGAATCCGATGTGCATAGGAGTTAGTGGCGCACATGGATCCTAATATAATGTTTATGTGAAATTCACTCCAACCACTAGACGCTTCACCCAGCCTCATTCATGATTTAGGTGGACTACAAGATTGGAAATAGTGTACAGACAAGGTGGACCCTCTAAACTATTCTCCTTGGTGTGGCCCACCACCTCACTAATGAATCGACTTATTTTTATACCTAGGCCAAACTTTTCCTATGTCATCTAATGGTTGGTTTAGATTTCATATAACTATCACAGTGGGCCTTGTAAAAATCAAGGGTGGGCTTTTCTCTCCCAACTTTTTCTTTTGGTGTGGCACACTTGAATCACAGATCAGCCTGACTTTTTGGCCCTGGGGATAACGTTAGATGAACCATCTAATGGTGAGAGTGGATTTCATATACACATCATCGTGGCCCCTACATGGATTGACTTTGACCCAAACTCTATTTCACCTATTGAAAAGTAGATGATTGCAGGTTTGTGGGCCCACTTTTGTAGACTCAGGCTTGAAAGTACCTCAATTTTTAACGAAAGTGTAAGTTTTGATGGGCCTATTACATTAACTATTTACAATGCTACACATGTATGCTATTTTAGTTAATCAAATTCAAACTTCTACAAAAATAATATAGATTCTAATGCTTTCATAATGCAGGGTACCAAACAAAAACTTTGGATTCCATTGCATTTATAGGATGCCAAACAAAATTGAGGATTCCAAATACATTGGATTCTAATGTATTTGGGATATGGAATCAAAGGCATTCCGAACACAAGCAAAAAAACAAGGCCTTAGAGAATAGGTAGACGGCTTATATGCAAACCTTCAGACACTAGTCTCCTTATTCCATATAATAGTTACGTATGTGTAGACTACTGGCTACACGCACGGAGAAACTGGGTATACAATAATATGCAAACATTCAAACACAATTCTCTTTATTCCACATAACAGCTAGGTAACATGCGGACTACCCGCTACACACTCAGAGAACCGAGGTGGACTGCTAAAATTATGCAAACCTTCAAACAGCATTCTCTTTATTCCATGCAATGGGTAGACGACCTGCAAACTACCCACCACACGCTAGAGAAATTAACTAGGTAGACTACTAATATGTAAACCTTCGAACTCAATACAACAGGTGCACAAGTGCATGCAGATCACTCGCTACACTTAGCCCAAGAAACGTGCACCCTTAGTATTGTAAGTGCAGATCACTCGCTACACTTAGCCCAAGAAAGGCGCACCCTTATTATCGTCAGTGCACCAGAGGAACGGGTGTTGATTGAACCCTAGCCAGCCCAACAATGTTGCTGGAAATGTGACCGCGTCCCAATTGTTGTTTGACGGTTTGGGCGGCGTGTTCAACAACAACTGGACCCCGTTGGTGAACACGCCGAACGCCTTCGACTTATCACCGTTCGGATACACTTCCACTGATTGCTCATTCGCATTCGAGCTGCTGAGCAGGATCCTATTTTTGGCACTCACATCTGGTAACTTTGCGTCAAGATTGGAAGGCTGATTAACGATACCATGGTGAATGGTTTTAAGGCCCAAGTTGGGCATGGAACCAGGGACATCGTATTCAATCTGATCTTTCTTGTCAAAGAGGCCGCCGCTGTATGATGAGTCGCAAACGAAGGTGAAGATTGCATCATCCGGCAACGGCTTGAGTAAAGGCAGGAGGTCAGCAGCTGGAAGGGGATTCCATTCACGTTAGTCGCAGTATTTTTACCAAAAAGGTATTTCTAACTGTGTGGTGTTACGTATTCACAACCGAATCCTCTACAACACCGGTTGCACTTGTTGTGCTTCTGGCATGCAATCCACCCATCGGGTGAGATCCTCCAAGTTAGACTGGGGTGCCAAAAATCAGCCATATCCACAACTGAGATGGGCCACCAATCATAGGTTTGCATGGAGCGCATCATGATGCGTATATTGCATCCAACCTGTTCATCAGTCGGGGCTCACCACGTGGACTTAGAGGCGATGTGGCCCTTCTTAGTTTTGGATTGGGTTTCAGTTTGGGATGTTTGGTGAACATAAGAAGGCACACATTGATGGGTGAAGCCGAATTCACACGCATAACAAAGCTCGTGTGTTTGTTCAACTGAAAGATTAGGATTAGGGAAAGATTTGTTGTTTTCCTATCTTTGGCCGTTAAGAAATTGTGGTTATCTTTCCATTATGGTATCATTATCTCATTGCTGATATAACAGTAGTTTTGGTGGATGAAAAAAAAAAATAGCTCGTGTGTGCGCCACAACAGGTGTTGTAGGGGATTCAGGTTGTGAAGGATTTCATCCAGGCTATTTATCCAATCGTTCAATAACCGATAATTGAAATCCCCTCCAAAAAAAAATAACACTGAGGTCTTGGTATCAATTCCCAATGTGGGTGGCTAACATTGCAATGTGACTAACAATATGAGTGTGTGTACTAACAGTGGATTGTGTGTAAAAAAAAAAAAAAAAAAAATTCCCAAAATCTCGAATATATGAAGGTCTTGACCCGTTGATCAGTGACCAAAGAACAAAAATTTAGCAACGGTCCACATTCAATGGAGAATTGGCCAATCACTCAACGGCTGTGCTGTTAAAATTAGGGAGATTTTGGGACAACCACATCCACGGTGAGCTCATTGGATCAATGATCTAGAACTCTGAAACATGAAAACAGAGAGAGAGATCATTTATACACCATCATTCTATGTATAGTCGATCGCCCACCACATATTCCTGAATGGACATCGAGGCTGCCTCTCATATATGATATTACATCATCTTAAGTCCTCTAGGAATGGATGGTGGAAGGCTGATTATACATCCAGTCTCGGAACATTTCTCAATTCTAATTCATCATACCTGTAATGGGAAAGAGATCGCAACAGACGATTGCTGGAATGCTCTCTTTGTACGTCTCATTCTTAGCAGAGGGTTTAAGCAGCGTTCCATTCCCACTGAAGTAGAAGAGCAAGATGTCCCCTGGCCCGGAATTTTTTATCATCTGAACAAGCTCGTTCTTGATGTTCAGAAACGTCGGCATCTTTGACGGATCAGATGTGTCATCGGTCAAGACCGCAATGTTATCCAGTGGGAAGTCAAAGTGGTCAGTGAGCAGGGCCTTCATGGCTTTCACGTCGTTTATGCACCCATACAGCTTGTATTGGTCCTCTGATATGTTGTATTGGACCTTTGACAGGTGATGGTAGTTGCACCCCACCAATACAGCCAGCTTCTTTCCTGTCGCCATGATTTTTCTCACTGATCTAAAATCTCTTGCACGCCTTCTTAATTTGTCTTTGTGTCTATATCTCTAACATTGGCACCTTATATAGACTATTTTCATTCGGTAAATTACTTAAATGCCCTCCCCTGACACTCAGGCAATCCAATTGATTGAAGTAGATCGTCATCCATTAGGTCTAACATCTGTTTCACTTGCTACCATGCAAAATATTACACCAATTTGACAATGATCACAACCCCACGGTCATCAGCCTTTAATATGGACGGTGCATACAACCAATCTACAATTTCATCAATCTATTTATTGGGGCCCACCATAGATTTCTTATCAATTTAAAGAGTCACTTTTGTTAGGCCACCCTAACCAATTCACACATGGCCTGGAAAAAGGATGGCTACAAAATAAGTAAAAGTCAGAGATGGATTGGATCATTCAATCAGTGTCATTTTTGCACAATATCCAATAAAATCAGTTTTGGACTTAATAGACGGTTCAGATCGATCGATCGATGGATTGGACTATTCAAATAACAAAATGCAAATAGGAGCACCATAACTTACAGTGCTTTGATGATTTAAAAAAAAGCAAAAAAGGATGATTTTTTTTCCGGTGCTAGCTGGATTACATTTATGTGATATGAATAATGGTCGGCTGTGATATCAGACACGTACCTCTTTCACACGTGCAGAGGGTGTGCACTTTGAAAGTGCACATGAGCAATTGCGATTTGCATTCCTTATCTCCTTGTCTCTCCTCATATGGGATCCCGCCCATCCACACACTATCACACGATCCAAATATGGCATGTGGCACACGCGCGTTTATGATACCCAAACTTTTGATCAATTAAACCCCACGTATTAGATCTTCAGGTGGGCCATGATTGACAAAAGAAATTAATGGATTGGTTAAACATATTTTATAGCCACTCATTTGTTTTATAGCCCACCTGATGAGTAAAACAACCTGGTTTTGAAGATAAAATATCTAAATATTGTGGCCCACCTAATGGAAAGCCTAGATGTTGCACACATGTTCCACACTCGTGGGTACATCAGTGTGTAGTTCGGCAGTTGTGAGATATGCAAACCTCCATAATGAAGGATTTCTTTGAGTTCTAGTGGCACAGTGCAAAGGTTTTTTTATAATTTCTTTGAGTTCTAGTGGCACAGTGCAAAGGTTTTTTAAAGAATTCTTTGAGTTCTAGTGGCACAGATAAGGTTTTTTAGGGTTTCTTTGAGTTCTAGTGGCACAGTTCTAAGGTCTTCTTTGTGGTTTTTTCAAAATGGCATGTGTGCTAGTTTTAATTTTTCTTTTTCAGGCTTTGTACTGAGTCGTGTGTATCTAGTAGAGATGGAATTAGGCGACAGTGCGGCCCTTATTGATGTATTTATTATATGTCAACCCCGTCCATTCATTTTTCGAGATAACTTTATGACAGATCCAATTATTAAGTGGACCATATCATAGCAAACATTGTTGATTGACCATTAATGGGCTACAAACGTTTTGGATCAAGCTGCTATTTGTTTCTTTTCCTTCATCTAGGCTTATGTGAACTAATTAACAGATTGGATCGTAAATAAATACTACTGAAATAATAATATGCTACCTAAGAAGTTTTTAATGGTAGGATAGTCCATCACCACTTTTTTCCCATGGTATGGTCCACCTGATAATTGAATCTACCTCATTTTTTAGATAAAGAGATAAAATTATCTTTACAAATGGATGGAGCGTGGATGCATAATACATACATCAAGCTAAAATTTTATTTGGTCACCACAGTAACCCCACGGTAAGAGCACCACAGTCTTGGATGAGGTCGTGGTCTCACCTAATCTCATCTTGATTGTGTAACTCTATTCAAAATTGGCAGGAATTCAGGAAATGATGTAATGATGTGTTAGAGTTTAAAAATCAAACAAAACTGCTGAATAGTCTTTTTTTGATAGTGTTATTTTTTTACATATGAATTGCGTGATAGGGTCCACGACATGAATGGACCGGATTGACACATGACCCTACCAGGCCTATTCTAGAGAGAAAAAGCCATCTCTATATAGCACATGTCGTAAGGTGATGTACGAATAGGGTCTGCGTAAACTGCACAAGGGAAGACGTCGGTTCGACGATAAACTGGCCGTCAATTACGTAATGACGCTGCCTTCAGCAGGTGGCTACTAGACAATGGGAGCGGATTAAGTGAGACCCCGGATCCACCAAGGTGGGTGGGACCCTGACTGTGGGGGCTCACATTGAGATGTGCCTTAAATCTACACCATCCAATCATTTTGAAAGTTCTTTTTTGGGCATGTCCTAAAAATGAAGCTGACTCAAATCTTGGGTGGACCACAACGGGAAACAGTCGTGGTTGAATCCGTGCCATTATAAACTTTATGGATTCCACTGGAATGTTTATTTGCCATCCAATCTGTTGATAAGGTCACAAATACCTAGATGAAGAGACTAAGCAAATATTATCTTGATCCAAAGCTTTTGCGACCCATAAGAAGTTTTTAATGGTCAATCACCACCGTTTCCTATTCTATGGTCCATTTGATACTTGAAACTGCTTCATTTTCTGGATCATGCCCTAAAATGAGCTTTCAATACGGATGGACAGTATATGAAGTCACATGCATCACAGTGGCCCCACAGTCAGGGGTCCCACCCACGTTGGTGTTGGAAATCCGATCAGCGGAAGCAACGAAGAAGATCAAACAATCAACACACGGCCACACAAGCAATCAACGCAAAAGCACATGAATTTTACGTGGAAAACCCTTGCGGGAAAAAACCACGGCATAAAGCGACACCTCTACTATGAATCTCAGATAATTACAGAGCTAATCTACCCAAGTAGATCCCAAAGATTAACAAGGCTCTCAAAACCTTACAAAAATCACTCCCCCAAAATCCTTATCTCGTTTAGATCACCTAGGTATTGCTTAATATTATGTCTAAGACGATTAGAAAACATACTTATAGAGTTGGAACCGGATTTGGAAACTCATAGCGCGAAAACTGTACAAAAATTCAAATCCCATACGTCGGCAGATCGGCCGCCAACCGACCAAAACAGTCCAGTGAGTTTTGCCCGAAAACATGCCTCTGCCTCATTAATTCGACCGGTCGGAGCCTCCTACCAACCGGTCGAAGACCCTTCAGAAATAAGTCTGCCCCCACCGTGAAGATTTGTCGACTATCCAACCAGTCGGTGGACTATGTTTGCACATATTTGAGGCCTTTACAACAAACTCCACCAAGGCATCAAAACATAAAACCATATTCTCTACTCTTCAAATCTGCTCCTCATCAATCATAGTGTCGCTACTTCTCATGCATCACTGCGTCTTCATTAAACCTTCGTCAATCCCAGAGAAATTACGCAGAACTTAAACTTCTCTATGGGTCAGCATATCCGTCGAATTCAAGCTAGTGTGAATCTTATCCAGAGTCACATCTCCTTCCTCAAGAACCTATCAAATAAAATGGTGATGCACATCAATGTGTTTAGTATGAAAGTGATAAACAAAATTTTTAGCCAAATTGATAGCACTTGAGCTATACAATTAATTGGCACGGCTTCCTGCTGAAGCCCCAACTGATTTATCATTCCTTTCAACCAAACAACTTCCTTGAAAGCTTCTGTCACTGCCATGTACTTAGCTTCAGTAGTGGAAAGAGCCACCACAGACTGAAGCTTAGACATCCAACTAATCGCTCCACCCGCTAATACAAATAAGTACCCTGAAGTCGATCTCATATTATCCACACTACCTGCGTAATCAGAATCGACGTAACCAACCAACTTGTCCTTGGACTTTTCAAACGTCAAGACGTAGTCCTGCGTATCCCGAATGTATCGAAGTAGCCATTTCACAGCTTCCCAATGTTGTTTTTTTCCGGGTTAGACATGAATCGGCTAACAACACCCATAGCCTGTAAAATATCTAGTCTTGTACATTCCATGGCATACATTAAATTGCCCACAACACTTGAATATGGCACATGAGACATAACATGCTTTTCTTCATCTGTTTTGGAACAATGTTCAAAAGAAAGATTGAAGTGAGCTGCGTGGGGAACGCTAACCGGTTTGGACTTATCCATCTCGTACTTTTTCAATACCTTCTCAAGGTCTTGATCGGTCGGACCTGTCTGGTCCTTTGTCCAACAACTTGAGGGAGGGGCTGCCCATGTGGCCGACCGGTCTTGACTGGTCTAGGCCTATTTCTTTTGGTTCTTTCTTTCTCTTATCTCCTTCTTTCTTCTTTCATCTTTAACCCACCTTGGATCATCATCAAGGACATCTAAATATGGTCTTTTGAACATCAATTTGGCGTAATTCCTCTCTCATTCCTACATCCACAAAACATGCATTAAATAAACCTTTTAATATGCAAATCATGCATAAGATGCAATGTAATGGGCTAGGATATTTATAAATTGGAAGCTCAACACACACCTCAACCAACATTTTGCTAGTCTCAAGAAAAACAAGTGTGAAATAATCCCTTTCTCTGAGAACTCAACTCTCTCTTAGAAACTATGCTTCTATAGACTTTAAGACATGCAAGTGCAAAATTCAGAAAAACTAAATGATGAGAAATTGAAGTCCTAAACTTTCCAAACATAATAAGTGTTCACATAAAATCCCCACCAATTTATTGACAAATAGAAGAATCCGAACATGTATGGTCTAATGTGCATTATGCAAATTCATCTCATGACTTTTCAAGATTACCTTCTTCATAAATCAGCTAAACAAAATATCCAAAAGTATACAGAATCAACCAACTGCCTATAATAGGAATTTGCCTTATCATTCCTTCGACAGCTTTCACACTATTTCCAATTTCCAGCTTTGGTTACAGGTAGACCATCCCCTGGTTGGTAATAGGTAGCCCTTTTTGAAATTTTTTAATAATATCCATACTTTCTTTTTCTTTTTCTTTTTCTTTTTTGCATTAAATAAGATTTTTAGAAATCCATATCTTTCATTTGTTTCTCTTTACTTCACATGAACAAGGATGGACAAAGCTCCTCGGCTTGGTTCCTAAACACCTTCAACTCAGTCTTGCCAATTTACAAATCTACATAATCCCTTCAAACAATGAGAATCATGTGATGTGAACTAGAGTCAAAAGTGTTCGAATGTTCTATCAATCATATAGATAGGGGAATTCACATATAAAACTATCATGTTTAAGTTAATTTAGAGATTTTAAAATAATATCATTTCATCTTTCATCCTTTCATACTCATGACATCTCAAGTGCATAGAAACGAAGTTTTCCAAAAGAGTTTTGATGTTTCAAAAAAAATTGAAAATTTTCTTCAAAAACCTTACTCAAAATGTGACAAATTGCTAGATTCGAGGAATCTCACCCCCCAACCAAATCTTGCATTGTCCTCAATGTAAAAAGATATGCAATGGGCATGAATCATGAGAGCAATGATAAAATAAAGGAGAGTGAGAATGAGAGTACCTGAGAGAGTCGATCATGGAAGTTTGCAACTCCAAACAACTAAACAATTAAAATAAATGAAACTACTCTATACCTTCGTCAGACTAGGAGGTCAATCTTGATACACAAGATCATCCAAAGGAATAGAATTTAACAGAATTAGTAGGTGGAGTAAAAGATTTTTCAGTAATACCATCCACCATCCTGCTTCATAGTGCACATGAGTGATATTTGTCATTCTAATCCATTGAAAATCCTACTGAAAAATTCAGCAGATTTCTCAAAGTTATCACTCCATGTGTTAGGAAAGGAAGATTTCTTCGGTTGGAATTCATTAAATATGAATCTCTTTTCCAACTTATCTGGAAAAAAAATTATTCAGATATGGATCATCCCAGAGATGGTGCTCTTCGGTTTGTACAAACCCATGTGAAGACTTGGAATTCTTCTACACAAGTCCTTATGGTCTCCACATTTTCAAATTCTACCGGTGCCTCCAGTATTGATAAATCAGTTTTACACTCCGTTGAAGGAGTCTTTGTGGGCACCGGTGAAGTTTCCCTTAAGGCATTGACAATGTCACGGATCATAGGATCATCCCAATCCTCAAAATATGTCAAACACTCCTTTAGAGTATAGGAAACTTCGACCTTCTCGGTCCCTCGTGTAGGTTGGAAGAGGTCCTCAACCACTACACTTTCAGAAATTGGCCTCTCCATAGGCAAATCAAGCACCAATCCATCAACTTCCTGCATGAAAAAATTGTTCAAGTTAGCGATTGGTGTCTCGTCAATCAAATTGTTTGATTTTGGCTCTTCCAAGGCCTCGTTAATATCCAATTTTATTTCTTTCTTGGAATGAGTCAAGCAAACTTCTAAAGTTTTAGAAAATTTAACTAAGAGTGGCTCATGATCATCCATAATTGTATTTATAAAATTAATCATGTGGATCTCATCTTCATCCTCATCCTCATCATCATCCTCTTGTTGTTTATATAAGTGAAACACATTTAGCTTCATAGTCATATTTTCAAAGGATATTTTCATCACTCCATTCCTACAATTGATTATAGCATTGGCGGTTGCTAGGAATGGTCGGCCTAGAACGACAAGAACTTGAGTGCATGTATTTGTAACCGCTTGTGTATCCAAAATGATAAAGTCTACCGGGTAGTAGAACTTATCGATTTGGACTAACGCATCCTCAATTACTCCTCTCGGTATTCTAACGGAGCAATCCGCAAGTTGTAAAGTTATCTTGGTGGGTTTTAATTCACCAAGTCTAAGTTGCTCATATACCGAGTAGGGAATCAAGTTTTTTTTTTTTTTTTTTTGAGAGACCTCAAATTTTATTAAAGCAGCGGGTAAAAAAGACAACAACCCTCACCTAAGGGACCTTTACCAACAAATACCCACCCAAAGAGTACAAAGACCTCTTTACTTTCCTTTTCTGATTGCCCCAATCCCAATGTTGTCTGAAGTCAGGAGACCCCTAATGTGCTTTGGGAGCTCAGCTCTAGAGTGAAAACTTGAGTCCCGAATTGAACTACTACCCAATTTGGAGAGCGCGTCCGCCACCGTATTTCCTTCCCTCAAAATGTGAACAATTTTCAGATTCACCTGCTACCTCATTCGCTTGAATTCGCCCATCCTATACCAGATATTCCATGGCCCCTCGCTGCCAACCTCCGAAGCAGCCTCCGCAACAATCTTGGAATCAATTTCTATAATAATATTAGAATATCCTTGATCCAAGCACATCTTCATACCATCTAGAAGGGCCCGAGCTTCTGCTATCGTGTTAGAAACGTGACCGTAATATCTATGGAAGGCGAAGAGGACTTTACCTTGATGATTTTTGCAAACTCCGCCTCCACCGCCTTCCCCCGGGTTGCCTCTAGATGAGCCATCAGTGTTCAAATTGACCTAGTTAGCTCTCGGTTTGGACCACTTGACGATCCAAATTGAGTCATCTGGGGTAAAAGAGGAGCAAGAGACCCCGAGAGATTGGAGGGCTAGGGATTCTGACAGGGACAATCTACCCCTATCTGGGATGAGATTCCCAATTTTTTACAGCCAATTTTTAACCTTGTAAACCACTGCTTCTGATTTAATGCTTCTTTCATCAAATCTGCTGGCATTCCAACCTTGCCAAATTTTCCAAAGAATGAAGGCAGGTGTTAGGCCTTTCAAAGTTTAAAATTTCGAGGAGTATGACGCTCTCTTCACCCATAATCTGTATCTGTGAAGGATGGAGTGACTCTGAGCCCATTGCATGTCAAAAATCTTAAAAAAGAAGCTCCATACCTCTGTCGCCAAAATACTATTGTAGAAAACATGATCAAGAGTCTCCACACCATGACTCCCTTGCAACCACTGCATCCCGCTGACTATAGGATGGAGTAGGGAATCAAGTTAACACTAGCCCCTAGATCGAGAAGTGCTCTATTGATCCGAAAGTTACCTATCATGCAAGAGATTGTAGGGCATTCGGGATCTTTGAATTTTGGGGGAGAGTTTTGTTGTATGATGGCACTCACTTGTTCCATAAAAAATGCCCTCTTGTGCACATTTTGCTTACACTTTATGGCACATAAATCCTTTAGAAATTTGGCGTATGAAGGAATTTGTTTAATTGCAACCAACAAGGGAATGTTGATTTTTACTTGTTGGAAGACTTCTAGGATGTCCTGATTTTCACTTGGCCTTTTTGTTGAGATAAGACGCTGGGGGAATGGGGCCACAGGTTTATACACACGCTCCGGCTCTTCATCATGTGGAGCATTGCTCAATTCACCTTCACTCTTAAAATCAACCGGTTCATTAGGCTTTATGGCCTTCACCGGTTCAGATTTTTCAATTATTTTGCCACTTCTAAGAGTGGTGATGGCTTGAACATGTTCCACATGAGTGTGGGTTGAAGAATTGGTGTTTGTTTCCAATTGTTCCTTAGGGTTAGGATGAGATTGGGTCAAAATAGTCCATTTCTCCCTTAACTCCTAGGTGTGTCTCAATTCTTTCAACTAAAATTTTGAGTTCATTCATGGCCTGCATGTTAAACTAATTTATCTGAGTTTGTCTTATCATGAATGCATTCAATGTATCCTCAAGAGTGATCTTTTGAGGAGGCCCTTGGGAAGCATTGTTTGTATTTACCATGGGTCCATTTCTCCCATTAAGATTTGATTTACACCGTCAATCAAGATTATTCAAGTTAGAATTTAATCCACTAAAGGGGCGTTGGTAAGCGTTTGTGGCATTGGATTGAGTTTGCAAGATGTCTTGAAACGCAGGGATTGTTGGATAATCCTTTGTTAAGTGAACATCACACTCACAAATACCACATACACTCTCAATGGCCTCACCGGTGGTTATCATGTTAACACTCCTCAATTCTATGGCCTCAACCTTCTTTGTGAGACCCGCCACCTTTGTGTTTAAATCGTCATCCCCATCTAATACATTTACACATTTCTCTCTTGGGGCTGACTTGGGATTACTAGTCGGATTAGAGATGTCCCAAGATTGGGCATTCTCGGTTAGCATATCAAAGTAATCCCAATCATCATCGGGTGATTTGTTCAAAAACTCACAATTACACATCATTTGAACAAATTGGCGCATGTTTGAACATAATTCGTCATGAAAGAAGTCAATCAAGCGCCACTTTTCATAACCATGATGTGGGCACTCTAATAAAATGTCTTTGAACCTCTCACAATATTGAAAAAATGTTTCATCTAATTTTTTAGAGAAATTCATGATGGTCCGCCTTAGTACATTGGTTTTATGAACCGGGAAGTACTTCTTAAGGAACTCCCGGGTCATCTCACCCATGTCCCGATGCTTATAGGTTTAAGTGTGTTGGGGCTCAAATTCGCACCCATTGTAAAATAACATCCCATGGTCAATCGATAACGATTTGAATTAATTCCTAGAACGAAAAAATTGAGAAAATGCCAGTACAACCCTAACCACTCTGTAGCGACCAAAATCCATAAACAACATTTCGGAATAGAATCGGACATGCGAATCACTGCCAAATGGTTCGGAACGTCCTAAAAACCTTAACCTGCAAGTTTCAAAGTCATGCGGCTCGTATCTTTACCTGTGCACCTCAAAATGCGTTTCATCCTTACCCGGAGCTGACCAAAAAGGATCTGTAAGCCTACAGCTACCATTTTAGAGTAGAACCAGACATCCATACTACAACCAAATGATTCGGAGCGCCCTAAAACCCTTAAATAGCAAGTTTGGAGTCCCTGGGGCTCGTATTTCCATATGCGTGCTCCTCGGGACAACGTTCTTATACGACGAGCTGACCTAGAGACTCCAAATTAAGAAGGAAGTACCAAAATTTGTAACACCTGGACTTCCACACCCCATCCCGTTCATTCAAGAGGTCCATCCCAGCCTAGAAGTGGCTTGGCGACAGTGATCACAACTCCGAAAAGGGTAGCTGTCCTCTGAAGGTCTCCCGTCGGAGCCTGAAATCCTGAAATATTCTAAGTCTGGGAATTTTCTCTCACAAAAGTGGAAAAACCCAAAATTTGGCTAAGTAGTGGAAAAAGTAGAAATTTTCAAGAGAGACATGCGCCCGGCCTTCCACCACATGCGCCCACACCCCATGTTGGAAAGAAATCGATTTGAACACTTTCTCGAAAAATAGCCTGGAAGATCCGCCGGAAATGACATGCACCCGGCCAGAAAACACATGCACATGGCCTGAAATTACATGCGCCCGGACCCTTGCACTCAGCGCTTTTGCCTAACACATGCGCCAGGAAACGCTCCAGAGACACATGCGCCGGGAAATACCCGCCAGGTTGGACCCGAGCCCGAATGCATTGCTATAAATAAAAGGCCCTCCTGATGACATAGAGCGACATCGCCCCCTTCTAACCTCAGAGCGACGCAAGAGGTACATGTGGTTGCTCCATTACCCCTCACGGATGCCTTGGCCAGAATGGATTCCCTCGCCAGAATCCCAAAAATGCACTATCGTCAGATAGTTCTCTCACCGGAATCCCTCGCCGGAAAGGGATATCCTCTGACGGAGACAAGTGCAAAGGGAAAAATCTTGAAATTCTCTAAGTTCCGGGACTTTCCCCACTTCATAGAGGCACATGCGCCGGCTTTCTCTCGCCAGGAAATGCAAAACACATCAAACTCCTATGGGACATGCGCCCACTCTTTGGGAAGCCAAAAACGTGAAAATGCACTAAGTGTTAGGGCAACATGCGCCCACCAGTAGAGCCTGGGCACATGTGCAGTACCACATGCACTGGGAACTTTGAATCTTCCTCTCTCTTTGCCTACATAGGGCACATGTGCCCGGGAGATGGGCACATGCGCCCACCTCCCAATCACATGCGCCCACCAGCCCATTACAAACACCACATGCGCTTACACACACCCCTCCATGCACCTGGACGCTAGTTGGAGGGGTGGACCTTCCATCGTGTGGCCCACCTTCGATCGGGATTGGTTTTTTATCAAACCGCCTCTCCTAGATGCACCTCGATGAGATCTATCCATCCCCATATTTGATTCTCCAACAGTCGATGATAAACGGCCCAAATCAATATTTTCATAAAAAATGACCAACACTTAGCCAATTTGGCAACTCCGAAAATCCTCCCGAAAGAGCCGAAAACGACCGAAACAGAGGACATCGGGTGGAATTGGACCGAGCCCGAGAGGGAAACTTTTCTTCTTTATGACGTGATACACCATAATCATGCACCGCGATGAGGTCATCCAATCTTAGGACCCTCGAATACCCTAATTAAGCGGTCAGCAAGCCCAGTACTTAGTCATTTTTAGCCCTAGGAAGTGCCTTGTTGGCTTGGAAATCGACCTATGCTAAGCGAATTGAAATGCGATTGCACTACGACCCTCGTGGACATAATCCACCCCTATTCAAAGACAGTTATCGATGATGTTCACCGAATGCCCTGATTAAGACCGCAAACAGGTCCACTACTTAGTCATTCTCAGCCCTGGGAAGTGCCCTGATAACCCGAGAATCAACTGATGCTAAATGAAATCAATCGCGATCTCAAAGACGCTAAGGCAAAGCTAAAATGCTTAGGCTATGAAACAGCAGAGTTAAAACATTTACGGGGCACCAATCCCCATCATTCATCATAAATTGGCATATGCGGGCATCCATCGGACCCGGCACTTAGCCATATGCGAGCATTGAAAACAGCCAATCCAGCCCATTGGATTTGAATCCTCAAAGGATCTCGGCTCGATATAGCCTATTCGATCTCAGATAGATCATTGAAAAATACCCAGAAGAAATATTGTTCTCAAAGACGAGTCGCCCGACTCTAGAAGAAACAAATTTACTTTATTGTACAAAGCTCCATTCATCCCAAATAAAGGTCCGAGGCTAAACCAAAGGGATTATGGTTACCACGAGAAACCACAAATAAAAGAGTTCTACAAAGCTTGAAACATCCTGCTATGGATTGCCATTATGAAAAAAACAGTCGATGCCCTACCCATCGACAATGGGTCCATCGGTTGAGCTGATGAGGCAGTTGTGGAGTGCTTTCCTAAGGTCACCCATCATAAAAATACGGGCGCGGGCCTTGGGTTATGTCGACCAACATTTCGATGCTCGTGTATTCCAGAGGCCAATGGCCCAGAATTGCACCACTCGATTAAAAACATCGCTCAGGAAGTTGCGGAGTGCCTTCCTAAGGTCACCCGTGATAAAAATACGGGCGCGGGCCTTAGGTCGTGCCGACCAATGTTCAATGCTAGTGTATTCCAAAGGCCAATGGCCTAGAGTTGCACCACTCGAATCCTGACAGTCCTTCAACCTGGACAATCCGAAAGAAAATGGGACATAACCATCTGACTTGTCTAAGAAATGTGGCTCAATCCATAACAAGAAAACAAATAAGTCTATACAATCATGAACTCAAGACGATAATCCCCGGTGGATTAGTCTTTTGCCTTCTAATCAAGGGTGATCAACCATTGATGTAATGAAAGGCTCGTGACCAGTATCACAGCCTGAAATGTAAAAGATCTCAAAATCTCTAGAATTAAATTAGCCTTGCGATACCTCTCTTGTGTACACTTTGTGATTGCTTATGATTATCTATGAATGTCTCTATACTCAGATTCCCCCAGAATAATGAAACACAAAAAAAACTACTGACGAGCATTTTTTTCTAGTTTTAACAAAGTGATTGAAACCATGCTTTATCTTTGTCCTTTAGAGAAAAGGGAAACAATTTCAGTTTGATTACATCTTGGGAGACATCATTAAATTGAAAAGTATTGGTAATCTCCTCAAATTCACTAAGGTTCGCATATGGACTTTCAGAGTTGAGTCCATGAAATTTTGGGAGTAACTTGATAATTCCCGGTTTAAGATCCATGTTTCCTGCATTAGTTGGAAAAATAATGCCGGAAGACGTGGTTGTTCTCTCCGATTGTGGATAATCTCTCAATGTTTTAACCGAAGGAATATAGCGTTCCTCAATCTCATTACGTTCCGTCCTAAATGGTGGTGCATCATGCTCAACATCTTCAACATTATGTGGTTCATTCTCAGTCATGATTTTAGACGATTCAAGATTTCCTAGACATTTTCTAACTTGTCTATGATTGACTAGGCCTTCAACTAAACATCCCTCACTTAGAAGTCGCGATGTATGATCACGCTCCCAATGAGGCATAAAACACACAAAACTAACTAATATAAAATTCTAAAAATAAAAACTAAGAAGTAAAAGAGTCTAAGTTAGAACAATGTTATCGGATTTGAAGAACTAGGTTAGTGAAGAAGATCCTACAAAATAAACAAAATCTATTAGTAGTAAAAAATTCTGATAAAAACCTAAAAACAATAAATCTTAACCTAACCTATCTCTTAACTATACCTTAATTACAAAATTCAGAATTGTTAACCTAATCCCCGGACAATGGTACTAAAAACTTGTTCGCTTGCCTCAAGTGCAAGGCTGCGATGTAGTAATAATTCTCTGTAAGACCGAGGTCGATCCTCAGGGATTGTTGTAACAATTTTAAACGTTATAACTAGGATGGTCTAAATTCGAATTTGTATTGATGGATAAAAATTAAGAACATAAAACTATATAATATTAAACTAAATCAAGAAAATAAATACTAGAGCGCCAAGGATCCACTTATAATCATTCATAATGCCAATTCAAATTATTCAAACCATTAACTCAATTGGAATCAGAGTTTCTATCCCTATCCAATCGGAATATAGAGCAATCAAATCATCATATCTAACATAGATGGATCATCCACTGATATGGTTCTCTCATAATCAATTAAGGCATTAGGTGTATTTAATCACACAACCCAACCTTCACAAAACAAGTAAGATCACATTCATGATTCTTCCTCAAACCTTATCACTAGACTTGATTTAGAAGCATAAATTGAACTTCTATTGAACCAAAATCAATACATAAACAACTATCTTAGATACAATCAAAAGATAAGAACCTCTTGTAGTTTAGTTCCTAGATAAGCTCTTACGAAACTTAATTTGTAAAATCCCCTAGCATCCAACATCGCATAATGGATCTAAGATCTCTACAACACCAAAATCTTATCAATCAATACCCCCATTAAGCAATTTCAGTAATCAAAATATCTCATGTAAGAGAAATCACAAGAGATAGAAGATTAACTAAAAATACTAACTTTATTTCAAACTAGAACTAGAAGTGTTTTTCATTAAATCCAAAAGTACTTGAACTAATTCGAATTAAATATTGTAAAAAACTAAAAGCTTGAACTCTTAACCTAGTTAAGAGGTTTAGCCAACCATCAATATGTTAAACTAAAACTCAAAGAAAAAATTACTAAAAATAATAAAAAAAACCCAATTCGGAGGAGTTGCAGACACTCCATAGCGATCCTCTCCACCTCCCATGACTTCCCAAGCCTTCTATGATGTCCTTAGATCCACCCTAAGTGTCCTTTATAGCTTTGGAGCTCCACCGTGTGAGAAAAATTGCAAAACCACATGTCCTAGCCGCATTAGGAAACTCAGATTTTGAATTTTGAAAGTGCAGCTTGCTGTCTACATGTGGCCGACCGGTCGGACCTGTCTAGTCCTTTGTCCAACAACTTGAGGGAGGTACTTCCCATGTGGCCGACCTGTCTTGACCTAGTCGAAGCCTGTTTGGCCGACCAGTCTTGACTGGTCTAAGGTCTATTTCTTTTGGTTCTTTCTCTCTCTTCTCTCCTTCTTTCTTCTTCCATCTTTAGCTCACCTTGAATCATCATCAAGGACCATCTAAATGTGGTCTTTTGAACATCAATTTGGTTGTAATCCCTCTTTCATTCCTACATCCACAAAACATGCATTAGATAAACCTTTTAACATGCAAATCATGCATAAGATGCAATGTAATGGGCTATGATATGTATAAATTGAAAACTCAACATGCATTGTTAGATACGTGCCAAGGGATCCTTATTTAATATGTTACCTTTGATGGACCCTTTGAGGAATGTGATTAATGAATACGAGAAGTTTCATGAGCTAGGGTTGGTGGTATGGGACACTAAACCTGAGCTGTTGGCCTATGCTGGGTGACGAGCCCCCAATAGTGACCTTGAGCTTCCTAAGCTGAGTGGGGATAAGGAGTGATCATTAATCATTAACATCAGTAAATTGGATGGGATGTTAAACTACTTAACTAAAGGTGAAAATGATCATGCATTCACTAGACCCGACTGGTGGGTCAGCCCTGCGGGCGCTGCGGCGCTAGCTTGTGGTAGGGGGATGGGTGGTCATCACCTCCATTGGCTGAGTTTGTTCACATGAAGTTGTCGAATACCCACTTCATCGTGGACTCTGGTGACTAGTAGCTGGTGAGAAGAGTGGAATAAGTTCCATCTCATCTGGTCAGGGTGCCTTAGCCAGAGCAAGCATATCAGTTTGAGGGGGTAACCCTTACTGAGTTGATTGCAATCAACTCACTCCTTCCTGAGACGGTGTTATAAACACCACCAGATGTGCAGGTGATGATCTATTAGACAAATCCGACTCGTAGGTTGAAGAGTATAAAGTTTCATGGCGATCAATGACAGATGAAGAAGTTGTATCAGTTTGAAGACGAATAATATTTATTGTTTTACTTTTCGTAGAATAGATTATTTTCATGTAAATTGAATTAAGTCTCCTAGGGAGACGGAAAGTGAAATATTATATATTTGTATGATTTAAGGATATTATGTTGATAACGTAGAGTAGAAAATATGGAATAAGAATCCTTGAATTCCGTCATTATGTTATGAATGCCATAAATGTGGGAAATAAACATGAATGTGTGGAAATATGTCCCTAATACATTCTAGTTAACACCTGAAAACTCGGCACATCGTGTTGTCCACGAAAGTTGAAATTTTGTGGCGTTACAGCTAGCTTATTCGACGGACATGCCGGATGACTTGGTGATTTTCTGGGACTTTGGGCATTACACTAGACGCACTAGTACAATAGTGACTTGCGCCAAACCCCTTATACTTCGTGGGATGTTCACTTTAATTGCCGAAAATCTTTGCATAAACAATATGTGTCGAGTTTCTCAATGGAAACACTAAGCAATCCTACTCCTTAGATTCTTTTCCTTTTAGAGACCTATCAGAAGTTGGGTGTTTTGCGCACCTACGATCATCGAAAAAGGTATTTCAGAATTTCTGACAAGGATTCCGATGAAGTTCGGAGGTTTCGATAAGCAACAGAATATCCTGCGTTTGCAAGAATGCTCTCCTGTCTCTTCTCTAATGTCTTATCAATGACAAAATAAGGCTTTTATAGCTGAAATTTAGGAAGGGTCACCTTGTGCAGCGTTGACACGTGCCCGATGTCTAAAGAGAGGCTTAGTGCATCCATTTTTAGACCTTAGCGCGTCCACTCTTAGCTTTAGTGCATCCACTTGCATTATTAGCATGAATCTTGCACAAATGGTCCTTAGTGCACCCTCTTTAGACCTTGGCGCATCCACTCTGGACCTTGGTGCATCATTATTGAGTCAATTTTGTAAAATTAGGGCTAGCGCATCCACCATGGGTTATAGCGCATCCACCTGCACTGCCCTCTTTGCATTTTTTGGAATATGGCCTCCAGCGCTTGGCGCATACACTTGTGCTAGGGTGGACGGTGCCTAATTTCCTAATTCATCATGATGTGGGCCCCCAACTTTCTAATCCAACACTTGCGCCAGGCCTTGTGGGCCAGGCGCATGTCCACGTGGCAAGTGGCCCACTACTTTGCCCTCTTTTCGAAAATGGGCCCCTTCTTGCACTACAAGAGGCTCAATGCGTCCACCTGCGCCAAACCCTTCATCTCAATGTTTGTGCCAATTTTTTGCATTTCTCACTCATGTTCGTTGTCTTGGTCTTTTCCAATCATCTAATCTCTTATTGTATCGATCATTTGGCCCCTAACAGAGATTAGATGTGGTTAAAGTTGAGGTGTGTTGAAATTATTGGAGGTGGGTATTGTATAACCTATATCCGATAGTCAGTGGATGAGTCCAACTCAGGTAGTGCCTAAGAAATCCGGAATCACCATCATAACCAATGCCGACAATGAATTCATGCCAACCAGAATTACCACTGGTTAAGAGGATGGCATTGACTACAGGAAGCTAAACATTATCATGAGGAATGACACTTCCCCTTGCCCTTTGTTGATCAATTTTGAAAAGGTTGATGGGTCAATCCTACTATTGCTTCCTCGATGGTTACTCATGGTACAATCAGATAGAGATTACTCCTAAATATCAGGAGAAGACCACTTTTACATGCCCCTTTTGCATCGTTGCTTACCGAAGTATGTCATTCAGACTATGTAATGCTCCTACGACATTCCATAGATGCATGCTTAGTATTTTCTCAGATATGATTGGGTAATTTTTTGAAGTCTTCATGTACGACTTCTCCTATCTTTGGTTGTTCATTCAATGAGTGCCTATAGCACTTGAGTTCAATTTTAACGAGGTGTTAGAGAAGAAACTCGTATTAAATTGGAAAAAAATGCCAGTACTTCATGGTTAAAAAGGAATTGTCCTTGGACACATGATTTCATCTACTGAAATTGAGGTGGATAAGGCCAAAATAGACTTGATTTCAAATTTGTCGGATCCCAAAAGCATACGCAACAAGTGGGCCCCTACATCGGCTCTCACGTGGGTTCAAAAGGTGGGTCCCTTATGTGACAAGGCTACTCAACCATTTCTTCTCCTTCATTTTCATTCTTCAATGTAGGGGACCACCACCAAGAAAGCAAGGGGACTACACCAATAGGAAGGGGCCACCATTAGACGAACAACCTATTCCCGATGACGATGACAAACTCCTGCCAATCTCTGTCGAACCAGGTCTTTTTTTCTGAAGTTATCTAGCCACATTCTCAAACATAGAACCTATTGCACTCAAAGGTAATTTTGTTGTTAGTTACTATCAATGGTGGGAGATTATGAAGGGATGGGTATGGTGGTTCCCTTTCTAATTTTTTTTTCTTATTTGAATGGTGGAGTTTGTGGAAGGGAGGAAGATGTGAAGTGTAGGATGGTGCATGTTTCTATGGATGGTGAGTATGGTGGTACCATGTTGGAATGGTTTTTGTTATGTTTGTTTTGTAATTTGTTTTTTGTTTATTTTTTATTTTTTTTTCTTGCATAAATGGTTGGAGTTTGTGATAGGGAGGAGGATGTGTTGTTGTATGGATGGTGTATGCATGGAGTGTGGTGGTCATCGTTAAGGACTGTGGATTGCCGATAATCACCATGGATCGCTAATATTCACTGTTATTCACCGATACAAAATGACTATCCGCGATTGATATTAAGTACCAATGATCGACAGTTAATATTGGCGATCCATAGTTAATATCGGTGCTCCACAATCCTTATTCATTGAATAAATTAGGGATGACGTCTTTATTGGGATTAGTTCGTTTATACTTAAATCTAACTCTATCTTTCAAGCATTACAGAATACGGGTTCATGACAAGAAAACTAGTCTTTGCCTAGAATACTCCAACGTCAAGGTCACCGCCAAGTTCTTGGTAGATTTTCTATATACTATGAAGATGCATTCATGTACAAGTTCCATCTTAGGAGGGGGATATTTAGCGAAACTTATTTGGTATTTACTTGAATTCGATGAAGGAGGATGGATGGCAAATGGACCATTGATCAAATGAGAGGCACCGGCGGACCTTTGCTTTGACTTCGGCTTGGCAGCATGTTACAGTTCAGAGAGTAGGTTTTGCCTTGATTATGGGTGTGAAGTGCGGAACACCGATGAACTGAAGTAGACTGATTATAAATATCGTTAATAAGGAGTATTAGGGATCAATTTTTTCAAGATAGTCCCATATTACAAAAAATGATTTGCTGAAGAAATTTAAAACAACGAGGGAAATCAATGACACACTCGTTGTATAGTTGGCGACGATGATATGTGTAGAGAATTTATTATTGGATCGCCAAAAAAGAGGTCATGTGAAGATAAGAATATAGATTTCGCAACTAATTATGATGCATTTAATAAATACCCTTGGGGAGAGTATGGGGTACTAAATTTTAAAAGTAGTGAATATTGTGATTATGGAGCACCTTTCGAACTCCTACGACTTCTATGGTTGCCCATTACCTTCCATCTTTTAAGCAACAAAGCTTTATTATTGTTACAATCGACTATTTTACCTAAATAAGTGGAAGCACGACCACTATAAGGAGTTGGCCAAGCAAAGGTTACATGATTTCATTAAAAAACACATTAATATCGGTTTAACATCCTTGAGACCAATATAATGGACAGGGGAGCTAGATTCTCATTAGCACTTATTATGCATTCCATGAATGCATACAAATGAGTTGCATTCTCATTTAAGTATGTACTCAATCGGATATCGCTTTTGTAGTAGGAATGTGGGGCATATACTTCTCCAATCCGGAGAATGCCACATTGGATAGCCATAAAGATGGTAAAAGCTACCTACAATAGATAGAGCTCTTTTCACTCACAATAGAAGGTCTACTATTTGTAGTTAGTTGGATACTTTGACGCAAATTTTATCAGTTGCATCAAACTAAGAAGTCCACTTCGAGCTATCTTTATAATGGTTGGTGGGGTTGTCTTAGAAGAGCATAAAATAGAGCAACAACCTTATCTACCATGGAAGCTGAGTACATTACTTCTGTCATAAGGCTGCGAATTATGCAATATGGCCACAAAGCTTCTTCTCTAGTTTTGCGGGTATTGAAGCACATTCTAAAACAATGGAGAATCTTTTATTACAACTCAATTGCGTTAAACTTTTGAGCAATAATAAACATTTATATAAGGTCAAAGGCATATTGACATCAAGTATTTCTTGTTATTAAGAAATAGTAATCAGAATCATCAAGCACTACGCAAAAACAGTGGGAAACGACATAAAATAGAGTGGTTTAACGACGAACATAGTCCGTACGGTAATGGTAACGGCAGACAGTTACCGTCGTAATCCGAAGCTGTCCATCGCCACCTGGTACAAGCCCGCTCTGGCGGGTCTTAATTTTATGACGGATCCTTGGTCCGTCGGAAAATATTAGTTCACGACGGAGATAAGCCGTCGTTAATAAAAAAATTTGGCGGATTGTTCCGTCATAAAATTCTGCGTCCCGACGCCTGCTAAAGACGGGGACTAGGTAATTATCAACGGATTTACCCTAACTTAGGGATGGACATGGTTCGTCGTAAACGCTAAATTATACTATTTTAACCAACTGATTTTTAATAGAATTTTAGTTTGAAAAAATTTAATTATTTGAAAAAGGAAAATTGAGAAGTAAAAGAAAATGATTTTTAGAAAAAAGTTGAGAAATTTAAAAATAAAATAACAATTTTTAAGATAAATTGAGATTTAGAAAACTGAAATGTTGAAGAAAAGTAGGGATTTAAAAAAGAACGAAATTTTGAAAGAAACTGACCATTCTTAAAATAAATTGACTTTTTGATAATAAAAATTTTGAAAAGTTTGAATAACAATTTATAAGCTTGAAAAAAAATAAATTATGAAAAATTTTGATTTTTTAAAAAGAAATTGAGATTTTGTATTGTGAAAAAAAAAATTGAGAAGCTTGATAGAAAATAAGATTTTGAAAAAAATCAACATTTTGAAAATGAAAATTGAGAAGTTTAATAAAAATTGTGCTTTTGAAAGAAATGAGTAGTTGGAAAAAAAAATTGTCGCAAACTTTTTTTAATTCTAAATTTTCTTTACTCAAAAATTTTTTTTATATCTAAAACTTTTTTTTAATCGAAAAACTTTATTGAGTTTGTTAAACTTATTTTAACTACTCAACCTTTTTTTTAATGTTAAAAATTTTTCTTTAACTCTAAAACACAAAACTTTTTGTTTAACTTTAGCGTTTATTTTTTTTACTCTAAAACTTTTTTGTTTAACTGTAAATCATTTACTTTTAACTCTTCAATTTTCTTAAACACTAAAACTTTCTTTTTTTCAACACTTCAAATCTTTTTTTATTTTTATAAACTCATATAAACTCTAAAATTTTTTATTAGCTCTAAAACTTTTATTTTCTCTAATTTTTTTAGTTCTAAAATTTTCTTTAACTGTAAGACTTTTATTTTTACCGTAAAACTTCTTTTTACTTTTCAAACTTATTTTAACTATTCAAATTTTTTTTTAAGCTTCAAAATTATTCTTTAATTCTAAAACATCAAACTTTTTTTGGACTCTTCAAATTATATTTTTTACTTTAATATATATTTTCTTTAATGGTGACATACTCTTTTTAATTCTAAATTTTTTTTTTTTTTTCGTAATCTAAAACTTCTTTTTTATACTCTAAATTTTATTTTTGGTTCTAAAACAACCCGGAATCCATAATGAACTGGATGTTAAATCATCCACAATAGGGATCCACCCAGGGTGGAATCTGAACCTAGAGGTGTTAAAAACCATGTAGCAGGATTTTACCAGATCTTTTAACTCACGGAGTGGTAATTTTTAATCTATGCTGGGTATTATTTGAAAATGACAACAAATAAACGTTAGGTTGGACAACTATTACAATTCTTCTATAACTATTAACCAGTTTTCCATACCGGGTGAATTCTAAATGTAGATTTTCGAAACACCGTGATTAGGTTCTCGCCTAAACCGCTCTGGGATCGGAGTGGATTCTACTACGTCGGGAATAGCACCACGGGTGGAATTACTACATAATATAGGTACGGAAGGTAGACAAAGAGGACAGGTAAAATCCTACCATAAGGACTTTCACACATCTAGGTTTAGAATCCACCTGGTGTAGTGTCTTCGTTACCACTAACTCACGGAATGGTAATTTTTAAGGTGTACCAGGTAGCATTCTAAAATTATTATAAATAAACGTTAGTTTGGACAATTATTACGGTTCTTCCAGACCTACTTTCCTTTAATCTTTCTAGTGCAACTGGATTTTTTAACTACCGGGTGATTTTCAAAAATTACTAATAATTAGTGAAAAAATAACCATACCGGGTGAAGTTTAAATCTATATGTGTTAAAACACCTAGTGTAAGATTTTATTCTACCTTTTTGTATACCTGCCACACCTATATGTCTTTTATGTAGTTCCACGGGATGCCAATCCCATTGTGGGTGATTCCTGAACTGAGTTCATTATCGGCTAGGCGAGGGATAAAGTCTACCTGTGTCTAACCGCTCACTGGACGAGCCACGAGGCACCCTAGTACATACCAAAAGTAGGTACAGCCGGTAGACAAAAAGGTCTAGTAAAATACTATACTCAGCTTTTTTACTCAAGCTAGGTTTAGAGTTCACCTAGTGTAGTATCATTGAACTATTGAACAACAAACCAACTTTTGTCACGTTAGGTCTAAGATAAGGTTGGCAACGAACACCATACCGGGTGAACCCGAAGTTTAGGCGGATTCTTGGAATGAGGACCAGATAACATCAGAGCGTTCTGTCTACCGGTTCAACCTACCGTTTATTCGTAATATCACCCGGGATCCTTCAAAAATTACCACCTACAAGTGAGCTGTGACGAAAGGACACCACGCCGGGTGAACTCTAAATCTAGACAGAGTAAAACACAGTTTAAGGGAATTAACTATAAAGTTTTGGTTACCTGGTACCTCTATATTTTGTGTATGTTGTATCTGCACGTTGCGTATGTACCTCCACCACTGCGAGTGAAGGCGGAGAAAAGGGAAGGTGTCTTTACCAGTGGGTGTGGCAAAGTGATTAGAACCAATGTGATTTAAATCCAAAGATCTACCTTAGGACAAACCGACCTTGAACGGTGGATTGTGTGGTCAATTTTATCCTAAGACGACCTTAGGTCTAATATTCAACCTTTGCCCAAAGGTCTACGGTTGGTTTGCTCGGGATTCATCTCATATTGTTAGGTGACGTGGTATCCTGAGGGATAATGTGAAGTTCTAGTATACTGGAAATACCCTCAAGAGCTAAGGTATTTACATAAATTAATCATCCTTAAATCGAATTAGGTAATACGTATTTGTAAATATATCTATAGTAATTACGTTAAAATTACTAAGATAGATAAATCAAATAAATACGAAGAGGAATTTATACGTGTTAAAACAAAACTCATTCATTTTAAATTCAAAATAGAGCAACTTCTGTAAATTTCTAGATTTTTGAGAACTCCTAACCGTGTATATTAGTGTGGTGAATACATTAGTAGTATGGTGTGAAGGAGTAATCCGACCACCATAAGTACTGGAACTAAACAGGTTGAAGTGTTTCTAATTTACAACACTACTCATCATCAGAACTACCTGTTCTAGCATCTACTCAAGGAGCATAATACGATATTTATGAAACCAATTGATAAGTCCACAAAAGAAGTTTTAATATTTCGTACGGAATTTTTATAAGAAGTTTTATTTATAACTTGTAACTAACCTCTTACATTTTCAATATAATCCACCCGGACTAACTAGTTACCAAACCTAGAGGGTTTTCCAACCTATAACACTATTCCCGTATAGCCACCCGAGGTTATCTCAATACTAATAAACTTATCCGTACCTTCGAAGGATTTACACACCTCGACATATCCTCCTACTCAAAACCATCCAAAATTTGAGGAGGTAGGATGTAGATAAGTTCGTTTCGGAGGTTTGATTGTGTACAAATTTCGGGAGAGAGGATAGGATAACGAAAGAATATCCACATTCCACACCTTCTAGGACCGTTAACGGAAGCCGTTACCAAAGTGTTTATCAATATGAAAGTTAAGTCAATTAATAATAAACTAAAGGTATGAGCTACGTATCCAACTAGGAGAAGATAAGGCATTAAAGTCAAATAACAACTTGGAAATTTATGGTAAGAGAAATTAATGATATACACTTGGAAATTTCTGGTAAGAGAAGTAAAGTATCTTACCGGTGCGTATACGTCTGATGGGCAATGTGTGAATGTTCGGTAAACCGTCGGACTTAAATTCCCATAAACTTACATAAGGTTTAGGTTTTGGATGGAAAAACAAAAACTGTTGTTTTGTCAACCCCTCCTAAACCTAAGATTACGTAAAATTTAGGGGATTTTAGTTTTTTTTCACAATACTAAGATCTAAGTAGTGTTAGAAAGTTTAGTAACCTCTGGAAGTTGTAACTCTACTTCTTAGCGTACACGTATCCTCTATCACCGCGTGTACCTGGGATGATATTACAAATACACTTTAAGTGAGGTTGGTGATCTGTGAAGTGGGTTTAATCGGAGTAATTACTAAATCCACCTGATTAACCTTTATCACATGTCCGTTCCACCTGGGAGATTTGATAAAAGGAACCACACCGGGTGGTGGAGTCATTACTTAACCGAATAAAAATCTGGATCCGTTTGAAAAGTATACCGTAGCTTACCAACCTAATCTAAAGTGTATTGATAGTATCACCCGGAACATTTTTAGTTCCCACCCGCAAAGAGAGGGTTGAAAAAGAAAACCACACCGTGTGAACTTAGTATCTGGTTGGACTGAATAACCGGGACCTATTGCAACCTACTTGGTAGATTACCACTCTCACCTTAAGTATATGTGTAGTAGTACCGGGGATGTACCTAACTGAAACTGGGTTTTAGATAAAGTGGATAACTTTTCATCTACTAACGTCCAAAGACTGGGGTGAAAACATCTGGGTCCGAACTTTCATGGAGTTAAAAATTGTTTTCACATTCAAAACTACCCGGATAATGTAACTGATAAATGTTACAATGTGTACATCCGATAAAACCTTATAACATCTACTAAATCAATTAGTTTAAGTTTGAAGATGTTTATATTATATCTAAGCTTACGAAAGTATTACGTCCCATCGTTTGTTTTTGAAACCTAAGGTAACGTAAATGTCCTACGGTTTGTCTTCGTAAGGCTTGTGTTCGTTGTTTTGTTCCGGAGTCTCTTTTCCATCTGCTGAATATACGTTTGGAAGTTTGTGGTCAGAGAAATAAGGTATGTTATCAATGCATACACATCTGATGGTAGATGTGCGTGCTTCTTTGACCCATATGTTATTATACGTTTGTAAGTTTGTGCTTAGAGAAATAAGGTGTGTTGTCGATCTATTGTACGTCTGATGGGCGATGTGCGAGGCTCTTGGTTCCATCGGATGATTATAATACGTTTGGAAGTTTGTTGTAAGAAAAATAAGGTACGTTACCCATCTGCTGGACGTTTGATGGGTGGTGTGCGATCTCTTTGATGCATCTGATGATTATACGTTTGGAAGTTTGAGGTATTTTGTCCACGTGTTCACGTCTAGTGACGATGTGATTCGGGTTCTTTCCGCGTGGGAATAATAACATTCACGTCTAGTGATCGATGTGAATCGGGTTCTTTCCTCGTGGGAACAATAGCAGTCACGTGGTCTCCTTGCCCACAACTAACTTGGGATCGGTCGGGTTGTATAACGACCTTTACACTGACACAGGGTTAACAACAAACCGCCAAACCCGCCGCACAAGTTGTTGTTGACCTAGGGCAACCACTTGCGCGGCATACGGAACTGAATAGTGGCAAACCCATGTGAAGGTGACTAACGAGTAAGCGTAAGCTCGACGACTCGTCCTAGGATAAAACCGTGAGTGTAGAACATTGAACCGCAGTCCTAACCTTCCGACTGATTACTGTGGTACCAGTTACCAAAAGTCCGGGTTCAACCCGTACCTTGGTCCCTGTAGCATAAGTTAGACTAGAAAGAACAGCTTCTCCGGTGGCGACATACTGCTCAGCGTCTGCTTCCACTTCTAACGAAACAGGCCGTTCCCGAACTCATTTCCGTCCTCCAGTCGTCGACCTTCCCTAAGGTAAGTGCAATCAACGTCATAAAAATGGTTTTCCCATAAAGATTGTGAACACCACAAGGCATACGTGTTGGCTTAGGAGATGTTGTTATCCACAACATCCCCTAAGCCCAACACTTCCTGAGGTATGTACGTCCGGTGTCTACAAAGTAGGTCCGGCAAATAGGTTACCAAGTTATTGGGCTATTAACTTGAGGTTTTTTTTTTTTTTTTAAGTTGTGACTCCAGAACCAAAGCTAAGGGTTGCATCCCACCGATTGTAACGTCACACTGATTATTATACCCACACATGATCGTCCCAATACACATGATTGGTTTTTATTTTCAGGGTTTTAGAGCTTATATACTTCCAGAACTGGGCAACTAGTCACTGGTTTCTTGTTTTTAAATCGTTGCCAGGTGTAAGTTACCTCTTAACCGGTTAGTGAGTTGCGGCACGACAATTTTAATCCCCTAAAACCCTGTTGGTGTAGGTGCCACTCGAGTAACCTAGTTACTAGATCTTGAGACTTTGTACTTTCTCTCTCTCTCTCTCTCTCTCTCTCTCTCTCTCTCTAGATACATATGAGCTAGGGGTGTCGTATAAGGGCTTACCTGTAGCTCCGTCACGTGACGGAAGTATATGCTATTGAATTCAGGAGATCCTTACCCGTTACTTTCCGACTAATATGTAGGTCAGAGCCTTGTAAAGAGTTAAGATTAAGTTGAATGGAGATTACCCTTTCTCTAGCGTCTCTGCTAACGTCCTTATAAGGGTCGTCTCCCAAATTCGTCGCACGGCAAGGGTGACTTCATCTTCTCGTTCTACAGGGGGCTGAACCTGAAAACCTAGTAGACTTGTTCGAGGAACAACTACAAGTCTTTGCAGCCGAAGAAACTGCCCAGTCTACACAGCAGCCAGTTCTGGCATTACAATAGGAACCCTTGGTTTCACCAGTCACTCGTCCCGGAGTACCGAAAGTGCAAATATGTGGGTATGTCGAACATAACCAGCACTATCCACTACCATCAACGTGGGGTGGTTATGTCGGTAAAAGAAACGACAGCGGTACTAAAAAGAATGACTAGATTTTAGAAGGTGTGGAAAAGAAGACAGACACACAGATATAGAGATTGTAACCTGAATATATCTGGTAAAAGTAAGTCATTTATGAATTTACGGGAGGTGACTGTGAATCCGTTAGGTTAACTAACTGCATCTAGCAGTAGGTAATCCAGATTGTAGACAAAGTGAACGATGGTACGTTTTATAATGTGGTTAAACTATTACTAGTAGTCGGAAATTATACCTGCCACGTATGCTGGTTAGATGTTAAAGTAGTTAGATAAATAACCCCGGGTGGTATCTAAAGAGCAGTTAAATTCTCTCTTGAAAACAATCCGGTGATTGGTTAAGTGTGTACCGGACCTTTTTCCTACCATGTTTTATTCCTTTTCAGTCTCTACCTAACATAGTAAGTTAGACACAGTAAAAACGTTTCATAGGTTATTCTAGGCAAAA